>CM077147.1:172513735-172842567 GCA_039583875.1 Platanthera guangdongensis
CTCCCCTCGACTCCTTCTCCACCTCAGTCCTGTTCCACCTTGGCCCAACTTCCTCGCAAATTTCCTGGGTTCGACGCTTCCCCGTCGACATCTCTCGCGCCCTCTCCATCAGCTCCCTCGTAGGAGAGGGGGGAATCCTCTTCAGCTCCATCGGAAGAAACCTGCTGCAGCCCGGTGTGAAGCCATCATCCCACTGTGGCCCCGGCATCTCTCTGGACTTGGGTGACCTCCTCCTGGAACCGGTCGACGTAGCTTCCCACGTCTCGTTCACCCCTGCTTTATGTGGAACAGGGACTCAGACTCTTCTTCCTCTTCTTGCGGTAGTGAAACCTCAACATGAACCCGCGGCGTAGATCCTCGAAGCAATAGATGGAACTGGCCGGCAGCTGGTGGAACCACTCCCTCGCCTTATCCCGGAGGGTGATGGCGAAGAGACGGCACTTGAAATCCGTCCCCGACCATCTGACGGATGGAAGACCACGTCTTCGAACGCACTGGACGTGCTGAACGGGGTTCTCCCTTCCCGGTGTAGTAGGTCATCTCGGGCTCTCTGAACCCGTCTGGTACTGGAGCTGAGGAGACCAGCTCGCTAAAAGTGCTGCCTCCCCCACCTGGCGGCCGCTAGTCACGCGGACCCAGCTCGCCGAATCGCCTCGCCTGCCGAGCCGGGGAAGAGCTCGCGCCCCGAGAGCTCGCCTCCCCGACCTTCCTCAGCCACTTCCTTCCCGGCTCGCCTGCCAGGAGCGTCCTCGCCCAGAGAGTGGGCGGCCGCGATCTGGGCTGCCGGAGTCGAACACTCGGCCCGCACGCCGAGTGCGATCTTGACGAGATCCAGCACCTCGTTCCTGAAGTCTTCAAACATCCCCACTGTCGCGAGAGGTGGGTTGGGCGGCGAGTTCTGCCTGTCAGATCCTTGACCCCCGTCATTGAGCTCGCCGAAGCTTTTCTGCACGACCACTCTCCACGACACCGCACCAAATGTTGAAACCGGAACCGGCCCTTGTGGAGTTCGACCCTTGGAAAGGGGTGGTCTCGCGCCTACTTCGCACCTGCAAGAAAAACAACGAGAGAGACAAGGAAAGACAGACCCAAGGGCTCGGCAGGGAGGTCCACCACAAACCCGGAAGATCTCTGAGCGCTTCCCCTCCTTAGCCAAGACCAGCTAAGGTACTCTCAGAGAACACTGAAAATGAGAGCAAGGAGGCACTGATCGGGTCTCTGAGGTACCCCTTGGGTCTTATTTTATTTTCAGAATCTGAACTGCCAATAACCGAAAGGACTGACCTGGAAGTACCAAAAGACCCCTGGATGGGTCTGCCAAAAGCCAAACTCCCTGTTCTGAACAGCTATGCGCAGTCCAACCTGGTCTGCCAACAGCGAGGCTCCGCTTTCTGAGTAGCATTCGCACCCCCGTGCGTCAGCTCGCCTTCAGTTCTCCCGCAGGAGGCGGGCCGACCCGGCTCTGGGCTTGCCTACCCTCACTGGGCGAGTGCGAGCCGATATGGCGAGCCGCCTGCCTTTTGCCGCGATCGGCGGTCAGGTCGCGCTCGGGGTCCGGCTCGCTTGCGGCGGGTCGCCAGTCGCGGGTCCCGGCTCGCTTGCTGCGGTTGCCAGCTCGCTCGCCTGGATGGGCAGGCGCGGGCCACCCTTTAGTCGTTCAGCCCGTCCTGCCGCTTGGTGCGAGTCGCGGGGGCAGGCCTGTTTTTCTCCCTGGTGGGACCCGCTCGCCGGACACAGGGTTGTACAGGGTACCCTACATTGAACTCTAATGTGACATCAGCATGTCGTGTAGGATGTGGAATTTGAGACATAACCAGTAAATTTATAGACATTTCTTTTTCAGCACAGCGGTCAGTAAATTTTGTGCTCACACTAAGATATATATATTATGATATGCAATGTGATGACAAATGTAATGTTCATTTTTAAATTAAAAATATTAATTAGAGGCTTTGCTGTGATATTTATATTTGATTGATTATTACATATATTTCTTTCATGACAATAGTATAATAACAACAACACCGCGAGTCTTTATCGCACTATAATGGAGTTGGCTACAACAGTATAAGTAACATATAAGTTGTAGTGATTATGCATAAAAATGAATGAAGTTTTTTAGGTGGGCGTTAACGAATGACAATCTACCAAATGGTCATGACCGCCACCACCGTGCCAAACGGAGCCTTTAATTTTCATGATGGTAATGATGAAAACTTTATTTTGGTTTTAATTTTTAAATATGCTTTTTTTTATATAAAACTATGTAGAAGAGTATTTTGTATGATTGATAAATGAATTATAAATTACATCGATGTCTTGAAACAATAATAGTGAACCTAAATGTTTTATGATATTTTTTTTTAAAAAAATAGTTTGGGAATTTGAAAAATCAATTTCTGACCACATAATTTTATAAAAAAAAAAGCGACGCTGGCTCTTTTCCTCCTCCTATATATAAACGATGGATGTCTGCTCCCAATCAATCAATCGCTAAAACACTAATTTTTTTTGTGACGAAGTATTATTTTTTGTCACTATAACAATTTTTAGTGATCATATACTTATTTTATTCACAAGCTAATTAAAAATTATCATTTAGTGACCAGTCTCTAATTTCTTCACAAAATGTATTTTTTTAGTGACCAAAAATAATTTGTCACTAAAATTTGTGTTCATGTAGTAGTGGGGCTGTGCAAGATCAATGTGTGAAAGTATATATTCACATATAGTCAATGTAGTGCCTGAGTCTTGGGTTAAAACTGAATGTATTATAAACTTTCTTTAAAAGAAGCTAGTCAAGGTTGAGGTGTCTTTTGTGAGTGGTTAGATTGTTAAAGGGGAGCAATTGTCGAGGTCAACAAGACTCTACGAATCGAGAGATTGCTGAGATTCAGATGAGAGCGGAAAATATCCTCACATTGGAAGTGGAAAAAAAAAAAAAGAGTGTAGTATAATAGTAGTAATAATTAATCATTGTCTATTTGCTTAAACTTTGGGTTTGAAGTCCATCTTGTTGCAGAATCAGGCAAAAACGAAGGAGTAACAATACACAATATTTTTGTTGTTCACTCCACGAGGGGCTACGTCACATGCAACAACATATCATTTCGATAGACATTGAATAGAAACGGTTACAACCTTACATGAGAGGAGGCGCTCAGATTTCGTGCCACTTTGAAATCCTAGAATAAAAGGACTTGTATAAACAACTCCTTATAATACAAATCTCCAACTATTTGCAAAACATATAGAAAACAATTTGGCGCGCAACAGCACTTGATGCACAGATGTTGGCTTGGCATATAAATAATACATTTACTACTGATATATTGGGCTCATTTTGAGCCATAATGCTCCATACTACGTACTCGCAAACTTCTCATGCAGCTCTAATACTCTAATGGAAATCAATTGGAGGATTATTTATTAAATAGATAAACAGTTGATGATGAGATATGCTTGCGTATAGTGTTTGGATAGGTGTTGTAATCACAAATGCTATTTTCCCAAAATAACGTTTTGGCGAAAACACCCCCTTGGGCACGCCGGTGTGGTCAAACGTTAGGCCATGAACTCCCATATCTAGATTGTAGACCTTGGGTTACAAATGTTGTTTTAAAAGTTTAAAACTAAGGTACGTAAATAGCCGTTATAGGAATGCTTGTAACATTGCCATAATTTTATGTGGGTATTAAAACATTTGAGGAGTACTCTTTTGATCGCAGCTCCATTAATGTGTCAAGAACATTAACTGCAATTCAGATTCATCATTAAATTTCCTTTTGAAGTACTACTATTCTAATCTATCTGTCATAGCCACAATTTATTCTGTTGAGCACAAATATTTCTGGAAAATTAAGAGTGGCCGTTTTGTTGCAGGTGGCTTCCATGTTCTTTAAGGAAGTCGTCGTCCGTCTGATTTGTACGTTCAGCAGCGATCGTTGTCGCAGAATATACGGCCCTGGAACACAGATTCTATAGAATCCCAATGGAGAATCTGCAAGCCCCAACCAACCTAGAAGATATAAAATATATGCTTCCGTTCAAATTATTTATAGAGGGTTTTTTTATATTGTTTGGTTTTGCTTTCTGGAGACCACCAAATTTTCCGGGCGTGGGGTACCCTACACTGAACTCTAATGTGGTGTCAGCATGCCGTGCAGGATGTGAAATTTGAGGCATTGTTCTGATGTTCATTATTTGATTGATTATTACATGTATTTCTTGCATGACAACAGTACAAGAAACAACAACACTCAGAGTCTTTATCCCATCATAGTGGGGTTGCTACAATAGTAATAGTAACATATAAATTGTAGTGATTTGCGCATAAAAGTGAATGAAGTTTCTTAGATGGGGGTTAACGAATGACAATTTAACACAAATGGACATGACCTCCGCCACCGTGCCAAATGGTAGTAATTGTTCCGTACAGGTAACGTTCCCTCCTCTGGGAGTGGGTGAGATCCAAGCCGTTCAGTCTTAAATCCAACGTCTGCGATTTACAATAATAATAAAAAAAGAAGCAGAACCCGTTCTTTAAAGCCCATCGGACGGCTCATGCGCTACCCGTGCTCCTTTCTCTGGGAGCGGGTAGCGCAGAAAAAAATTATTTGTCAAACTGAGCCTTAATATGATAATATTTTTGGTTTTAAATATTTTTTTATGTGATTGTTAACCGCAATCCTTTATTGGCTAGTCGCACCTCAAAATCTCCAAATATTTTGCGCTTTTTCGAAATATGCCATGTACATGCAATTTCAGGAAAAGTGTTCAACACCAAAGTTGTAGATATCGACGAGATCTACAACTTTTGTGTTAATCACTTTTCCTAAAAATGCATGTACAATGCGTACTTTGGAAATATGTCAAGGTTTTGCGCCTTTTCGAAATACGTCTTGTACAAGCAATTTCAGGAAAGGTGTTCCCCACGAAAGTTGTAGATCTCGTCGATATCTACAACTTTCGTGTTGAACACATTTTCTGAAATTTCATGTACAAGTCGTATTTCAAAAAGACGTGAAAAATTAAGAGATTTTGAAGTGCGACTAGCCAATTACGGATTATGGTTAACAATCGCTTTTTTTTCCATAAAAAAACTTGGAGCGGGATATTTGGTATGATTGAACGTTTATAGATTTAGATCAAATATAGTAGCCTAAACATTAATAGTGATATTTAAAAAAATTATGATATTTAAAAAAAAATTAGTTTCTAAATTTGAAAAAAATAATTTATGTCCACATAATTTGAAAAAAAAATTTAAAGACGGTCCACTCTTTTCCTCCCCTAATTTTCCCCTCGATAAACAGAACCCCACTGCTCACAAATCAAATCATTCATCGCTGCATCTCCTTCGTTCCCCTTCGTTGTCATGGCCGGGAAGACGCTGAACCACACCGCCGCCGCAGCCATTGCGTCGCCGTCACCGTCGGCGGAAGAGGCAGCACAGCGGGAGCGGCTGAAAGAACTAAACCTCCGCCTCGTGGCTCAGAAGGCAGAGCTCCGGAAGCAGATCCAGCTCTCCACCGCCAACCTCCTTGTTAAAATATTGTATTTATTTTATTCTTTTTTCCTCCTTTAGTTTAGTCCCACATTGTCTAAATGGGATCTCTCTCCTTGTTCTTCTCCTATATATGTAAGACCTTTTGGTCCATTGGATATATATACAAACAGACAGTTACATTTCTAACATGGTATCAGAGCGGGTTTAATTTTTCGCGCTCGCCTCTTTGCTCGCGCCTCTGCCAGCCAGTCCGCCGTGCACCTCAGTCCTCCAGTCCGTCCCTACTGCCCGCTCAGTCCGCTCGCACCGCCGCCCAGTCCGCCACCTCCCCAGCCCGCCAGTCCGCCCCCACCTCGCAACCCCGTCCGCCAGTCCGCCAGTCCGCCCCTCAGCTCGCCACTCCAGCCCGCCACTCCGCCCCCTCCCCAGCCCACCAGTCCGCCCCCCTCCCCAGCCCGCCAGTCCGCCAGTCCGCCCACAGCTCGCAACCCCAGTCCGACGTGCACCTCAGTCCTCCAGTCCGTCAGTCCGCCAGTCTGCCAGTTCTCCCCAGTCCGCCAGTCCGCCCCCAGCTCGCAACCCCAGTCCGCCAGTCCGCCCCCCAGCTCACCACTCCAGCCCGCACCTCCTCCTCCCTCCCCCTCCCCAGCCCGCCAGTCCGCCCCCTCCCCAGCCCGCCAGTCCGCTTCCAGTCCGCCCCCAGTCCGCTTCACCCAGTCCGCCACAGTCCGCATACCCAGCCCGCCAGTCCGCCTCTACCCAGTCCCCTCCCCTTCAGTCCGTCCTCCACCTGCACCCCGCACCCTCTGCTCAGCTCGCTTTCCACCTCCCTGTCGGTTCCCCGCTTCCTTGCGCCTCCATGGCTGCTCCTCTGATCTCGCCTCCGCTGAAGGCCACATCCTTCCAGCTCGCCGGCGCTAGCGACTGGCCTGACTGGGCCCTTACCGTTGAGGCCGCTCTCTCCTCCCGTGATCTTTGGGATCACATCATCGGTGCGCCTCCTGCCCCTGCCGCCAAGCCCGCCACCGCAACCGGTTCCGCCGCAACTTCTGTCGACGCCGCCTCTCCCGATGCCTTCACTCTTTGGCACCGGCGCGATCACGCTATCCGGGCTTACCTCCTGGAGTCCGTTGCTCGCCCGCTTCTCACGTCTATCGGCCGCCTTCCTTCCGCCCGTGCCATGTGGGAATATCTCTGTGACCGCTTCGTTCCCCGTGGTGGAGCTCGGCGTCACCGTCTTATCTGCGATTCCTAGGCTGCCCGCCAAGACGGTCGCTCCATTCAGGACTTCTACACTATGATGAGTGCCTACTGGCACGAACTGGATTCTCTGATTCCCTTACCCTGCGGTTGTCCTCGCTCATTGGAATTTCAGCGCCACCTCTCCGAGGGCCATCTTCATCAGTTTCTTGCTGCTCTGCGTCCTGAGTTTTCTCTTCTTGCCGCTCAGCTCCTTCACCGGGTCCCGCTTTCTACTCTGGATGATGCCCTGATTGCTCTACTCGATGAAGAGACTCGTCTCCGACCTCCAGTGGCTCTCCAGCCCCCTTTCCCACTTGATAATGCTCTTGCAGTTCCTCCGCGTCCCAGTGCTGTTACCTGTCACTACTGCAAGAAGGTGGGGCATATGAATTCTGCTTGCCCCATTCATCCCCCTCGGTCTGATGAACACCGCACTTCTGACCATCGCCGTGACGGCCGTGGTCGAGGACGCAGTCGTGGTCCCAGCTCTCACCCCACTGATGCTGCTGCTACCGATCATCTGCAACGCTTAGAGGATCTGATTCTCCGGTCTCCGCTATTTCAATCTGCCTCCTCTGCCAGCTCCTCTGCGGAACACAGTCTCTCAGCTGCTTCTGGTACTGCTGCTGCTCGACTTCCTCTGAATGCACCTTGGTATTTCGACTCTGGGGCCTCCTGCCACCTCACCTCCGACTCCCGCACCCTCACCAACTGCACCCCCTCCCCCACTTCCTTTCAGGTCACCACTGCTGATGGGGGCTCTCTTCCTATTCTGCGCTCTGGCTCCATCACCCCGACTTCTGCCCCTCCTGGACGCCTTACTCTCTCCAACGTCCACCATGCCCCTCGGCTACATATGAACCTCATTTCTGTCAGCTCCCTCTGTGATCTCGGTCTAACAGTTTTATTCTCTTCTTCTGATTGTGTTGTGCAGGATTCCCGGACAGCTCAGAGGATTGGACGGGGCCGTAGGGCTGGTGGCCTGTATCAGCTGGAGTATCTTCATGTTCCCCCCCCCCCCCCACCAACCTCCGCTTCGGCCCGCTCTGTTGTCTCTGATGCCGACTTGTGGCACAGACGTTTAGGACATCTGTCTACTGATCGATTCCGAAGTGTTATCCGCTCTGGAGCTTTGGGTCGTGTCTCCCCTTCCCCCCTCTCTGTTTGTACCGGCTGCCGTTTGTCAAAGCACCTTGCTCTACCATTTACAAGTAGTGCTTCTCAAACGACAGCCCCTTTTGATTTAGTTCACTCTGATATTTGGGGCCCCGCGCCACTTGCTTCTCATTCTGGCTATCTTTATTATGTTAGTTTTATTGATGATTTTTCCCGTTGTGCTTGGGTTTATCTCCTTCGCAATCGTTCTGACATACCCGCTGTGTATCGCACGTTCACCGCTATGCTTCACACTCAGTTTGCGCGTCGCATTAAGATCTTTCGCTCTGACTGCGCTCAAGAATTTCTCTCCTCCACCATGCGCGATATCCTCCACTCGCATGGCACCCTCCACCAACAATCTTGCCCGCACACCCATGAACAAAATGGGGTTGCTGAACGCAAACATCGTCACATCATCGAAACAACTCGTACTCTCCTCATCTCTGCCTCCGCTCCTCCCTCCTTCTGGGCCGAAGCCGTTCTCACCGCTGTTCACGTCATCAATATCACTCCTTCCACGGCCCTCTCTGGCGTCACTCCTTATGAACGCCTTCATTCCCGCCCGCCGCAGTATGCCTCTCTCCGCACATTTGGGTGCACCTGCTTCGTTCTCCTTCCCCCTCCTAAACGTAACAAACTCTCCGCTCGCTCCACTCGTTGTGTTCACCTCGGCCTTAGCCCCCACCACAAAGGCTATCGTTGTTACGATCCGGTGGCTCGTCGCATTCGCATCTCTCGACATGTCTCCTTCGTCGAACATGACATGTTCTTCTCTTCCCCACCGACACACCTCACCTCCCCACCCTCCATTGCTCCACCGCTTTCTCTTCCGCTTCATCCTTCTATACCAACTCGCCCTAGGACTCACCTTGTCAATCCTACCTTATCCCCACCTCGTCCTCTGCCCGCGGTCCCTCCTTCCACATCGGCTCCTCCTCCGGCGCCCACACCCCCTCCTCCTGCTCCTGCTCCTGATACGGCTCTGTCTGACGCTCCGTCCGCCCCTGCACCCGTGGATCCTGCTCCTCCTCGCCGTAACCCTGCTCGCCATCGCCATCCACCTGCTCGCTACGACCCCCCTTCTGCTCTCACCGCGGCTACCTCCTATTCCCCTGCCTTTCAGGCCTTCCTCACCGCTCTCCACGCCCACCGGGAGCCCCAGTCATACCAAGAGGCAGTTGGAAAACTCGAATGGCAGCAAGCCATGGCGCTTGAACTTCACGCCTTTAGCAGGACTCATACTTGGGATCTTGTTCCGTGTCCTCCCGGTGTTACTCCTATCAGCTGCAAATGGATTTTCAAAGTTAAGACTCGTCCGGACGGTTCTATTGAGCACCATAAAGCCCGCTTGGTTGCTCGGGGGTTTTCACAGGAACATGGCATCGATTATGATGAAACCTTTGCCCCGGTTGCCCGGATGACATCCGTCCGCACCTTACTTGCGGTCGCAGCTGCCCGCAATTGGCCCCTCCATCAGATGGATGTCACCAATGCCTTTCTTCATGGCGATCTCACTGAAGTTGTCTACATGGCACCTCCCCCGGGTCTCTCCGCTCCCCCTGGCCATGTCTGCCACCTCCGACGGGCCATCTATGGTCTCAAACAGGCTCCTCGTGCCTGGTTTGAGCGCTTCCGCACAGCAGTTCTCAAGGCTGGTTTTATTGAACGCCAGACTGATCATGCCCTGTTTACCCGCACCTCCGCTCAGGGTTGCGCCATCCTGCTCTTGTATGTTGACGACATGATTCTCACTGGAGATGATCACGTCACCATTGCCGCTCTTCAGAAACACCTCCGCAGTCAGTTCGAGATGAAGGACATGGGCCCCCTTCGCTACTTCCTTGGGTTAGAGATTGCCCGCTCCAAACGCGGGATTCTGGTGTCTCAGCAAAAATACATCTCCGATATTCTCTCCGTGGCCGCTCTCACTGACAACCGCACTGTTGACACCCCAATTGAGCTAAATCTGAAACTCCTTCCTACAGATGGGGAACCGCTGCCCGATGCCTCCCGCTATCGGCGCCTCGTCGGGATGCTGGTCTATCTCACCATGACTCGACCGGACATTGCTTACGCTGTTAGCTTCGTCAGTCAATTTGTTCAAGCTCCTCGCTCTGCTCACTATGCCGCGGTCCTCCGGATACTCCTCTACCTTCGCGGCTCTGTCGGTCGCTCGTTATTTCTCTCTGCCACTTCGCCACTCACCCTCCGCGCATTTTCGGATGCTGATTGGGCGGGGGATGCCACCACTCGTCTCTCCACTACTGGGTCCTGCATTTTCCTGGGCGACTCTCTGATCTCCTGGCGTAGTAAGAAACAGGAATCCATTGCGCGCTCCAGCACGGAGGCTGAGTATCGTGCCATGGCTTCCACCACTGCTGAAATAGTTTGGCTTCGTCGTCTTCTTCGCGACCTTGGTGTCCAGATAACAGGCCCCACTCCCCTATTTTGTGACAATCGAAGCACCATTCAAATCGCCTCCAATCCGGTGTTCCATGAACGGACAAAACACATTGAGATCGATTGTCACTTTACTCGTCAGGAATTCCTCGCCAACACCATCTCTCTACCATTCATTACCTCTGAATAACAAGTTGCAGACTTCCTCACCAAGTCTCTCACACCTGCAAGATTCTGTTATCTTATTAGCAAACTCTCGGTTCATGATCCACCGTGAATTTGAGAGGGCGTGTTAAAATATTGTATTTATTTTATTCTTTTTTTCCTCCTTTAGTTTAGTCCCACATTGTCTAAATGGGATCTCTCTCCTTGTTCTTCTCCTATATATGTAAGACCATTTAGTCCATTGGATATATATACAAACAGACAGTTACATTTCTAACACTCCTTTTCATGGATTCCGGCGTCAGCAGGGACGGAGCTTCTGCAATCTCTCATGGTTATTCCAAGATGGCGGCGAACATGAAGTGGGGGCTCCAGGAAGAGCCGGTGAACCTTCCCCTGCATACCGATGTGGATTGTTTCTATTCCACCGATCCCCTGCTTCCTGTAATTGCAGAGAAAAAGGATTTTGTCGATCCCCTGCTGCAGCTTCGTCCGGGCCAGGATTGGATCTCTCATCCCCTGCAGCTTCCTCCGGACGAAGATCGCATCTTTTCAATGGACGATGTAATTGCGGCGAAGAAGAATTCCGCCGCCGGAGAGATTTGCTGGACAGAAGTGGAGGACGTCGTGGAGCGCATGTGGATGCAGTACAGGGGATTTGTGGACGAACAATTTCAGCGTATCGAAGATAGATTGGCGGAGCTTGAGGAGGCGGCTGAATTTCGGGAAAGAAGGTTTATCAACCTTAAGGAAGAGGGTGAGAGGAGGGAAATGCTGCTCTCTTCTGGCATGAAACAGGCCTTCAGGAGGCTTCAACAGGAGGGTGATCAGAGGTGGGAGGCAATGATCGGGAAATTTCAACAGGAGACTGAGAAGAGGGAAGCAAGAATACGGAAGCTCGAGGAGGAGCTTCAGAGGAGGGAAACATTGCCCATGGAAGTGGTGGTCTCGCTCAAGAGCCGCCGCCTCCCGGAGGAGGACAAGAACTTAGTGGCCGCCGGAAAAAAGAGCAGCGGATGGTTCAAGTGGATTCCCGCTGGAATCCTTTTAGCTGTTGGGGTTACAGTTGTTGCTAAATCTTTAAAATAGAAGAAAAACACATTCTTATTTGTTTCTTTTTGTTTTTCTACTTTTTCATTATTTTGATGTATTAGTTGTTTACACTTTACACTATCATTGTGTTAAATTGAATTTAATTGAATTTAATGATTAATAAATATTTTTTTATTTTGTAGATAAATTCTTGCATCAAGCTATTTTTTTATAATTAATCGTGTACACTTAAAAAAAAATTATACTATCTCCCTGTATTCATTATTATTTTATGGAGTTTCATCAATTTTGTTTCTAATAGCAGTTCAAACTTGGATGAACAGTCGGGATCCTGTTATATATTATTTGCGTCCAATGAGGCATTTAGTTTGATGAAAGCAACGCTTACAATCAACCACATGATGATCACAACTCAATGTGACTGACATCAAGGAACCGACCTTGAATTCTTCGGAGACAGCCTCGGGAATAACCCTCCTCTCAGCCGTTCAATAAACAAGTGACGAGATACACAGCGAGACATTTAGCTCGGCGGAGGAAAACCGACCTAAAGAAACCAGAAATTTGGAGAGATTAGACGGAATACATTGATAACTGGAACGAACAATCCGTTATCGGTTTGCACGACCGTATTAATATTCACATTATGATATCTTTGTTAGTTAATAAGCAACTAGGCGTGTATTCTCTTTATTTATTTATGAGAAGTTACTGTTTGGAAATTTTCTGTTTTTCAAAATGATGTTTTTTTTTGTTCAGGAATTAACTAGTTAATGTTAAATGTTTGAACTTTTAACAAAAAAATTTTACCTTTTTAATAATAATAAAAAGGTGTTTTATGCTTTAATCATTTATCACATACATATATAAATATTATATTAATTATAAATACATAGATTACAAAAAAAAGGAGGTTAATTTGCTCAAAAATAGATCAATAAAGTATGCGCGTTCAATAACGTATGCATGGTAAAACAAATGTCCAAGAAGATCTCGTGTTCAATAAAGTGTTGCGTGTTCTTAGACTGTTTTTGGCATCTGCGAGCTACATGATAAGTTTCCTCTGTTTCTTAACCCAAAAACTAGAGTTAAGAGCTGCAGTGAAGGGAAGAAAGAAAGGAGACTAATTCGCTCAACAATAGGTCAATTAACTTATGCCTAAGGAAAGTGGGCTAGTTTGCTCAACAAAAGATCAAATCGCTATGCGTAAAGGCAGGGAAAGAGAGCTCCCCTAATTGCACAGAGATTGTGGCTTCGTTTGGCGTGACTTATTTGCTCCGGTGAGTTTGAAACACCATTATCATAGAACATATGTTTGGCAAGACAGGTTATTTTCGCTACCAAAAAAATAAACTAGTTGAGCATAAAATGCATGAATTTTTTTAGGAGAGGTCGGGGGTTCACGGACGACAGTTTATGACCACCATGTTTGTGACCGCCATCATGGCGCCAAACAAAGCCTGCATCTCAGAAAGTGAGAATCGGCTGCTTTATACCCCAGCCTCCAAAACCTCCTAGTTGTTGTTTCCAGTCAGAATCAAAGTCTTCTTATTAGCCACACCCTCCCCCCCAGAAAGCTAGTGTTTGGTGTGGCCACTGCTCCGAGCGCAAAATTGAGGATCATGGCTATTTCGCCATCACGAAAGTGGTCATGTGATCACCATTGCATGTGCGGTGGGCGGAAGGGTGGTGCAAGGGATTTAGAAGAATTCACGCTAAACGGGGCCTAATAAAATCAATCTGCTTTGATCATATGCTTAGCTTTCTTAAACGTGAATAAGGCATAGTGCACATGTACATAAAGCTACAGAGTATATTTTCCATTTAAGCTATACAATAGGAGCTATAATCATTAGCGAGACATACTGATCTATACAATAGGAGCTATAACCATTAGCGAGACATACTGACCGAAGAACTGACAGGCTTGCCGTTCAATTTTGGGAGGGGTTCTTGCTTACTTAGGACTACCACCTTGCTCTTGTGGGCGAAATAACCCTTCATATGATTCTTATAAATGAGAATTGTCATCATACACTTCACCAGGATCAGTAAACAAACTATTAAATTAAGGGCTCTCTGCATAAATTTGTATATAAAACTGTGCCATAATATCATTTTGTTTAAGAAAAGAACAACAGTTTTTATAGTTTGTATAGAAATTGTTAGGGCATGAGCATCTACTCTAAAATCGATTCGTTTTGGGTTTTAAATTAAGTTCTCAAGTCTACATGAGTTGTCAGATGTGAGAAACTATATTCTAAAAACATCTTCTCACGAATAGGGTTATGGGCGGAGGTGCCATAGATCTATATTAGGTGCCATAGGGATAAATCATTACTGGATACGAGAAAATTCTCAACACCCCCTCTCACGGTCGGGTCTTTTGTCTCTAACAAGACTTTTTAATTGAGTGAAAGTGGAGAGGAGCGTCAGGGATCTTGTGCGACTATGAAGTGCCATTAAAATTTAAAAGCAAGTTTTATCGTACTGCAATTAGACCAGTTATGTTCTATGGTTCTGACTGTTGGGCAATGAACTGTGTACATGAACAAAAAAATGGGAGTTCCAGAGATGAGAATGCTTAGGTGAATGTGTGTATACGCGAGACTGGATAAAATTAGGAATGAATGTATCAGGGATAAGCCAGGAGTGTCACCAATTGCAGAGAAGATGCGAGAAGCTCAACTAAGATGGTTTGTGTTGAAACCGGGAAGTCGGTCTCTATGCAGTTCGGGGTCCCTAAAAAGGGTGACCTCACACTTACTGCTCTCAGGCGAATGTCACGAACCAAATGCTCAGGAAACTAGGAACAGACCCTCGGCTCAAGCGTGGAGGTCTCACCTCACACCCGGAAGACCTTCGAGATTTCCCCCTCCCTAGCCAATGCTGAGCTAGGTGCCTTGGAGGATGAAGAGAGAGTGAAGAAGTGATGCCCTCCAAGGCACCCCTAAGGATAAATTTATAGTTTTCTGGGAAAGACCTGTAAATAACCAACCTCCACTGCTTTGAAAAATTACCGAAATGCCCCCGGTTTGGCCTGCCAATAGCCAAATCTCGTTGTTCTAATAGGCCAATTGCAGTCCACCAGGGGTAGTCCCTCAAGCCGGGCGAGATAGCGGTTTGGCAAGAAGCGCGGGGCGGCCTGGGCGAACAGGCGGCCTGCGAGTGGCGACCTGGCGGGCTCGGCCACTAGGCGGGCTGAAGCCGGGCGAGCAGGGGCCGGGCGAGCTGGGGCCGGGCGAGCTGGCTGCTATGCGAGGTGAGGCCGGGCGAGCTGGGGCCGGGCAAGCTGGCTGCTATGCGAGCTGGGGTCGGGCGAGCTGGCTGCAAGGGGAGCTGGAGCTGGGCGAGCAGGCTGCTCGGCGAGGTAAGGTCGGGCGAGCTGGCTGCTAGGCGAGCTGGGGCAGGGCGAGCTGGCTGCTAGGCGAGCTGGGGCAGGGCGAGCTAGCTGCAAGGGGAGCGGGGGCCGGGCGAGCTGGCTTCTAGGCGAGGTGAGGTCGGGCGAGCTGGGGCCGGACGATCTGGGTGCTAGGAGAGCTGGCTGCTAAGCGGGCTGGGGCCAGGCGAGCTAGGGCCGGGCGAGCTGGCTGCTAGGCGAGCTGGGGCCGGGCGAGCGGGCTACTAGGCGAGCTGGGCGACCTGCGGGCCGAGGCGGCTGGGCGGCCTGCACAACTAAGGGAGCTGGGCGGCCTGGTCGGGACCCTTAAGTCAGCCTCCCACCGCACCTGCCCCCTGATATCAGGGCGGGGGGAGGCAAATTTTGCATTCCCCCACTAGTATAATCTGAAGGTCGACCCTAAATTGGCCCCTAAGAGTATAAATTTCTCAAAAAGCTTAAAACCGTGTAGCAAGCTTTGCGCCTTGTTTGGGAGCCCCTTTTTTGCGAATACGGGGTTGTACACAATCCTCACTCTTTTCGAGCGAGTTTCACGCTCGGAAAGAAACATTCGACCCAATGTATTCGCTGCGTAGCCTTCTTGGAGCCGAAAACACTTGACCTCCTAGGGGGTCAACCTGTCACGCCAGCTAATAGGAATCTGGGTGAGGAGATCCTCTCGGGGGTGGGACTTGCTCTCCCCGAGGCACATTCGACCCAACCAGCTAATGGGAGCCTGGTTGAGGAGATCCTCTTTGGGGTTGGACTTGCTCTCCCCGAGGCACATTCGACCCAAACCAGCTAGCGGGAGCCTGGATGAGGAGATCCTCTCGGGGGTGGGACTTGCTCTCCCCGAGGCACATTCGACCCAACCAGCTAGTGAGAGCCTGGATGAGGAGATCTTCTCGGGGGTGGGACTTGTTCTCCCCGAGGCACAGTCGACCCAACCAGCTAGCAGAGACTGGATGAGGAGATCCTCTCGGGGGTGAGACTTGCTCTCCACGAGGCACATTCGAACCAACTAGCTAGTGGGAGCCTGTATGAGGAGAACCTCTCGGGAGTGGGAGTTGAGCAGCTACCTCGAGGAGCAATTCTTCGCAGCATATCCATGATGCCTTGGATGGATGTCTTGAACTCTTCTCTTCACACAAAGGGTCCTGGGTTGGGGAGCTTGCCGAGATCATCACTACCTCCCTGATCTCCAGCCATGACACTCTCCGGAGATCTTCTGTGCTGGACACTCTCCACGCTCACCGCACCAAGATGTTGAAACCGAGAAATCGCTCTCTGTGGAGTTTAGGGTCCCTAAAAGGGGGTGACCTTACACTTACTGCTCTCAAGCGAATGTCACAGACCAAAGGCTCAGGAAACTAGGAACAGACCCTCGGCTCAAATGTGGAGGTCCCACCTCACACCCGGAAGACCTTGAAGATCTCCCCTCCCTAGCCAATGTTGAGTTAGGTGCCTTGGAGGATGAAGAGAGAGTGAAGAAGTGATGCCCTCCAAGGCACCCCTAAGGGTCTATTTAAAGTTTTCTGGGAATGTCCTGCAAATAACCAACCTCCACTGCTCGGAAAAATTACCGAAATACCCCGGGTTGGCATGCCAACAGCCAAATTCTTCTGTTCTAAGTGGCTAATTGCAGTCCACCAGGGTTAGTCCCTCAAGTCGGGTGAGCTGGCAGTTAGGCGAGAAGCGAGGGGCGGCCTAGGCAAACAGGCGGCCTGCGAGTAGCGACCTGGCGGGCTTGGCCACTGGGCGGGCTGAAGCCGGGCGAGCTGGGGCCGGGCGAGCTGGATGCTAGGAGAGGTGAGGCCGGGCGAGCTGGGGTCGGGGGAGCTGGGGCCGGGCGAGCCGGGGCTGAGCGAGCTGGCTGCAAGGGGAGCTGGGGCCGGGCAAGCTGGCTGCTAGGCGAGGTGAGGCCGGACGCGCTGGGGCTGGGCGAGCTGGGTGCTGGGTGAGCTGGGTGCTAGGCGAGCAGGCTGCTAGGCGAGCCGGGGCCGGGCGAGCTGGCTGCAAGGGGAGCTAGGGTCGGGCGAGCTGGCTGCTAGGCGAGGTGAGGTCGGGCGAGCTGGGGCCGGGCGAGCTGGGTGCTACGCGAGCGGGCTGCTAGGCGAGCTGGGGTCAGGCGAGCAGGGTGCTAGGCGAGCGGGCTGCTAGGCGAGTCGGTGCCGGGCGAGCTGGCTGTTAGGCGAGCTGGGGCCGGGCAAGCTGGCTGCTAGGCGAGCAGGGCGACCTGCGGGCTGAGGCAGCCGGGCGGCCTACGCAACTAGGGGAGCTAGGCGGCCTGGCCGGGACCCTTGAGTCAGCCTCTCGCCGCACCTACCCCCTGACATCCGGGCGGGGAGGCAAATATTGCATCCCCCTACTAGTATATTCTGAAGGTCGACCCTAAATTGGCCCCCTAAGAGTGCAAAATCCTCAAAAAGCTTAAAACCATATAGCAAGCTTTGCGCCTTGTTTGGGAGCCCCTTTTTGCGAATAAGGGGTTGTACAGTTTGGACACAAACAAAGGAGACCATTAGAGGCACCTGTTAGGTGGTGTGAGAGTTTAGTCACTAGGCCTAAATGGGAGAGGGATGGACCAATAAAGACTTAGAATGAAACTATAAGGGAAGACATTATGTACTTAGGTATTAGCATTGTTTTAAATGCCCTCCAACATGTCCGACAACATGTCTCCCGACATATCATTTTTATGGGTAAAACAATATGTTTTTCTAAAAAAATATAGATTGTCTTTTAGTGAAATATTGGTCGACATGTCTAATTTTTTTCGATATATCGGCTGACGCGACTTTTAAATATATCACCCGTTATTTTATTTTATGTTACATTAGCAGACTAATAGCATATGTTTAAATAACTTATACATATTATATTATGCTACTAAATCGATTGAACTTATTGTTTCGATTTTTTTGACGTTTTATTCTTATAATGAATTTTGTATGATCGATGTTTCACAATTTTTTAGTTTTATATTACAAAAAATACGAAAACATTTAATACATTTATTAGTTGATTGTTTAAATGTATTTAATATAAATTTATAGGTTTGAAAAGACTTATAACAAAATTATTGTATATTATTAAATATATTTTATAATGTTTCATTTTGTATTTGTTAATAAAATTTTAAATTAGATACTACTTGATTTTATTTTGTAATATAAATGACTGATCTTTTATCTATTTGAAAATTATTTTTTTATTTTTATAACATATAATTAAAATTAGTATACATAAAAAAAAACTTTTATTTATAAGATATGAAATCCGATATTTTTGAGTTGCTGCTCTAAACTAGAAAAACTGACCCTAGCTAGGCTACAGCACGAAGGTCCCTCCTCTAACCCTGAAGATCCCAGAGAGCTTTCCCTCCTTAGCTAGTACTGAGCTAAGGCTATCTCAGAGAGCGTTATAAGACCTAAGAATGAGAAAAGGCTTGCTCCCTGAGGTACCATGTGGGTCTATTTATAGATTTCTGAGTTTGGTCTGCCAACAGCATAACTCCGCCGTCTTAAAAGGGTATATGCAACCCAACTGGGTCTGCCAACATCGTAACTCCGCTATTCGAAGGAGCTAAATGCAAACCTCTAAGGTTATCCAGGTAATTTTGTCTTTGTACCCTATTGGGCGAATGGTCCATGAAGGCAGTACTCTCCTAAAGGGGGCGAGTGCTGGATGAACTAGGCACTCGCCTACACAACTCTCCTAAAAGGCGGATGCGGGAGCCTTCCCACCTGCTATTCGCTTATATTACCGAGAGCCCTTCCGTCTGCTATGGGCGGGAGCCGTTTGCTCCCCTGGGCAAGTGAGGCTCTGCATGCCCCACTCGCCTATTTGGACCCTTGGGCCTGAAAGTCCAACAAAGCCTTGAGTCTTGTCGGAGGGACTCACTGAGGGAATACGGGGTTGTGCACTTATATTGGGTTTTATTTGAGCTTCAAGTGTCTTACCTTCTTAACAAGATTTATTGTGCTCCGTGGTTCGAGAGCAATCAAGCGGCACATATTAATTGTTTACTTTTACAAGAAAATTCACTTTTAGGGACGAAAATTTTGATCACAAAATATTGCGGGTTGGTCACTAAAGATATTTAGTGACTAAATTTAATCCGTCATAAGGTGATTGCAAAAGTTCTGTCACAAATTTTTTTTATGAACCAAATTAATTTTTGTCACTAAATGTAAATGTACATCTTTAGTGATCTTTAATTTTCGTCACTAAATATATATTTTTAATAACAAATGATTTTTGTCACTAAATATACATTATTATAGACAACTGATTTTCGTCACTAAATTTACATTATTAGTGATAAATTTTTCCGTCGCTAAATATATTTAGTTATCAAATTTATTTAGCCGTTGATTATGCAATGCAATAATAATGTTTTTTGATTACTAAAATTATTTATTTCATCATTAAGTATAATTATAATTAAAATATTCTTTTGCTAAAAAGTGAATGAAGTTTCTTAAATGGGCGTTAACGAATGACAATCTAACCCAAATGGTCATGACCGCCATCACCGTGCCAAATATAGCCTTTAACTTTCATGATGGTAACAATAGAAAATTTATTTTTTAAGCAAATATGATAATAATTTTGGTTTTAATTTTTAAATATGCTTTTTTTATATAAAAACTATGTAGAAGGGTATTTTGTATGATTGATAAATGAATTATAAATTACATGGATGTCTTGAAACAATAATAAACGTTTTATGATATATTTTTTTAAAAAAATTAGTTTAGGAATTTGAAAAAATCGATTTCATAAGTAACAACAACACTACGAACCTTTATCGCACTATAATGGGGTTGGCTACAACAGTATAAGTAACATATAAATTGTAGTGATTTGCGCATAAAAGTGAATGAAGTTTTTTAAATAGGCGTTAACGAATAACAATCTAACCAAAATGATCAGGACGGCCACCACCGTGCCAAATAAAGCCTTTATTTTCATGATGGTAACAATGGAAAATTTATTTTTTAAGCAAATATGATAATAATATTGGTTTTAGATATGATTTTTTTATATAAAAACTTTGGAGCAGATTATTTTGCATGATTGATAAATGAATTTCTCATATATTTTTTATGATATATCTTTTAAAAAAATAAAAAATTAGTTTGGGAATTAGTTTGGGAATTTGAAATCCGTTTTATGATATATTTGAAATCAGTTTTATGAAATCCGTTTTATGATATAGTTTGGGAATTTAAAAAATTAAAAATTAAAATCCGTTTTATGATATATTTTTTAAAAAAATTAGTTTGGGAATTTGAAAAAATCGATTTCTGGCCGCATAATTGGAAACAAAAAAGGCGGGACGCTGGCTCTTTTCCTCCTCGATATATGAACAGATGGATGCCTAAACCCTAAATCAAATCAATCAATCATCGCTCCACCTCCTTCGTTGCCATGGCCGGGAAGATGCTGAACCACACCGCTGCCGCAGCCATTGCGTCGCCGTCGCCGTCGGCGGAAGAGGCAGCACAGCAGGAGCGGCTGAAAGAACTAAACCTCCGCCTCGTGGCTCAGAAGGCGGAGCTCCGGAAGCAGATCCAGCTCTCCACCGCCAACCTCCTTTTCACGGATTCCGGCGTCAGCAGGGACGGAGCTTCTGCGATCTCTCATGGTTATTCCAAGATGGCGGCGAAGATGAAGTGGGGGCTCCAGGAAGTGCCGGTGAAGCCGCCTAATCAGCAGTACTCTGTGAACCATCCCCTGCTTCCGGATGTGGATTGTTTCTATTCCACCGATCCCCTGCTTCCTGTAATTTCCGAGAAGGATTTTGTGGATCCCCTGCTACAGCTTCGTCCAGGCCATGATTGGATCTCTCATTCCCTGCATCTTCCTCCATCTTCCTCCGGACGACGATCGCATCTTTTCAATGGACGATGTAATTGCGGCGAAGAAGAATTCCGCCGCCGGGGGGATTTGCTGGACAGAAGTGGAGGACGCCGTGGAGCGCATGTGGATGCAGTGCAAGGGATTTGTTGACGAACAATTTCTGCGTAAAGATTGGGGGAGGTTGAGGAGGAGGCTGAGTTTCGGGAAAGAAGCTTTATCAGGCTTAAGGAAGAGGGTGAGAGGAGGGAAATGCTGCTCTCTTCTGGCATGAAACAAGCCTTCAGGAGGCTTCAACAGGAGGGTGATCAGAGGTGGGAGGCAATGATCGGAAAATTTCAACAGGAGAGTGAGAAGAGGGAAGCAAGAATCCGGAAGCTCGAGGAGGAGCTTCGGAGGAGGGAAACATTGCCCATGGAAGTGGTGGTCTCGCTCAATAGCCGCCTGCCGGAGGAGGAGGAGGACAAGAACAACATGGCCGCCGGAAAAAAGAGCAGGGGATGGTTCAAGTGGATTTCCGCTGGAATCCTTTTAGCTGTTGGGGTTGCAGCTGTTGCAAAATCTTTAAAATAGAAAAAAATAAACATTCTTATTTGTTTTCTTTTTTTCTCCTTTTTCATTATTTTGATGTATTAGTTGTTTACATTATCATTGTGTCAAATTGAATTTAATAATCAATAAATATTTGTTTTGTTTTGTAGTTAAATTCTTGCATCAAGCTATTTTTTTTATAATTAACCGTGCACAGTTAAAAAAAGTATACACTCCCTGTATTCATTATTATTTTATGGAGTTTCATCAATTTTGTTTCTAATAGCAGTACAAATTTGAATGAACAGCCGGGATCCTGTTATATATTATCTGCGCTCAATGAGGTATTTAGTTTGATGAAAGCAACGCTTACAATCAGCCACGCGATGATCACAACTCAATGTGACTGACATGATGGAACCGACCTTGAATTCTTCGGGAACAGCCCCGGGAATAACCCTCATCTCAGTCATTCAATAAACAAGCGACGAGATACACCCCGAGACATTTAGCTCGGCGGAGGAAAACATTTGTTATTAACAAGTTAATTAACAATAAATTTTTACCTTTTTAATAATAATAATAATAAAATGATGTTTTATGCTTTAATCATTTATCACATACATATATAAATATTATATACATTCTAAATAAATAGATTACAAAAGATCAACAATGAGATGAAAAAATCATGAATGGGCGAAGAATAGCTCGCTCAATTCAAGAGAAAAATCTTTGAATTAATAGAGGAAAAGTTGAAAGAAGAAAAAATAATTTCTAGAAAACTCTCTTGCACCAACTCTTCAAAAAACCTCAAAATCATCTTTCTAGTAAAATAGTTTTTTTGAAAAAAAATTCATCCAAACAAACTAAAAATAACGGTGGCAATAAAAATAGAGCTTTTCCACCATCACCGCCGTCACAAACAGAGCCTAAAAATAAAGATTTCAAAATATGAAATCTTGATCGAGTGGAATCTCATTAGTTTATTTTTTCTGTTCTCTAAATTACATTAACGAGCATGTCATGTGAACATCATGAATCCCCAGGTGTAAGCCTCGTGCTTGGGCTATCGGAACTAGTTGTATCATGTACTGCACAAATTTGCCAATACATTTCCGCGTGTATCAAATTTGTCCAATCTTCATATCGGCAAAGTTGCTATGAGCGAGAGTATGTATTGTGCTGTGCCTAGGGCTATCAACACACCAATAACAAGCATCAAAATGGAGGTAGGCTTTGGTGTATATCGTCTCGGTAATATCCAGTATAGTTCAATCTAGTAGATTGATCCCGTGTGTTTCAATTCTGAAGGTATCAACGGTTGTGTTTACGCAATTTCCCTGAGTGAGAAGTGTTGCAGTGAAAGTCATATTACACTGCAGCATTGATATGAAATCGGCGAATTACAATAACTCGGCAGTGGCGTCCGACAGCTTCATGTCAAAGGCAGGGTAAAACAAAAGTCCAAGAAGATTTCGTGTTCAATAAAGTGTGTGGGTTTTAGACTGTTTTTGGTACCGACGAGCTACATGATAAGTTTCCTATGTTCCTTAACCCAAAAACGAGACATTAGAGTTGCAGTGAAGGAAAGAATGACAGGAGGCTAATTCGGTCAACAATAGATCAATTAGCTTATGCGTAAAGAAAGGAGGCTAATTTGCTCAACAATAGATCAATTCGCCATGCGTAAAGGCAAGGAAAGAGATCTCGCCTAATTAAACAGCGATTGTGGCTTCGTTTGGCGCGACTTATTTGCTTCGGAGAATTTTTTAAGCTGAGGTCGGGCGTTCACGAACGACAGTTCATGACCACCATGTTCGAGACCGCCACCACGGTGCCCAACGAAGCCTGCGTCTCAGAAAGTGAGAATTGACTGCTTTATATCCCAACCTCCAAAACTTCCTACCTGCTGTTTCCCGTCAGAATCAAAGTTTTCTTATGAGGCACACCTCCCAGAATTCTAGTGTTTGGGGTGGCCATTGCTCCGAGCGCAAAAATGAGGACCATGGCTATTTCGCCGTCACGAAAGTGGTCAAGTGATCACCATTGCATGTGCGGTGGGCGGAAGGGTGGTGCGAGGGATTTAGAAGAATTCGCGCTAAACGGGGCCTAAAAAAATCAATCCGCTTTGATCATATGCTTAGCTTTCTTAAGCATGAATTAGGCATAGTGTACATATACATAAAGCTCCAGAGCATATTTTCCACTTAAGCTATAGGCCTTGAAAAATGCTTGTGTTATTCTCTACATAATATACAACAGGGGCTATAACCATTAGAGAGACATGCTGACCTAAGAACTGACAGGCTTGCCGTTCAATTTTGGGAAGGGTTCTTGCTTACTTAGGACTACCACCTTGCTCTTGTGGCGAAATAACCCTTCATAAGATTCTTATAAATGAGAATTGCCATCATGCACTCCACTTGAATCAATAAACAAACTATTAAATTAAGAGCTCTCCGCATAAATTTGTATATAAAACTATACCATAATAACATTTTGTTTAAGAAAAGAACAACAGTTTTTAGAGTTTGTATAGAAATTGTTAGGACCTGAGCATCTACTCTAAAATCAATTCGTTTTGGGTTCTAAATTAAATTCTCAAGACTAAATGAATTGTCAGATGTGAAACTATATTCTAAAAACATCTTCCCACGAATAGGGTTATGGGTTATGGTAGGGTCTTTTGTCTCTAACAAGACTTTTTTATTGAGTGAGAGTGAAGAGGCACGTCAGTGTCAAGGATCTTGTGTGATCGTGAAGTACCATTAAAATTTAAAGACAAGATTTACTGCACTGCAATTAGACCAGTGATGTTCTATGGTTCTGAGTGTTGAGCGGTGAATTATGTACATGAGCAAAAAATGGGAGTTGCGGAGATGAGAATGCTTAGGTGAATGTGTGTACACACGAGACCAGATAAAATTAGAAATGTGTATAAGGGATAAGCCAGGAGTGGCACCAATTGCAGAGAAGATGTGAGAAGCTCGACTAAGATGGATTGGACACGGACAAAAGAGACCATTAGAGGTACCTGCTAGGTGGGGTGAGAGTTTAGTCACTGGGCCTAAATGGGGGAGGGATGGAGCAATAAATACTTGGAATGAAACTATAAGGGAGGACTGTTTAGGCATTAAGTTTTCTACATCTTCAGTATATTATAAATCTTTGCTTGAAGAAGGTGCAAGGATTATAAATCTTTGGATCCACTTGTTTATCAGAGTATTCTTAGTTTTTTTTAAAGTTGCAGCAGCAGTGAGGAAAAAGAAGAGTTGTTGTCAATAATTTTGCCCGCGCACAGCGCTCGTTGGCGCGTGCACTCCGGCGGCCGCCTCCGCCTCCACCGGCCGTTGCCGACCATCGCCGGCGTCGGGCAACCTACCCGGGCCGCCCGGGAGGCACTTTCATAATTTCGTTAAAATTGGTGATTCAGATAACCAAAACAGAGCGACGTCATTCGTTAGCATGAATTCCGTCCCGATGCAATTACCGACATATCCCTCTAGAAAACTATAAATAGGCACTCGAGCCTTCATTTGAAGACAAGCAACTCTAGAAGGTAGAGAGAGCTTTGAGGTTTTCCGGCGAGGTCGTGGATTTAGACCGATCCTCCACTCAAGAATTCGCCCTGCTCCCCTTCTAGCAAAAAGGTTCCATCAAACGTCCAAGCCAAGACGTTCTTCCCCGCAGGAGTGCTCCCACCCAGGCTCAGCTTCAGCAAGAGTGCTTCCATCGAGGCTCCGTGAACTTGGAGATTTCTCCCAGCCTTCATTTGAAGAGTACATGAGCAAAAAATGGGAGTTGCGGAGATGAGAATGCTTAGGTGAATGTGTGTACACGCGAGACCAGATAAAATTAGAAATGTGTATAAGGGATAAGCCAGGAGTGGCACCAATTGCAGAGAAGATGTGAGAAGCTCGACTAAGATGGATTGGACACGGATAAAAGAGACCATTAGAGGTACCTGCTAGGTGGTGTGAGAGTTTAGTCACTGCGCCTAAATGGGAGATGGATGGACCAATAAATACTTGGAATGAAGCTATAAGGGAGGACTGTTTAGGCATTAAGTGTTCTACATCTTCAGTATATTATAAATCTTTGCTTGAAGAAGGTGCAAGGATTATAAATCTTTGGATCCACTTGTTTATCAGAGTATTCTTAGTTTTTTTAAAGTTGCAGCAGCAGTGAGGAAAAAGAAGAGTTGTTGTCAATAATTTTGCCCGCGCACAGCGCTCGTTGGCGCGTGCACTCCGGCGGCCGCCTCCGCCTCCTCCGGCCGTTGCCGACCATCGCCGTCGTCGGGCAACCTACCCGGGCCGCCCGGGAGGCACTTTCATAATTTCGTTAAAATTGGTGATTCAGGTAACCAAAACAGAGCGACGTCATTCGTTAGCATGAATTCCGTCCCGACGCAATTACCGACATATCCCTCTAGAAAAGTATAAATAGGCACTCGAGCCTTCATTTGAAGACAAGCAACTCTAGAAGGTAGAGAGAGCTTTGAGGTTTTCCGGCGAGGTCGTGGATTTAGACCGATCCTCCACTCAAGAATTCGCTCTGCTCCCCTTCTAGCAAAAAGGTTCCATCAAACGTCCAAGCCAAGACGTTCTTCCCCGCAGGAGTGCTCCCACCCAGGCTCAGCTTCAGCAAGAGTGCTTCCATCGAGGCTCCGTGAACTTGGAGATTTCTCCCAGCCTTCATTTGAAGAGTACATGAGCAAAAAATGGGAGTTGCGGAGATGAGAATGTTTAGGTGAATGTGTGTACACGCGAGACCAGATAAAATTAGAAATGTGTATAAGGGATAAGCCAGGAGTGGCACCAATTGCAGAGAAGATGTGAGAAGCTCGACTAAGATGGATTGGACACGGACAAAAGAGACCATTAGAGGTACCTGCTAGGTGGTGTGAGAGTTTAGTCACTGGGCCTAAATGGGGGAGGGATGGACCAATAAATACTTGGAATGAAACTATAAGGGAGGACTGTTTAGGCATTAAGTGTTCTACATCTTCAGTATATTATAAATCTTTGCTTGAAGAAGGTGCAAGGATTATAAATCTTTGGATCCACTTGTTTATCAGAGTATTCTTAGTTTTTTTAAAGTTGCAGCAGCAGTGAGGAAAAAGAAGAGTTGTTGTCAATAATTTTGCCCGCACACAGCGCTCGTTGGCGCGTGCACTCCGGCGGCCGCCTCTGCCTCCTCCGGCCGTTGCCGACCATCGCCGTCGTCGGGCAACCTACCCGGGCCGCCCGGGAGGCACTTTCATAATTTCGTTAAAATTGGTGATTCAGGTAACCAAAACAGAGCGACGTCATTCGTTAGCATGAATTCCGTCCCGACGCAATTACCGACATATCCCTCTAGAAAACTATAAATAAGCACTCGAGCCTTCATTTGAAGACAAGCAACTCTAGAAGGTAGAGAGAGCTTTGAGGTTTTCCGGCGAGGTCGTGGATTTAGACCGATCCTCCACTCAAGAATTCGCTCTGCTCCCCTTCTAGCAAAAAGGTTCCATCAAACGTCCAAGCCAAGACGTTCTTCCCCGCAGGAGTGCTCCCACCCAGGCTCAGCTTCAGCAAGAGTGCTTCCATCGAGGCTCCGTGAACTTGGAGATTTCTCCCAGCCGGAGCGCTTCCAGCGAGGTTCCGTGAACTTAGCAATCTTCCAAGCCGGAGCACTTCCATCTAGCCTTCGAGGACTTAATCACTTTTTTGATCATTTTCATATTATGTACTTGTAACAGAGAGGTGACCTGTCACCCTCCAAGAAATCATCCCCAAACTCTTGTAAACACCAAGAAAATAGTAGATTTTGGCACGACACAGATCCGACCACGTGTTTTTTCAACCTTTCCGAATTTTTCATGTAAAAAAAATCTTTTGTCATTTGGTGTTGTTTTTCTTTAACTGTTTGCGTGTGGTCCAATTTCGAACTAAGGCGGTTTGATTCTTCGGACCGGGAAAAAATTGGGTGACCGGCAACAAGACTATTGGCCATTTGGACCATTTGCATATGATTATATATAGTTGATTTATCTGACCATATATTATACCAATATTAGAATTAGTTATTTGATTATTGGTCATTTGGATCCTCTGCATATTGTCGTGACCAGTCTTTTCCCCCTCATATGTGCCTCGAAGTGACCGGCCACTCAACAATTATCCTCTCATATAGTTTCAAAGGTGTGACTTGATTGCACTTTTGGCATCATGTGTCCAAATAAGAAAAATAAAAATGCTAGGACAAATTTGAAAGATGCTTGGAATTAAAAAAAAAGGAGGTAAGAAAAAGAACAAGTCTTTTTATACGTATCATAGAATTTCAATTATATATAAAGTGGTTAGATTTATAAGAGCCAACATCCTAAATTCATCTTCTTCAATAGCACAATCTTTAGGTTCTATCTTTACACCTCCATCACAATTACTCATGGCGTTTTCCCGACGAATTGTTCCGACTGCAAAACTCTTAATCCTTCTCTTAATCTTAGGTGACGAGTCTCGCTCTTTCTCCCTATCGCTAGCTTAATTTGACTTTTTTATGTAAATATCCTATTTAAGTAGGACTTTTTTAAGACATTGACGTACTTGTTCATTTTTACAGAAATCAATTTTTCATGTGCATTTATTTTGGGCGAACAAACTAATAATAATAATTAATAATAATGTGTTGATCTGTATTTTTTGAAGTGACTGCGGCGTCAAAAGATGAGGTCGTTTATTTTAAAAATGGCTGCAGAGAAATAACACATACCCCTCAGTATGGTATTAGATGTAAGAAAATGAGTTGCAGGAGGTATTGCTATCGTTTTTCAAACGACCTATGCAAGGTGGAACAATACGGCTGCTTCGACCGTGACAGATGCACCTGTCAGATTTGCCTTTTTAACCAGCCATATCAGCCTAAGTTGCCCCACTGCACTAAGCCAGGGCGTCGTCGGCCGGCAGGCGTCGGCGGCTGGCGCCGTAAACATACGAGGCTTTAATATATATAGCAGTCTGAATGAAAATAATCTACTGGGAGCTTTCATACGTTACTGCATGTACTCTCTTTTTGCTACTTTCTTCTTCACAGTAATGATGCCGATGATGATGATCATGATAATAATTTGAGCAATTTTTTTCTATAGAATAAATTTGTATGTAGATGCTCAGAATAAATTTGTTTTAGAAGATTTGGTTATATGTAGATGCTCAAAATTAATTTGTTGGATCATTTGGGATAGCGGTTGCAGTTGTAAAATGAGCTAATTTGTAAAGAAATGAGGCTAATTTGCTCAACAATAGATCATTTCGCTTTGCGTTATGGCGGGGAAAGAGAGCTCGCCTAGTTGCACAGAGATTGTGGCTTCGTTTGGCGCGACTTATTTGCTCCGGTGAATTTTTTAGGTGAGGCCGGGCATTCTCGAACGACAGTTCATGACCACCGTGTTTGCGACCGCCAACACGGCGCCAAACGAAGCCCGCGTCTCAGAAAGTGAGAAAATCGGCTGCTTCACATGTTTTGTTGTGGCTGTGCAAGATCAAGGTGTGAAAGTATTCACATAGTCTAATATAATTGACTGAGTTCATGGTTTAAAACTTAATTGTATTATTAAAGTTCTCTTTAAAAGTAAGCTAGTCAAGATTGAGGTGTCACTTGTGAGTGCTGAGATTGTTAAAGAGAAACAATTGTCGTGGTCAACAAGACTATTACGAATCCAGTGATTGCTGAGATTCAGATGCGAGCGGAAAATGTCACTCACATTGGAAGTCAAAAAAGAAATAGTTCAGAATATAATGGTAATAATCCTCACGTTTTATGATATTTTTTTAAAAAAAATTAGTTTGGGGATTTGAAAAAATTAATTTCTGGCCACATAATTTGAAAAAACGGAATTGTTATTGGTACTCATAAATGGATATTTGTACCCAAAATGAATATTTGTACCCATAATTGATATTTGTCCACATACATAATAATATTAAGAAAAACGATGAGATCTCCTGAGGCTGAGAGACGTTACGTTAGCCGCGCCCGCACACCATGCAAGACGTGCGGATATCCGAACCTTCCCCGACGTAATCAAAATCGTCGTCGCCACAAACCGCCTTCGCCTCCACCGCGCCAACAGCCATCATCGCCGCCACCGCGCCAACCGCCATCACCGTCCCCGCAAACCGCCAGAGGCGTCGCCGCAAACCGCCATCGCCGACGCTGCACCGAAACCGCCGCCGCTGCAAATAGTCATCGCCGTTGCTGCAAACCGCCATCGCAGTCGCCGCAAACCGCCATCGTCGTCTCTGCACCGAAACCGTCATCGCCGCAAACCGTCATCACCGTCGCTGCAAACCGCCATCGCAGACGCCGCACCTCCATCACCGTCGCCGCAAACCGCCGCAAACCGTCATCGCCGTCGTCAACGCCGTCGCCGCAAACCGCCATCGCCGACGCTACACCGAAACGGCCGCCGCCGCAAACCTCCATCGCCAACGCTGCAAGGAAACCGCCGCCGTGAACCGCCATCGCCGACGCTGCTCCGAAACCGGCCGCCGCCGCAAACCTCCATCGCCAACGCTGCAAGGAAACCGCCGCCGCCGTGAACCGCCATCACCGAAGCTGCTCCGAAACCGGCACCGCCGCAAACGGCCATCGTCATAGCCGTCGCCACAAACAGTCATCGTCGTCGCCGCAAGTCGTCATCGCCGACGCCGCACCGAAATCGTCATCGCCGCCGCGCCAACCGGTATCACGTGTCTTCGGCTTCTAACTTGTGGAATTGGGATGTAGTTATTATGGGACTTACCCTATTCTGTGGATTCCCGTTGGAATCCTTTTAACTGTTGGGTTGTGCTTGTTGCAAAATCTTTAAAATGGAAAAAAAAACATTCTTATTTGTTTTTTTTTCTTTTTTATTATTTTGACGTATTAGTTGTTTACACTTTACAAAATTAAATTTAATTGAATTTAATGATAAGTAAATATTTGTTTTGTTTTATAGATAAATTCTTGCATCATGCTATTTTTTTTATAATTAATCGTGTACAGTTAAAAAAAATTATATACTCTCCCTAAATTCATTATTTTTTATGGACTTTCATCAATTTTGTTTCTAATAGCAGTCCAAATTTAAATGGAACAGCCAGGAACTTGTTATATATCATTTGAGCCCAATGAAGTATTTAGTTTGATGAAAGCAACGCTTACAATCAACCACGCGATGATCACAACTCAATGTAACTGACATGGTGGAACCGACCTTGAATTCTTCGGGGACAGCCCCGGGAATAACCCTCCTCTCAACTGTTCAATAAACAAACGACGAGATACACAGCGAGACATTTAGCTCGGCGGAGGAAAACCGAACTAAAGAAACCAAAAATTCGGAAAGACTTGATGGAATACATTGATAACTGGAACGGAAAATCCGTTATCGATTTGCACGCCGTGTTAATATTCACATTATGGTATCTGTGTTAGTTAATAAGCAACTCCATGTAAGATGCGCTCGAAACATCCGGAGGAGGGTCAAAGTGGAACCCTCTTCCTGTTGCCCCCGGCTAGGTTTATATAGAGCAAAACATAGGGTTCTCACGCGCAAAGCCCCCGAGCCGTTATTCGTCTGAATATACTTTTACAATCTCCTCCTATATTCGTGACAAATAACGGTAACGTTTCGTGGTGCTGGAGAGTAGACAAAATAATAATTCAAACTAAACAAAACATTCAGCACAGATCATAACTTATTAACAAAATGAGAAAGGTTTTGCCTAAACGGCAAACCACCACACAGATTCTATCTCAAGGGATCATAGCAGAAACCACTGCTCCTTACTCACCCCAATCGAATGGTATAGCCGAGCGAAAAATAGAACGTTAACGGAGATGTTGAATTCTATGTTGCTCACTGCTGGCATGCCTACTGCCTATTGGGGAGAAGCAATTTTAACTGCAAACAACATTCTAAACAAAGTCTCTCATGCTAAATTAGACGTCACACTCTACGAGCTTTGGTTTAAGAGACCCCCGACATTAACTAAATTTAAGACCTGGGGCTGCATAGCCTATGTCAGGGTCTCTGACCTTCAACGGTCTAAACTTGGACCTAGGACCAACACGTGTGTCTACTTAGGTTGTGCTGAAGATAGTGTTGCAGATCGATTCTTAGACCTGTCTAATAATATAATTATTGAATCTATGAATGTTGTGTTCTTTGAGGATAAGTTCCTTAAGGATAAAAACCTGACAATTCCAAGTATGCAAGCAACTATTACTGAGGAAAAACCTGAATCAGTACCGGACACCTCCTATTCAATTCTGATAGACGATAGTGTCCTCGAGTCTAGACGGACTTCGATGAGAGAGAGAGAACTCCCAAAACCTTCGGTAGTGACTATGTCACTTACCACGTTGAGGCCGATCCATCCACCTATAAGGACGCGATGAGATCAAGGGATTCCCTACTCTGGAAAGAGGTCATTGATGAAGAGATGAACTCTTTGATTCAGAACAACACCTGAACGTTGGTTGATAAGCCAAAATGGGCTAAAACTATAGGGTGTAAGTGGGTTCTAAAAAAGAAGCTCAATCTTGATGGTAGCGTAGCTAAGTATAAAGCATGGCTCGTGGCTAAAGGTTTCACACAAGTTAGTGGGGTGGATTACATTGATATATATTCACCAGTGTGTCACTTAGCAACCATTGGGATACTACTTGCTATTGCATCTATTGAGAATTTTGTTGTTCATCAAATGAATGTTAAGACTGCGTTTTTGTTGTCGAGATCTACAACTTTCGTGGTGATCACTTTTCCTAAAAATGCATGTACAATGTCTACTTTCAAAATATGCTCAAATTTTGCGCCTTTCAGAAATACGTCTTGCACATACAATTTCAGGAAAAGTGTTCAACACAAAAGTTTTAGATCTCATCGAGAACTACAACTTTTGTGTTGAACACTTTTCCTGAAATTGCATGTACAAGACGTATTTTGAAAATGCGTGAAAAGTTAGAAGATTTTGGGGTGCGACTAGACAATAACGGGTTACCGTTAACAATCGCCTAATTTTAGATCCAGTGATTTAGATTAATTGTTAGAGCTCTCTGGGGATAGAGTTAACTTATTTGGTTCCTCCAAAACAAGCATTCGGCCAAATGATCTCATGCATGTCTGCGTGAAACTACTGTTAGCTGATATCTTCTCTAGTTCTTCGTCTTCCTCGCGTGCGTCCGTCCAGGTGCTCGCATGCGTGTAGTTTAAGACTATTTGTTTGGGCGTTTTGCAACTCCGTTTTGGGCAAACGCCGCCGGAAGGAGGGTAAACAAATGAACCTTCGGCGGCGTTTGCTCCGTTTCCACCCGCCGCCTTGAGAAACGCCCCAAAAAGCTCTGTTTGCAGCAGCCACCTCCCACCTCCGGTTCGAACTCTCTGTTTCCATCCGCCAGATCGACCCGACACCGCTAAAACAAATGAAGCTTAAAGGTTGTTTTGGAGCCGGTGTAGCACTACTCTTCTCCCCCACCGACATATCACTGCTCTTCTTTCTCGTAAAGGTATTTTTGTGGTGTTTGTAATTTTTTCTGCTGCAGATATATTCTAGTGCCTAGATTAGTGCAAGTTTATTACTTTATTATTTCAATTTACTACAGCTTTCTGATTTTTTTATTAAGTATGAATTGTTTGGATTTTTTTTGTAAAGTGTCATAAATTTTCTTAAATTGAATGACATAAATGATAGAAATCAGTAATGACCACATGTAGTTGTGATGATATTTTCTTTTGATCTTTCTTTAGAATTGTTATTTCATCAATATTTTTATATTTATTACTTATATATGTTCAAAATTTTATATATTATATATTTAATTTGTATATGATACGTTATAATTCTAGTCATTAATGTCAAAACGGTTCAACTCTGGTTCAACTCCGGTTCAACCGGTTAAACCTTGAACCTCTCTCAAGACTGGTTCTATGTCCGGTCCGGTTCTCAAAATTTTGAAAAATAGAGATACTTTTGGCTACTATTAAGATAAAATAAAATTAAAAAAGTTTATTTAATTAATAAATATTATAACATTATATATATATATATATATTGTATTATCATGACCAGATCTTGGTGGAGCCAGGAAGAGGGAGGAGCTTTGATTGATGATCGAGCTCGATCGACATAGAAGAAGGTAGTGACGTGTTTCCACTACATACATGCTGTTCACATTAGAAGACATTGTCCGTAGTATGAAAAGAGTTCTGGTACTTCTGGTGACGTCTAGAATGTAGGCAATGTGATGTTGAATTTGGGAGGAAATGATGGATTTTATTATGTCACTGAGAATCGGGGTGACTCTGATAGCTAGATACTTGATTCTGGTGCGTCGTAGCATGCTTGCTCAGATGTGTCAGTATTCAATTACCTACATGTGGTGTCTGGGTTGGTCATTTTGGGTGACAAATTGAGATGCAATGTCACATGGATCGAAACGTTGAGTGAAGAAGGTTCACTCAACGTCTTCAACCAAACGGATTATGTTAAGTACAAATGCGTTGAGTGATGATGGTTCACTCAACGCCTTATCAGTTAAGTTAATAAAGATAACAACATTGAGTGATGAAGGCTCACTCAATGCCTCTGAAGTTAGACAGTTATTCAGCTAAGTGTTGTTTTGTTGAGTGGAGACTTACCACTCAATTCTTCAGTAGTTAACACTTAAAGTTCAGATATGTTGAGTCTCAAGGCAACACTCAACGCCTCTATGTATTGAGTCTTAATGCAACACTCAATGCCTCTATGTGTTGAGTCATAAGACTTCACTCAACGCTTATGCAGACTGTATAGTGAAAGTTGCTAAGTCCACAAGCGTCGAGTCATACTAACTCATCCCAAATTAAAATGAAGCGGGTTTTGCATGCTATTGGACAAATCACGCCTCATGATTTCAACAGTGCAGTTAATGGTAAAGCTACTTTACAACTGCCCATACCACTTACCCATACAGATCAAAGAGTTATTGCAGTTAGGGATATAAAAGTCAAAAAAGTAAAGAAAAAGGACAACGGTCTGTTTGGCGCAGCTTGGCGGCTGGAAATCTCTATTACAGAGATTTTTGTTGGTTGAAGTCGACGGCCTTCCTCGGCGATTCCGATGGTTCCGAGCCCCCGACGTCCTTCCTCGGGCGATTCCGAAGCCGGAAATCTATTTTAAACATCTCCGGACAGCGCTTTTCAAAAGTCAAACAAAGATTATTTTTGTTGGTTGAAGTGGTTGAAGCCGGAAATCTCGAAACTTCAGCAAGAACTAAAAACCTAATTCTTCTACAAGGGTCAGCGAGCAGAGCACTCACTATTATTGATGTTCTTCTTCAAGGCCGCCGCATTAAACTTCGGATCAACTCAAGCCTGAAGAAGCAGAGCTCTGCAACAGTTCTTCTCAGCACAAGCATAACAACTTTGAAGATTTACTTTCTTGTTGTTGTGAAGAGTTAGGGTTGTTTCTACACAGTCCAGGAAGCTGACTCAAAGGTTTATTTATCGGGAGTCAATCATCACAAAACTTTATTCAATCCGTAGGATCACTGTGTGATCTGAGTTGTAAGTCTGTGTTATAAAGGTTGAGTGGTAGGAGATGTTGTCTCTGAGTGGGTAGGATCCAGGAGTCGGTCTTAGGTAGGGTTGTTGAGCTAGAGGTAGGAGTTGCTTAACTCTGAGTGTAGGGCTTATGTGCCTGAGGTAGGACTGTATTCAGTCTGAGTTGTAGGAGTGAGATTCACTCTGAGTTGTAGGAGTGAGATTCACTCTGAGTTGTAAGATCCTGAGGGATATGAGGTGTAAGCTCAAGGAGTTGAGGATATAGGAAAAGTTAATCAAATCTAGCACACTGCTAGATAGGTGTAGGGGGAAAGTGGATGTACCCTGGATAGAGTAACCACTATAAAATCTTATGTATTGTTGTGATTCTTAAAAGTTAACAACTGACTCTAACACACACCAAGCTCATAACTCTAAAAGATTCAAAAGAGCCAAAACAAACCTATTCACCCCCTCTAGGTGTTTAGCTACCCTTGAATAAAAACTTTCTAGTGAGATCAGAGGTATGTTGTTCAAAAAGGACTTACCAGGGTGAACAAGATCTCTAAGGGTAGTAGAAGCCTATCTATATGGCTTCAGGTGAGAACCACAAGGAGTTGGGTTCTATGAAACTTCCTATTTATAGGAAGGATAATTTTGGGATCTGGAAGGAAAGAATAAGGTTGTTCATGGAAGTCTCAGACCCTAGTATATACATAATTGTTCAAGAAGGACCTTTTATTCCTATGAAGGTCTCTGCTATAAATGTTAATGTCTAGACTCCCAAGAAATATACTGAGATGACCAAGGATGAAGTAATTCTGGCCACTATGGACAAGAGAGCCCAAAATATTATTATATGTATCATAGATGATTATACATTCCAGAACTTGGTCCACTACAGAACTGCAAAGAAAATGTGAGATTCTCTAATTGTGTATATAGAAGGGACAGAGAAGGTGAGGAATGACAGGAAATCCCTCCTTAACCAGCAGTATGTGGCATTCAAGCAAGACAAAAAAGATTTTATAGCTGAATGTTATCAAAAGTTTTTCAAGATTATGAACAGTCTGATCACCTATGGCAAACAGTTCACTAATTATGAGCTGAATGACAAGTTATTAAGATCCCTCAACAAGGAATGAGATATCAAGATCTGTGCTATCAGGGAGGTTGGCAACCTGGCCAACACTTTGCCCCAAAACCTATTTAGGAACCTGTTATCTCATGAGCTGTAGTTGAAATATAGAAGTGCAGAAGATGTTGTCAAAACCCTCAACAAAGAGAAGGCAGTGGCCTTCAAGGCTGAATCCACAAGGAGGTGCAGAGAAAAGACTCATTCTCCACCAATGAGAGTTGTTAAGTCAGAGTGCTCAGATACCAGCACCTCAGGAAATGAACTGTCTGACAGAGAACTTACCTTATTCTCCAAAAAGTTCAAGAAGATGTTGAGCGGGAGAAGACAGTGGAAGAATAAGGGTTCTTCTAGCTCTAGTTTCAGAAAGCCATATACCAATATGGAGATGTTGGAACAGAGATTCGGCTCCACCTAGAGTTCGGACCTATGGTGCAGCTCACACCTACTTCTCCCAAACCGTCCCTTGGTAAGAGACTTGAATTTGTAAAATGACCCTTGGCTCTAGCATGGAGGTCCCACCTCACACCCAAAAGACCTTTGAGAAATCCCCCTCCCTAGTCAATGTCGAGCTAGATGCCTTGGAGGATGAAGGAAGAGGATGAGGAGTGATGAAAAACTTATCCCTCTCCAAGGCACCCCAAGGGTCTTTTTATAGATTTTTGGGGATGGCATGACAATAGTGCAATCCTGCTACTCTGAAATTACTGAAATACCTCGAGGTTGGTTTGCCAACAGCCAAACTCCCCTGTTCCGAACAGCTATTAAAAGCCCACCAAGGGCAAAATAGCAGACCCTCAAGACGGGCGAGCTACTCAAGCCGAGCGAGTTGCGCAAGCTGGGCGAGCTACTCAAGCCTGTCGAGCTGCTCAAGCCGGGTGAGCTGCTCAAGCCGAGTGAGCACTATGCTGGTCGAGAACCCCACAGTGTTGCTGGTCGAGGCCCTAGGGGAAAAGGTCAGGGAGAAGGTCGGCTCGCGCCGCACCCGCCCCCGTGAGAGGAGGTCGGGGCGGGTGTCGGGCTCGCGCCGCACCCGCCCCCCTGAGAGGAGGCCGGGGCGGGTGTCGGGCTCGTGCCGCACTTGGCCCCCTGAGAGGAGGCCGGGGCGGGTGTCGGGCATGCGCCGCACCCGCCCCCCGGAGAGGAGGTTGGGGCGGGTGTCGGGCTCACGCCGCACCTGCCCCCCTGAGAGGAGGCCGGGGCGGGTGCCAGGCTCGCGCCGCACCCGCCCCCCTGAGAGGAGGTCGGGGAGGGTGTCGGGCTCGCGTCGCACCCACCCCCCTGAGAGGAGGCCGGGGCGGGTGCCGGGCTCACGCTGCACCCGCCCCCCTTGAGAGGAGGTCGGGGAAGGTGTCGGTCTCGCGCCGCACCCGACCCCTTGAAGATACACAAAGTACTAGCAAGCTAGGCAAATATTTTCTCCCCCTACTAGTATATTATGCAGGCTAACCATAAATTTGTCTCCAAGAGTGCAAAACCCTCTAAAAAGCTTATAAATGTGTAGCAAGCCTCGCGCCTGCCAGGGGACCCCATTCCGTGAATACGGGGTTGGACACAATTTCCGCTCTTTTCGAGCGAGCTCCACGCTCAGAAAGAAACATCCAACCCAACGTATTCGCTGAGTGTAGCTCTCGCGCGACCGAAAATACTTGGCATCTTCGAGGGGTCAACCTGTCATGTCAGCTAATGGGAGCCTGGGCGGCGAGATCCCCTCTGGGTAGAATTCACTTAACCTCCCCGAGGGGTCAACCTGTCATGCCATCTAATGGGAGCCTGGGTGATGAGATCCCCTCGGGGGTTGGAACTTTCCCTCCACCGAGGCGCATTCGACTCGTCTAGCTAGTGGGAGCCTGGATGAGGAGATCCTCTCGGGGTTGGAACCTTCTCGCCACCGAGGCACATTCGACCCATCCAGCTAGTGGAGCCTGGATGAGGAGATCCACTCGGGGTTGGAACCTTCTCGCCACCGAGTCTAATTCGACCCATCCAGCTAGTGGGAGTCTAGATGAGGAGATCCTCTCAGGGTTAGAACCTTCTCGCCACCGAGGCACATTCGACCCATCCAACTAGTGGGAGCCTGGGTGAGGAGATCCTCTCAGGATTGGAACCTTCTCGCCACCGAGGCACATTCGACCCATCCAGCTAGTGGGAGCTTGAATGAGGAGATCCTCTCGGTACAAGAGCTTACTACCGAGGCACATTCGACTCATCCATCTAGTGGGAGCCTGGATGAGCAGATCCTCTCGGGGTTGGAACCTTCTCGCCACTGAGGCATATTCGACTCATCCAGCTAGTGGGAGCCTAGATGAGGAGATCCTCTCGGGGTTGGAACCTTCTCTCCACCGAGGCACATTCAACCCATCCAGCTAGTGTGAGCCTGGGTGAGGAGATCCTCTCTGGACAAGAGCTTACTACCGAGGCACATTCGACCCATCCAGCTAGTGGGTGCCTGGATGAGGAGATCCTCCCGTGACAAGAGCTTACTACCGAGACACATTCAACCCATCCAGCTAGTGGGAGCCTGGATGAGGAGATCCTCTCGGGGTTGGTACCTTCTCGCCACTAAGGCACATTCGACTCATCCAGCTAGTGGGAGCCCGGATGAGGAGATCCTCTCAGGACAAGAGCTTACTACCAAGGCACATTCGACCCATCCAGCTAGTGGGAGCCTGGATGAGGAGATCCTCTCGGGGTTGGAACCTTCTCGCCACCGATACATATTCGACCAATCCAGCTAGTGGGAGCCTGGATGAGGAGATCCTCTCGGGACAAGAGCTTACTACCGAGGCACATTCGACACATCCAGTTAGCCTGGATGAGAAGATCCTCTTGGGGTTGGAACCTTCTCACCACCGAGGCACATTCGACCTATCCAGCTAGTGGGAGCCTAGATGAGGAGATCCTCTCGGGGGTTGGTTCTTTCTCTCTGCCGAGGCACATTCGATCCATCCAGCTAGTGGGTGCCTGGATGAGGAGATCCTCTCGGGGGTGGGGCTAGACATGTCATTCGAACCATAGTAAATTCATCATTCTCAAACGGGGAAAATTTTAAGATACATGACCTCCTGACTCTTACGGTCATGGGTAGACTCATTATAAAAACGACATGAAAGGAAAAAAGTCCTCACCAAAGCAAGGCTTCTTCAGGATGCTAGTGCATGATGGTCGTCATTCGCCTCCTTCTCCTCTGATACCTCTATCCTACTCAAGCTCTTCATGATCTTCTCCATCTCCTCTGCCCTGGCTAGCCAGGAGATGGTGTTGACGGCCGTGTCATAGCACTGTCTTGCCATCCGAGGGTCTCCTCTGACCCTGACTTGGATCTCTTCAGTGTTAAACTTGAGGCACTGGTGGAAGGATGATGGCACACAATGGAAGGCATTGATGAGGGGTCCTCCGAAGATGGCATTGAAACTGCTCGGAGCATCAACAATGACAAACCGGCAGTTCCTTGAGCTCCCCCCCCCCGCCAACTTCACCTGGAGTCTGACTCCACCTTCTACCTCCTTCATTTCCCCTGAAAATCCGAACAGGGGTCCATCTGAGGCCAACACCCTCCTTAGTTTCACCTTTATCCCGTCAAACGCCTTCTTGAAAATGATGTTGACGGTGCTCTCGTTGTCAGCCAAGATCCGGGAGACGGTGTAGCCTAGATGACTGCCTGGATGACCAACGCATCGTAGAATGGATCCTCATGATCCGGCATGTCCTTCATTGAGAAGGTGATCCTCTCCTCTGGGAGTGGGGTCTGGGATGTCGAAGCGACGCTCCGAAGGTACATGACATGGAGGCTTGCCTTCCGAGTGGCCTCAATCCCCACTCTACTGTGGATCACTCATATACCTCCTCGGGTTCCTACGTCGACCCGGTCCTCACATACATCATCTTCGCCCTCTCTGGGTATAACTTCTTCAATCCGCACCGGCGGGTGCTGCTGGGCTGGGGCTCTCGCCTCTCTCACTTCCAGTAATTCGGTGAGAGGAGACCGGGGCGAGTGTCGGGCTCGCGCCGCACTCGCCCCCCTGATAGGAGGCCGGGGCGGTTGTCGGGCTCGCGCCGCACCTGGCCCCCCTGATAGGAGGCCGGGGCGGGTGTCGGGCTCGCACCGCCCCCCCCCCCCCCCCTAATAGGAGGCCTGGGAGGGTGCTGGGTTCGTGCCGCACCCGCCCTCATAAGAGGAGGCTGGGGCGGATGTCGGGCTCGCGCCGCACCCGCCCCCCTTGAGAGGAGGCTAGGGCGGGTGACGGGCTCGCGCCGTACCCGCCTCCCTTGAAGATACACCAAGCACTAGCAAGCTAGGCAAATTTTTTCTCCCCCTACCAGTATATTATGCAAGTTAACCATAAATTTGTCTCCAAGAGTGCAAAACCCTCTAAAAAACTTTTAAATGTGTAGCAAGGCTCGCTCCTGCCGGGGGACCCCATTCCGCGAATACGAGGTTGTACAGGAGAAGTCTAGAAAAGACCCCTCTAGGGAAAGGTATGACTTTAAATAGAACAAACACTTTATGACTAATGTTGTTTGCTATTATTGCAATAGATCTTGGCATGTCATTGCTGACTGTCCAGTCAAGAGGAAGGAGAACAAGAAATTAGATGACAAGAAGCATCACAAGGACAAGAAGGCTAAAAAAATCTTTTTGGCCAAGAAGAAAACCTGTTTGTCAGATAGTGATTCTGAGTTTTCAGAATCAAAAGAAGAAGAGGCTTATATTAGTCTCATTTCTATTAAAGAAAAGGCTGATATTTATGCTGTCATAATAGGCATCAGGGCACCACTGTCCTCTGTTGACAGTGATTGTGAATATGATGAAGAATTCAGCCGCATGGCTCTAACTGAAGATAATTAGGACAATATTGTTCCTGATGAGGTACTCTTTCTTCCCAACTCTCCTTCTGTTTATGAGACTGACTCATACTTTGAGGCATCCACTTTATCCAGTAAGGATGATGGATCAGAATCTGAAGAGGATGTCAATCAATTGATTAATGAGTATGGTGTTATCCAGTAACAACTGATACATGAACTTCTTTTCAAAGATATGGATATATATGTCTTACTGGACCTTGGATAGATAAAGATTGAAGATTGCAAAAAAGGATTCTTAATTTTGTTAAAATCATTGATCATATCGAGGAAGGTATTGACAATGAAATATTAAATAATTTGGCAAAATGGGGGATTAAGTAAATATTCACCATTACTATGGATAATGCATTTGTCAATGACATGGTTTCTAGATAAAGAAAACTAAGGAATGGAAATCTACTATAATAGAGAATGAGTTTTTACACGTCAGATGTTCATCACATATACTAAATTTAATTGTGAAGGAATGGTTGACTGAATGAGTTTTTATACTAGAGAACGAGTTTTTACACGTCAGATGTGAAGGAAGAATTCCTAATTTGTGCTCGAGATTGGTTGTGTTTCAAGTCACACCTCAATGAGATAAAAAAGATAGTTTTTGATGTTAACAAAATGAAGAGTTTGATAAAAGTAGTGTTATATATTTGATTTGTAATCATTTTTACTTCCCTATTAAATTTCTAGATTGATTTTTATTACATTATTTTAAATTTTTTTCAGAGATCGACAAAGAAATGCAAATTAATGTAAGGGATGCTGTTGAAATCACTAAACATTTTACATAAATTATGATAAGTATAGTTGTATAGTAACATGTAACACATATTTGGTTTCTATTGTAATATGTATTTTCTAATAAAAATCTATTTTTTCTTTTTGTAGGTTTCAAGTTTTGCAAGTTCAAAAATTCCTATTTCCTAATGAAATCAGCTAAATCACTATTTGTTTGATTGTTTTAAATTTGACAAGCCTAGTGTGAGTGTTTGCAGGCCTGAATGGTGGATTCATTTGATTTGCATTGTAATCTATGGCTGATCAGTGATCTCTGAAATCCTCTAATCTGTAAGATGGATGTTCAAGTTATGTAGTCAACATTTGTTCCTTTCATCCCAAATAGTATTCATTATCAACAAGCTGAAGAACTCAAATTATATTCACCACATTTGTGTTATAGGAAAAATGAATCCAAAAAACAGTCTAAAATTTTATATGGTAAAAAAACAATGAAAAACTGAAACGTACCACAAAAATCGATCGTAAACCGCACCGAATCAAAACCGCACCGCATGGTTTAGGTGCGGTGCTGTTTGGGTCGGTCAAAAACCACACTCATGTGGTGCGGTTCAGTTTGGACTCAAACTGCACTGAACCGCACCGCTCGCAAGCTTGACCACAATTTAATATTTAGTGACGAAAAATTTATTCATTGAGTCAATTTTCTAATAATGATTCCTCGTGAACTTTTCTAAATAAGGTTTTTGGGAGAGTTACACTATTGATGTCACGAGCGATGACCATTTGGAATACAAGATTATTGATAAGAAATTGAACATGATGATTATTGGTTGAAAGTTTGTGAAGATCTAAACATGAGATGCGTTAGTATGAAAAATTGTACAATGATATTTTTGGTAGATCTAGAAGATCAGAGTTGCTTAACTCTCTTTATTGTTGTGTGGTTTCAGCTTGGATGACTATGCCCGACATGAGTCTTGTAGTTGTACCTTACTATAATGTTCAACTTAATCATTTATCGTTTGAACAATCCTTCACATTTCTCTCACTATATTTTGCGCTTCTAGAAAACCGAAGGGCTATTTTCATTGTCTTTATAAATGACAATCTTTTCATTTAATTGTGGATGGCTAAGCATGTTCACCACCATCGATATTTTTTGTATGAACAACATATCACGAAAAAGTATCCGAATAGTGGGGACAGAGAGATTTTTGGTGTTATAAATCTGTTTATATAGTGTTTTCATTTTAAATTAATTTTAGAAAACTATATAATTGATTTGACTTTTGTTGGGGATGACCCCATTTTATAGGAATTAGGTGTGCACATAACCACCCACCCATGATCCTCACCTCAAGAGAAGTGGGATCACGGGACTCACCGCACGTGCGATCACCGCGCCCGATCCCCCCACACGTCGATCTCATTACACGCATCGAAGGAACCGTCGTGGGTGTCGCTTCGCCGGTCGTCGGCCACCGGTCGTCGGCCACAGGCCACAGGCCGCCCAACCCTGGCCGCCGCCTCGCGGCCAAGGGGCGGCCAAACCGGCCACCCTTCCTTGGTGGCCGCCTCGCGGCCAAGGGGCGGCCAAACCGGCCACCCTTCCTTGGTCGCCGCCTCGCGGCCAAGGGGGCAGCCAAGCCGGCCGCCCCTCCATGGCTGCCGCCTTGCGGCCAAGGGGCGGCCAAGCCGGCCGCCCCCATCCTTGGTCGCCGCTTTGCAGCCAAGGGGCGGCCAGGCCTGCTGCCCCTCCTGGGCTATCGCCTTGCGGCCAAGGGGCGGCCAGGTCGACAGCCCTCTTGGGTCGCCGCCTTGCTGTAACACCTCCCCTGTAATGACCGTATAATATGGGTCCGGCCAGGGCCCCACAACATACAGACGCCACAGCTTTATCATTAAAAGATGATATAATCTACCCAACTCAAAACTCAGAAGCAAACAACAGCGGAAACAGCAAACCAGACTAGAAGTTATCCACACATATAGGAGTATCGAAACGGCCTTATGACCTTACAACAAAAGAGAGTCCAAAATTCTATTGATACATAACACATCAATGTGCAAAGGCACTCCTAAGCTACCGCGGCATGCAAGCCAGAAGTCTAAAGCATCAAACATACAATATCACAAAAGTAGAGCTAATGCAAAGCTGGTAACACTTCATGAGGCTTAGGACTTTTTGCCCGGCGAGCTATCTCATGCTTGCGATCCTTGCCCTGTAAAAATTTGTCGTAACGTGGGTCAGCAAAGACTGACCTCTAACTGTGTAACAAACATATCTCCTCCCGGTCACCCATAACGGACCCCGGGGTACCCCTCCAACCTGCAAGTCAACACTTCGTATACCATATACATAAACAAGTAAAGCACTAAAAGAACAGGCTTGGATGTCTCAAACAACATGCACGTTTTCTATTGTTGAGCAAATAATGAAAAGGGGCCTACTATGCAGCATGTATGCAAAACCCGGGCTTCACCCAAGGCACCCTATCGCGTATGCATCTAGCACATCATAAAACACCTGAGTACTTCCAATTTCCCCAATGGCATTAAGCCTCAAACAAAAAGGGTACTGGAATTCCCTTAATGGCATACAAGCCGCCACACGGAACTCTTGTCAAGGCCACACCCGCTCATTGTCTTAGACCCGGGCTTTCATGCAAGCTCTGACTTCTCATGTCAAGATTCCGTCTAACACACTGATCGATTCTAAGAACCCTTGCTGGACCCCACCCGCTCATGGCCTCGTTGCCCGGGCTTGCCCCATGCTTGACATTCTCGTCAGTCTCACAGAAGGGGACTAGTCTCGCCGGGACACTCTCCACACATGACTTGCACATCACGGGATAGCCAGACGGCTACGGAGACAAAGCCGCGCCTTAGCACATCACAATCCAAAATCATTCTCACCCTAATCCTTCATTTGTACTGCAACGTCCCCGCGCACCAAGGAAACCATCTACCGCCAACGCGGAGCTAACCTTGTCCACCAAGGAAACCATCTACCGTCATTGCGGAGCTAACCTTGTCTGGTTCCAGCTACACGTACTCACTCGAGAAAAAGGGGGAAAACACAAACATCACAAACGGCATCTTGCTGCAACTGATTTCTACAAAAATCCTTAAAGCTCGTATGCAACATCACCGAGTCGGACTAATGGTCGCGACCACGGCTTCACCCACAATGCCTAATCCACTAACGGAGCGGATCTCTAATGCAAAACATGTCGGGGATGGACTCAATCGACCCGGAGGTTCCTCTTGAACCATGGCGACTCAAACCCCTCTAATGCGAGAGATTTGATGCCCAAAAGCTTGAAAGAAAATATGCTAAACATGCATCCTAAAACCAAGAGCAGAAGTGTCGTTACCTTATGACCCCTCTTCCTAGCCATGGAAACATAGCCGGATGAAAACCTTCGCAACGGTCTTGCCTCCACGGATCCGGACTCGGCTCGCGATTTGGTGCACCGAAGCTTCTCCGGCAGCCGAATCTCTCTTTCACCTCCTTCCTTGCTCTCCCTTCTCTCTAGAACTTAGAAAGAGAGTACTTGATGAAGAATGAGGGTTTCTTAACCCTACTCCCGGACATAACTCAGCAAAGACAGCCCTAGACCATCAGATCCCCTTAGAATGAAACGAACGGCCACGATCCGAGCTTAAAACCAAAATACCTGGGCCGAACATGGCTTGCGACACGCCCGTGTCCAAGGTCGTGTGCCTCAATCGACGCCGAAACCGTCGCACCCAGAATAGGACACGGGCTCTGAACACGGCTGTGTCAAATCTGACATGCCTGTGTCATGCAGTACACGCCCGTGTGCCTGGGCGTGTTCCTCCATCAACACAGGACCAAACACAACCCGAGGAGAACATGGGTATTCGACACGCCCATGTCATATTTGACACGCCTGGGCTCCAGACCGTGTTTATCCCCTCACACGGCACGACTCACAACCCGCGTAGGACACGGCCTGGGATACGCATGTGTCTCAGGCCGTGTTCGAAGTCTTGATGATCGTCGACTGCCATTTTGTCGACTTCGCGGGGGAATTCGTCGAACATGCGCACGACACAGCCTTGGGCACGCCCGTGTCCCAGGCTGTGTTCACTGTCTCGACACTTCGCCGAGCACAGTTCGTCGACTTCCCGGGATCTCGACGAACCCGGGCACGGCATGGCCATGCACACGCCCGGGTCCTAAACCGTGTTCACTGTCTCGACACTTCGTCGAGCTCAGTTTGTCGACCACCCTAATTCTTCGTCGAACCCGAGCATGATACGACCTTGGATACGGCCGTGTCCTAGGCCGTGTGACCCCCTTACCAAGACCCAAATTTGGCTAAGAACGTTGTTCATCCCTCTTTCAAAATTTGGGGCATTACACTTGCGGCCAAGGGGTGGCCAAGCCGGCCGCCCCTTCTTGGCCGCCGCCTTGCCGCCGAGGGGAGGCCAAGCTGGCTGCCCCTCTCCTTGGCCTCCACCTTGCGTCCATGGAGCGGCCAAGCTGGCCGCCCCCTTTCAGTCGCCGCCTCGCGGCCAAGGGGCGGTAAATCCGGCCACCCCTCCTCCGTCGGCGACAATATTGCCCTCGCCGGCCAACTCGGCGGCAAGTTCGTTGGCCGCCAGTGGAGACCCGCTCCCGCCGTCCGATCAAGGGGAGCGTCATCGATCATTCGATTCCCGCGTAACCACCCACTAACCACCGGGTTAGTGGAGGGATTTAATTAATTTTTTATTATTTGTTTATGACGGTCTCCAAATAGCGAGATATGTGCATTAAAATCATAGTAAAAACATTTATGAAGGTGGTTATGGTGTGCGGATAGCCGCATAACCACCGTAACCACCTCCCAGAGCCTATAAAAGGAGCCTCAGGGCTCCTCATTTCTCATCTTTCTCTTCGGAGTTTTCTTCTTCCTCAGGTCAAAGCTCTAACAATTTTCTCCTACGAGCCACCTCCAAGCCGCACTCAAGCCACACCTGAGCCACCCGAGCCACAAGCGGGTCAAGTCACAACAACCCGGCAAAGCCAAATCGTCCAAGTTCCAAGCGACTCCAGCGACTACAAGATCAAGTGTTCCACCTCCCATCCAGAATCAACAAGTCGTTATCCGAAGACCACCGACGCGAAGCGCAATCTGTAACAACTCCCGGCGCGACGGTCTATCGTCTGTCGCGTGCATAGTGTTCTCTCACCCCATAATTGTAATGAGAGGTGGCATGTGACCCTCGACTTCACAAACCAGCTGTAACCTCCGGGAGATAGTGGATTTTGACTGGCACAGATCCAGTCGCATGGTTTTTTACCTAGTTGAAGGATTTTTCCACGTTAAAACTACTTGTGTACAATCAACCTACTTTTTGGACTGTGTGGGCGCTCGACCGTTCTAAGAGTTAAGACGGTCCAAGAATTCCGGACCGACCGGGACGTCGAGTTAGTCTGCAACAGTTTGGCACTGTCTTTGGGAAACGAGTTCCCAACATCTACTGAAGATTATACCTGTTGCACAACAATACGAAGAAATAAAACTTCCAACCTGACAGCTGCCAAAGAACGGCTTTAATGGCAAAAAGAATGGTCGGACAGCCTCCGTCCCATGGGGCACACTGAGCCAGCCCACTCCCATCTACTTGTGGGCGTGCCTCTCGAGGTAGAAACTGTTCTCGCCCCAGTAACAACATTGGAAGTACGAGTTCGACAAATGGAGGAACAGCAAATCGAGATGCTCACTCTGCTTAGGAACATGGGGGCGCCTCCCGCTCAGCCGCCTACACCATCCAATCCCCCGCCTCCACTAAGTCATGACCAACCAAGGGAAGCTTCGCAAAGAGAAGCGTCAGGAGATTTCTCTAATGCCGCTAGTTCCACTCACCCGGTCCCCAGAGCAGCTGGAATTGGTCATCGTAACCAAGCCTTACTTAGAAGAAGAACCACGCTTACCCCTATGCGAAAGATTCACTCGGGAAGAGATACAGGAAGTGATCGTTGAGGAGTGCAAACAGGTTGACCACCGGGATATTCACCCTCATCGACCGCCTCACCAAGGATCTCCACTTGCACCTCTGGTTTTGTCTCATCCAATCCTGCATGGCTTCAAACTATTGAATATCAAAACTTTCAACGGGACAGACGAATTGTTAGAACACGTCAACTACTTTACTACGATCATGAGGATCTATAATGTGCCTGACCAGTTACTCTGTCAAGTCTTCTCAGCCACTCTTAAAGTCCAAGCTCGGACATGGTTCCACTCTCTAAGGGAGGGAACTATCACAAACTTTGCAGAATTGACAAGGTAATTCGCCGACCAGTTCATTGTCAACCGAAGAATTGTTCGAGACCCCTCACATTTGTCAGGAATTCGACAAAATGAAGGAGAATCCTTGAAGAAATTTTTTCGTCGGTTTACCGCAGAAACCACTAGATTCCGGGAGTAGACCCAGAACTCTTGAGGGGAGTATTTCTTGGAGGGCTCCGCCCCAGTGGTTTCTACTCGGAACTGATGAAAGAAACTGTACCTAGCTACCCAGACCTTGTACACCATGTGGAAGAGCAAATAACAGCCAACGAGGCCATCAAAGCGCATCGCCAGCAATTGGAGGGCAGTTAGAAAAGGAAGAAGGGGCAAGAACAAGCCCCCATAAGGCAAGAAGGGCGACGCCAGAATGACCGCTGGAGTGATAACCGTCAACGCGACTGGTGGTCAGGGTCCGCCTCAACAAGACACCACACTAAATACAACACACACCAACGTGATGTATGCAATACAGGACGATCCAGCATTCCGACGACCAAGGAAATCGCCACCAAACCCCAGGTCCGACCAAACAAAACACTGTGAGTTTCACCGCACAACCGGTCACACTACTGAAGAATGTTCCAGACTGAAAAACGAAATCGAGCGACTCGTCCGCCATGGACTCCTCGGAAGATTTCTACAAGGACAAGCGCAACAAAGTCGTCGCACAACTTGAAAGCTCTCCGTAAAGTAAGAAAGCCCCGCACCAGCCAGGAGAAAAACTTTACTTTAACTATGTTTCTATTTTTTTCCTTTTATTTTCTTAAACTCTGAGTGACGTAAAAATTATGAGTCATGACTCGCACAGACTATCTTTGACTTAATCATACCGCATGATATTTCTCTTATTTTCACTTTGAGACTTCTTTGGTCAAGCTAGGTCACTCCCGGATTAAATACTTACATTCTCCGATGAGCCATTTCTGACCAGGCTCGGACACTTCCAGATTGAATCCTTACATTCTCTGGAAGTCGCTTCTTCTGCCAAGCTAGGGCATGCAACCAGATTGAATACTTACATTCTCCGACGATTGGATTGAATACTTGCATTCTCCTACGTTACTGCAGGCCAATGCCCCACCATCGCCAAAGCCTGCCCCCCTCACGATTGCACCTCCGGATTGAATACTTACATTCTCCGACGATCGGTTCATAGTAAGGCTAGGTCGTGCAATCAGATTTAATACTTACATTCTCCGGTAGTTGGATTGAATACTTACATTCTCCTTCGTTACTGCAGGACAACGCCCCGCCATCGCCAGGGCCTTCCCCCTCCCGATCTCATCTTCGGATTGAATACTTACATTCTCTGTTAGTTTGATTAAATACTTACAGTCTCCTCTATTACTGGAAGACAATGCCCCGCCATCGCCAGGGCCTGCCCCCCCCCCCCCCCACCCTGGCCGGCGGTGATGCGGGGGGGGGGGGGGGGGGGGGGGGGGCAGACTGTAGGGGAGGGGTACTTTTCTCAAACCAGCACGATGGCCGACGAAGGCCCGACGGCGTCGATGAAGGGCGAGTCGCGGGCGTCGGGGAAGGGTTTTCCCCAATGAAGAACGGGCAGGGGTGAGGGCGAATAGTGTTGTATGCGGATTAGACAAGTGTGATAATCACATTTTGAAGGGGAAAACACTCAAAATAATGTTTGAATAATCAAAACTTTGGTGCATATAAAAATCGTCTTAAAATATGATTATTTAAGTTAATATTATCAAAACTAGGTTTTTAGATTGTAAAAGTGAAGATGGTTGAGTGATGGAAGGTGTTTGTTGAGTTTTTTTACTTATAAACAGTTGTGTTCATTCCTCACCCATTACTTATTTTTTGACCCCTTAAATATTTTTTCATTCATTTGTATATTTTTAAAGTTATGGGTTATTGTTGATTAAAATAATAACTTTAGTATTTTAAAATAAAGAATCCATTTTTCTTAAATAATAATTTGTTGGGATTTTAATATTAATTTTTATAGGAAATAAATTATTAGATATTTTTATAGGAACTAAATTAATTTTTATAGGAACTACTTTTTATAGGAACTTCTCTGGGGATTAGAGCTGTCACTTAAAACCGAAAATCGTAAACCGAATCAGAACCGAACCAGAATCGCAAAAAACCGGACCGAACCGTTTGCAAATTATTTGGGTTCTGCTTTGAATTTTGGAATCGTGAACAACTTTATTTCGGGTGTGCTTCTTACATTTTATTATTCGGACTGGAACCGGAACCGCAACATACAAGTCTCAAGCGGTTTCAAAATTTTTGGACCCGATCCGAACGGGACCGAAGTAGAACTGAACCGCAACACGTTTATTATTATTAATTTTATTATAATATTGTTATAATTTTATAATCTATCTATAGTATTTATACTTACTATCAAGGGTGAAACTGGTGCAGTTTGGACCCAAACCGTAATCCCATCAAAATGGATCGGCTTTGTACTGAACAAAACTGCACCAAAACCGTGTGGTATGATTTGATATTGGTGCGGTTTGAAGTCGGTTTTTTCAGTACAGTTTTGATTTTTATGCAATTAAATAATATATTTTCAATTTTACTTACATATTTTTCTGAAATATTTATTTTAAAAATATAGAAGGTATACAATTACTATTAAATAGTAATCATGAAAGACACAACTAATTGCGGCCGATTATTACGGTTGTACAAGCTGGCGAGATGTGCGCAAGCCGACTAAATGTTGTGGCAAGTCTTTACACGTAAGAAGGCGACAGATACTTGCCCACAGATTGTGGAAGAGATCGACAAGTAGTGGGCAACTTAATTATTTTTATTTTGTTATTGTTGTTTTGAGTTTTACTAATTGCAGACCGATGTAATTTCACTCCGTCAAGTTTGGTTTTGTTTTAGTTGTAACTCATTTAAACCAGACCGAACCACATAGAAGTATGTCGACGAGACGCGCACAAGCCAACTAGACGTCGCAGCAAATCTACACGCGTAGGAAGGCGACATATACTACTAGCCCACCGATCGTGGAAGAGACTGTCGAGGAGTGTGCAACTTAATTATTTTTATTTGAACGTGTTTTGAAATTTTTGCAAACCGCTTTTATTTCATTCTGTCAAATTTGGTTTTAGTTTTAATTGGAACCGATTGGAAGCAGACCGAACCACATAGAACCGGACCGAACCGTTAGTATCTGGTTTGGTTTTGGTTCTTGTTAAACTGTAACCGGAACCGTTGACACGACGGTTCCAAAAATTATGATGGAACCGGAACCAGAACCAGAACTGGTCAAACCAAATTAGGTTTTTGTTCTAACTGGAAGAACTATTACCTTAACGGTTCGGTTCATGGTTTTAGTAGAACTGGAATCATGACAGCTCTACTGAGGATGGTTATTGATAGGATTCTCTTGAAATGATTCGGGTTGCGGGTAACCAAATCGTCCACCTCTTTTGATGGAGGAAGTGGGGTTGATAAAGTCATCCTCACTAGCGCCGAAATCGTCGTTGTCATCGTCGTCATCATAGATGTCATCGTCTTCATCACTGCCACCGTAGATGCCATTGTTGCGACAACTGCCGTCATCACCGTCATTGTTTTCATCACCGATGTCGTCGTCGTCGTCATCATCACGACGATCTCCGTCGTCGCCAACATCATCTTCATCACCACCGTTGTCGCCGCCGTTGCCGCGGCGACCGCCTCCATCATCACGGCAACCGTCACCAATGTCGCGACAACAGCCACCATCGCCGCCACCGTTTTCAACACTGTGGTCGTCGCCGCCGTCGCCGCAGCAACCGCCGTCGTTGTTCTTCTCATCCACTGACGCCGCTGTCGTCTCCCTTCTCATCCACTGACGCTGTCGTTGTCGCCCTTCTCATCCACCGACGCCTCCGCCATCGCCTTTCCCTACCCCCGCCGCCACCGTCGTCGCTCCTCTCTCCTACGGCCGCCACCGTCGCCGCTCCTCTATTCTTCGGACGCCGCCACCGTCGCTCCTCTCTCCCTTGACCACCGCCATCGTCGCTCCTCTCTTCCTCGAACGCCGCTGCCGTCGTCGACCGGATTCCGACTCCGACCGGCCTCCACCAGCCGGATTCTTGGCTATCGTCAATTCTCCACCATCCGATCACGCTCCCGTCAACTTCGTCGTCGGTTACATGACCAACCGCCCAAGTAACCGCCTGAATGACCTCCCGTAGTGGGGGAAATGCATTGCCAAAAATAGGACTGGTTTGCTCTTAGTAAAATTATAAAATGATATACGCATAATGCTTCATGAAATCGACATATAAATAACGATGATGATGATTATAGGTTGTGGATAGTCGCATTACCGCTATAACCACCCATGAAGCCTATAAATAGGGCCCCGTTTCCTCGTTTATTCTCATTCTGTCCTTAACCGAAAAATCCTCCTATGGATTTTCTCTCCTTCCTCATTCATCTTCTTCATTCTCCTCTCCCTCCGAAGATCTTTAAGCACTACTTGAAAATCTCATTCGTCTTCGAATCACCCTTCGAAGATCTTCATCTCTCTTTTACGCCAGGAATTTCTCTCATCCACTTCTCTTCCTTGTGCGCTCACGCGCGTGCCGCCTCCTTGCGCGCTCTCGAGCACATCTCTTCCTTGCGCGCCTTCGCGAGTGTCGCCTCCTTGCGCGCATCTCTTCCTCGTGCGCTTTCGCCCACGCCACCTCCCGACGCACTCTTGCACGCATTTCTTCTGTGCGCGCATCTCTTCCTTGTGCGCTCCCGTGCGCTCTGATTTCTTGCGGGCCCTCGAGCGCGTCTCTTTCTGACGCACCCCAGCACGCTCTGCCTCCTCGGGCGTACTCGCGTGCTCCGCCTCCTTGCACGCTCTCACGTTCTTCGTTTCCTTGCACGCTCCTGCAGGCGCATTTTCATTGTGCGCGCCTTTTCCTTGCACCCTCCTGCATGCACCTTTTACTTGCGTGCATCTCTTCCTTGTTCGCTCTCGCACGCTCCGTCTTTTCATGCACTCTCGCGCACGTTGCTTCCTTGCGTGTACGTCTTCCCTCCGCACTCTGTGCGCTCCCCTTCAGTGAGAGCTCTAGACAAGCGCCATGTGCGCTCACTCCTGCAAGCGCTCCATGTGCTCTCCTCCGACAAGCGCCCTGAGCGCTCTCTACCAGCAAGCGCTCTGCGTACTCTCCGTCGACAAGTGTCTGCGCTCTCACCTCCTGCAAGCGCTCTGTGCACTCTCCTCCGACAAGCGCCCTGCGCACTCTCTACCAGCAAGAGATCTACTCGCTCTCCGCCAACATGCACCCCGCGCGGTCACCTCCTGCAAGCGCTCTATGCGCTCTCCCCCAATAAGCTCCCCGCGCTCTCTTTGTCGACAAACGCCCCGCACACTCACCTCTTGCAAGCGCTCTGCGTGTTCTAATCCAACAAGAGCCTCGCGCGCTCTCTACAAACAAGCGCTCCAGGCGCTCTCCGCCAACAAGTGCCTCGTGTGCTCTCTACCAACAAGTGTTTTGTGTGCTCTCCTCCGGCAAAGGACCCGAGCGCACTCCAACAAGCGCACCATGCGCTCTCCTCCGGCAAGCGCCCCACGCACCCTCCATTAGCCAGCACTCTGGGCACTCTGCCATCAAGTCCGCTCCAAGAGCACCTTCATATGTTCCGCTCTTAAAACTTCTACAAGTATTCAATGCCTTTAGCTAAGCAACGAGCCCACCAAGCGGCAGCAAGTCAGCAATTCTTGTCTTCTCTAAGTACATCATGAGATAATCCACGGAGGATAGGACGCGCCCAGCGTGTCGCACGAGCTTCCAAGCCCCAAACATCAGAACAAGTACAATAAGCTGCTACCACCTCCAAGAACTATCAGAGGATTCCAAAATATAACGAGTGTATAGCTCCCCGCCGCACACGAAGAAATTATTAGCTCTGCGACTGGTGGTCCGTCACCCTGTGAGCTTTTCTCTCTCTCCCTAATAATTGTAACGAGAGGTGACCTGTCGCCCTCGAGTTCTTGTAAAAGCCCTGTAACAACACTCAGATCTAGTGGAGTTTTGATCTGCACAGATCTGGTCACGTGCTTTTTCACTCAGTTGACAGGTTTTCACGTAAAAAATTGTCTTGCCTGCTTTTCTTTCTCGGTGACTGTGTGCGCGCTCGGCTGCTCCGTTAGCTAAGACAGTCCAAGTTAATCCGGTCCAACCGAGACATTGAGTTTGGCCGCAACCATTTGGCATCGTCTGTGGGAAGAAATCTCCCAGCATCCTCAGAAGACAGTACCCTCAACGCAGCGACATTCGAGACTAAATACTATGGCTGGAGAAGTTGCCCCCACTGCAGAAGGGATGACCCTTGGGGAGAACGTCGGTCCAGTTCCCCCCTCACTTACCTGTCAACATGCTTGAAGCAGGACCCCCACCCCCCCCCCCCCCCCCACACCCCTCGTGGATATTCAAGGCCGCAAAGCCCGTCCTGCTAGAGAACCTGAAGCTCAAAATCACTGCAACTGCCCTGAAGTAACAGACCTCGATGAGAGGCTCACGCACAAAGAAGTTCTCAACTTAATCACAAAAGAGCGCGAGCGAGCCAAGCGATGTGTCGCTTCATCCAGCCGCCCCTCCATCATTGCTCGCCATTTACACCTGAGGTCCTAACACATCCATTCTCCTATGGTTTTAAGCTTCCAAAGATTGAGACATTCGATGGAGTAGACAACTCATCAGAGCATGACAGACACTTCATAATCATGAAGCAACTGTGCAATGCTTTTGATCCTTTATTGTGTCAAGCATTTCCAACGACCCTAAAAGGACAAGCTCGGACCTAGTTCCTTTCCTTAAAAGAGAGAGATCAGAAATTTCGCAGAACTAGCATAATAATTTAGGGAGCAATTCATCGCTAGCCGTCAGATAATCAAAGATCCCTCCCACTTGTCTGGGATCCACCAAAGTAAGGGGGAACCCCTCAAAGATTTTTTTCGCCATTTCACTGCAAAGGCATGACTGATCCCAAGCGTCAGCCCAAAGCTCTTAAGAGGCTTCCTCTTAGGATGACTCCGCCCCCTCAACTTCTATTCAACATTAATGAAAGAAATAACATCAATTTATCATGATCTAATACGACGAATCGAAACCCAGATTACGTCGATGAAGCAATTGAGACACATCAACAACAGCTTAATGGAGGCATAAAAAGGAGGAGCAAGAAACTTCATCATACCTGGGGAAGAACAGTGAATTTTGTGGCAACTCACGACCTCGTCATCACCTGAGACACAAGCCCCTCAATACCTACAGGACAATTGTACTTTACGCAGTCCAAGGCAACGAGACGCTCCGCAAGCCCAGACCCCTTGCTAAAAATATAGGGGATCAGACAAAATACGGTAAGTTCCACCAGGGACGAGGACATGACATAGAGGATTGCTCAAGGATTAAGGAGAAAATCGAGTATCTCACCGAACAAGGCCTCCTGGGGAGATTCCTACGAGACTAGGCACCAAGTCCTTTAACAGGAAATCAACTAGCTTCTTACTAGAATGGACTGGGGGCAACCCCTAAGACGACCAGCCCAAGTGACGGCTTCATACCTATAAGCGGGGCTCTGCCCATTGTAGTGTTTACTAATTTTACTTTCCTATGAATTCTTTATGTGAATTTCCACAAGTCCAGTCCCACGACTGTAACTTTAATAGCTTTTAAAATTTGCTCATTTCAGGCCTATAGAAAGCGAGCATCATCCGTGCGGTTTGAAATGCATATTCACTTTGCCCAAGTGTAAAGGCGTCCATTTACATTAACAGTACCTGCCTCTGGGCAGCGCACTCTTTACAACACCTACCTCCGGGCAGCGTGCTCTTTACGGCACCTGCCTCCGGCAGTGCGCTCTTTATAACTCCTGCCTCTGGGCAGCGTGCTCTTTACAAAAACTACTTCTAGGAAGAATGCTCTTTACAGCAAATGCCTCCAGGCAATGTGGTCTTTATAGCAACTGCCTCCGGGCAGGGCGCTCTTTACAACAACTGCCTTCGAGCAGCATGCTCTTTAAAAAACCTGCCTCCGGGCAACGCGCTCTTTACATCAACTGCCTCTAGGCAGTTTGCTCTTTATAACAACTGCCTCCGGGTAGCATGCTCCTAACAACAACTGCCTCTGGGAAGCACACTCTTCACAGCAACTTCCTCCAGGCAGCACGCTCTTTACAGCAACTGCTTCCAACCAACGCGCTCTTTACAACAATTGCATCTGGGCAGCATGCTCCTAACAGCAACTGCCCCCGGGTAGCATGCACTTTACATCACCTGCCTCCGGACAGTGCGTTCTTTACAGCAACTGCCTTCGGGCAGCATGCACTTTACAGCAACTGCCTCCAGGCAGCATGCGCCTAACATTAACTACCACCGGGCAACACGCTCTTTACACCAACTACCTCCGGGCAACGAGCTCCTTACAACACCTGCCTCCGGGAAGTGCGCTCTTTACAGCAACTGCCTCCAGGCAGTTCACTCCTTACAGCAACTGCCTCCGAACAGTGTGCTCCTTACACCACTTGACTCCGAGCAGCACGCTCAACACTACTACAAGCATGCGCTCCGCCACTACCAGGGCATGCCCCGTCGCAGGTGCGCAGTCGATTTGAATCCTTACATTCTTTGACCCTCATATTGAGTCATCACACTCTACAACACTTCCTCAAGCTTACATTCCGTAGACTACTGGCATCTATACAACAAAGGCATAATTACGACTTATCTACATCGACGTTAGAGACCCCGCTTTCATGCTCGGGGAGATCTCAACTACCAAATTCGATTGTTCCACAACAACACGTCCACGCAATCAGATGGAGGATCTTCACCTCCAGTCTTGCAGGAATCTCACACTATCTCCTTCAAATATTAACCTGCTCCACAAACGATATGGAGTGACATTAGATCAGCCTCTCCTACGAACAACGTTCTGTTACCTGCTAGGTCGGCGATTCACTCAAATCTTCACTAACATAAAGCGACAAGTGCATGCGACATACCTCATGCAACGTTGCGCACACACTATGTATGTTGTGCCTCGCGTGTACACCATGAACATTATGCCCCACGCACATATAGCACACATTGTGTTATGCGCACTCATCACATGCACTCCACAATTGTGCGCTCTATGCCTCATACCTATTATGCCCAGTGCGTGCTTTGTGCATGTTGCTCTAATTATGCATGTCACTCCTATTGTTCAAAGCGTCATTCACACATTCTACCCTTTGCACCTCTCGCGTGTTTTGTCATGCGCCCGGCATTGCGAACCGTTACGCACCAAGATAGGCTTGCAAGTAGAAGTATTCGCCCTTCATTTGCTTCGGCTCGAAGCTATGTGGGCTTGGGGGGGCAAATGATAGGGTCCTCTTGAAATGATTCGGGTTGCGGGTAGCCAAACCGTCCACCTCCTTTGATGAAGGAAGTGGGGTTGACAAAGTCAACCCCACTAGCGCCAAAACTGTTGATGTTATTTTCATCGCTGCCGTCATCGCCGCCGCCACCATCGTTGTCATCGTCTTCATCACAGTCACCTTCGCTGTCATCGTCGCGACAACCGCCGCCATCACCATCATTGTCTTCATCACTGTCATCGTCGCCATCGTCGCGGAAACCGCCGACACTGCCGCCATCATCGTCATCACCACCGTCGTCATCTCCGCTGCTGTAGGGACAGCCTCCTTCATCATGGAAACTGCCACCAACGCCGCTGCAACTGTCGCCATCGTCGTCACCATCTTCACCACCACGCTCGTCACCGACATCGCTGCGGCAACCGCCATCGTTGCTCTTCTCATTAACTGACGCTGTCGTCATCTCCCTTCTCATCCACCGACGCCTCCGTCATTGCCCTTCCATTCTCTCGTCGCAGCCACCATCGCTACTCTCTTCCACGGCCGCCGCTGTCGTCGCTCCTCTCTTCCTCAGACGCCGCCACCATCGCTCCTCTCTCTTGCGATCGCCGCATCCATTGCTCCTCTCTTCCTCGAACGTTGTCACCGTCTCCAACCGGATTCCGACTCCGGTCGGCCTCCACCGAGCAGATTCTTGGCCGTCGTCAATTCTCCACCATCCAATCATGCGCCCTCCATCTTCACCGTCGGTTACATGGGTAGCCACCCACGTAACCGCCTGCATGATCTCCTGTAGTTGGGGAAATGCATTGCCAAAATATAAGACTGGTTTGCGCTTAGTAAATGTGAAAAAGAGCTAAATAAAGACAAATTTAATTTCTCCAAAAAGATAATCATTTCATAGGTATGCCACCCTTATTTATAGAAAATGGGGGAGATGAGAAAATACAACAAGAGATGTAGGACTAAATATAAGCCGCGCAGGCTGAGCGATTTGACACAGTCAAACCGCCAGACTACACAGAATACAAAAACAACCACCCCTGAATTTTTGTGGCAGCTAGCACCAAGACCACAACTGCAGCTACCTCCAAACTGTTGCGGGTACCTCCAGACCGCTGCGGCTAACATCCAGTCTGTTATTGCGGCTATCTCCAGACCACTACGGCTACCATACAGTCTTCTGTTGCGGCTACCCCCAGACTGCAGCTGCGGCTAATACCCAAACCACTACTGCGGTTAATCACCGGATCGCAGTTGCGGCTAATGTCCAGACTGTTGCGGCTGTTAATCACCAGACCGCTGTTGCGGCTAATTTCCAGACCACTGCTGCGGTTAATTACCAGGCCGCTACTATGACTATTCCTCAGACCATCACTACTGCTCCTGACCGCTAGCTGAGATCCACCACCAGACCGCTTAGCCAAACCGCCAGACCACGGAGAGAATCAGATCGCTGCAACAAGATATAAAACCATCCGGTCTCCTCATACTCCAATAGTTGAATTATAAAATGATACGCGCATAATGCGTAATGAAATTGGCCTATAAATAGTGATGATGATGATTATGGGCTGCAGATAGCCGCATGCCCTCCATAACTACTCATGAAGCCTATAAACAGGGTCTCGGATCCTCATTTATTCTCATTCTCTCCTTAACAAGAAAATACTCCTACGGATTTTCTCTCTCCTTCTTCATTCATCTTATTCATTCTCTTTTCCCTCTTCGAAGATCTTCAAGCACTCCTTGAAGGTCTCCTTTGTCTTCAAAGCACCCTTCGAAGATCTTCATCTCTCTTCTCCGCCCAGAATTTCTCTCCTCCACTTCTCTTCCTTGTGCCCTCCCGCTCGCGCACCCTCCTTTTGCTCTCTCGAGCACATCTCTTTCCTCCACGCATTTGCGCTCGCTGCCTCCTTGTGTGCATCTCATCCCCGCGTGCTTTCACGCGTGCTACCTCCTTGCGCGCTCTCGCACGTTTCTCTTCCTTGCGTGCTTCCTTGCGCGCTCTTGCGTGAGTCTCTTCCTTGTGCGCTCCCGTGCGCTCCACTTTCTTGTGCGCCCTCGATAGAATCTCTTTCTTGGTCTCCCTAGCACGCTATTCCTTCTAGCGTGCACTAGCGTGCTCCACCTCCTTGCACGCTCTCACACTCGTCGTTTCCTTGCGCGATTTCGCGCGCACATTTTCCTTATGCACACATTTTCCTTTCGCGCATCTCTTCCTTGAATGCTCCCGCAGGCTCCACCTTCTCGTACGCTCTCACGCACATCGCTTCCTTGTGTGTGCCTCTTCCCTCCGCACTCAGTGCGCTCCCCTTCAATGAGCACTCCAGACAAGCGCCCCGCGTGGTCACCTTCGACAAGTGCTCCACTTGCTCTCCTCCGACAAGCATCATGCGCGCTCTCTACCAGCACACTCTCCGCTGACAAGCACCTCGTGTGCTCTCCTCTTGTAAGAGCTCCGCGCGCTCTCCTCCGACAAGAGCCCTGCGCGATCTCTACCAGCAAGCGCTCTGTGCGCTCTTCGCCAACAAGCACCCTGCACGGTCACCTATTGCAAGCGCTCCGTGCATTCTCCTCCAAGAAGAGCCCTGTACGCTCACCTCTTGCAAGCGCTACGCGCGCTCTCCTCCAATAAGCGCTACGCGCGCTCTCCTCCAACAAGCGCCCTACGCACTCTCTACCAACAAGCGCTCTGCACGCTCTCCGCCAACAAGCGCCTCGCCCGCTATCTACCAACAAGTGTTCTGCGTGCTCCCCTCCGCCAAGGGCCCCGAGCGCTCTCCTCCAACAAGCGTCCCTCACGCTCTCCTCCAGCAAGCGCCCCACATGTTCTCCATCAGTCAGCTCTTTGCGCGCTCTGCCATCAAGTCCGCTCCAAGCGCACCTCCGTGTGTTCTGCTCCCAAAACTGCTACAAGTATTCAACTCCTTTAGCTCAACAACAAGCTCACCTAGCATTAGAAAGTCAGCAATTCTCGTCTCCTCTAAGTATAGCAGGAGACAATCCATAGAGGATAGGACGCGCCCAACATGTTGCACGAGCTTTCAAGCCCCAGACATCAGAACAAGTGCAACAAGTTGTTGCCGCCTCCAAGAACTATCAGAGGATTCAAGAATACAACGAGTGTATAGCTCCATGCAATTCATGGAGAAATTGTTAGCTCTGCGAATGACGGTTTGTCACCCTGCGAGCTCTTCTCTCTATTGCAAATAATTATTACGAAAGGTGGCATATCGCCCTTTAGTTCTTGGAAAAGTCTTGTAACAACACTCATATCTAGTGGAGGTTTTGTCGGCACATATCCGTTCACGTGGTTTTTCACCTAGTTGATGGGTTTCCACTTAAAAAAAATATCCTGTCAGCTTTTCTTTCTCTGTGACTGTGTGCACGCTCGACCGCTCTGTGGGCTAAGATGATCCATGTTAATCTGGTCCGACCGGGGCATCTAGTTTGGCCGCAACTGTTATTGATTAACAATAATATTATCACGACATGCTTCAAGAACACAAAACATAATAATAAATAGGAGTAATGTCATTTTTATTGATTTTTTTAATATTCTAAAGTTCCACCCACACAGAGATAAAGTTTTGCGTCTGTCACTAGGTATCAGACACCGAAGCCAAGATGGCATTTTAATGTCTAGTGCATGGAGTTAATAGCAACCAGGAAAATCAATCCATCCATTTTGTTTTCACTTAGAATAATCAATCGGCGAATTTGTCATGGCTTCCCGGAGCAGAAAAGGAGATGCACGGTAAATAATAATTATTGGAAGGGCACGTACGGTCAGCCACCATCAGACGGCCATGCACTTCAAGCAAGAGGAAATTGACCCTCTACCGACGCTCAGCAGAAAGCACGAGGCCACCCAGATCGGGCGACCCTTGGCTGCCAGGATGCGGCGGCCTCCCCGGCGCTAAGGGCGGGTGACCTCTTGGTCACCCTCCCTATTGTAGGTGCCCAGTTGGGTGTGCAAAATTCTGGCCGCCACCTATCCCGACTGTTGTCGCCGTCCGCATTGCCCCTCCCCTAGCCGGTCGGACATCCGACCTCCCATTTGGTCCAAACCGTCGGCTAGGGGCAGTCATCTTTTTGTAAAGTTAGTGATCTGCGTGCTCTAAAAGGAGCATTCCTATTCGTTCATCTGGTAGTTATCGGGGGGAATTATCGGTTTGCCCCTCTTGGAATATATAAATAGACACCTCCCCCCTCCTTCATTTTCATTCTCTTCTCTGCCCGGAAAATTCTCATTGGATTTCCTCTCTCCTCCTCCATCAGATTTTCTCTCTCCTCCTGCTTCGGATATTCTCTCTCCTCCTCCTTTTGCACTCTCCCCCTTGCACACACCTCTCCTCCAACATGTGCATGCCCCTTCATATTCCCATTCTTCCTTACATGTGCTACCCTTGCGCGCGCCCCTCCTCCAACATGTGTACGCCCCTTCATGAGCCCATTCATCCTTGTGCGCCCTCCCCCTTGAACGTGCCCCTCCTCCAACGTGCGCACGCCCCTACGTGCTCCTATTCGTCATTGGGCGCTGATACCCCCAAAACAGGTATGCGTATTACATGCAAGTGCACATGCCGGTTCAAGTAATAAAGAGTGAATAAAGATCGTTTCCACGGAGAGGTGTTGGATTTAGTGCTTGCAAATACCAGTTACGTCTGTTCTCTAAATCCAAGTGAATCAAAATGATGATTTTAAGATATTAAAAAACTATAAAGAAAAACACTAATTAAAATTAACTACGGATGCTAGAGAAAATATTTGTGTTACCAGTTATGAGAGGTAATCTTGTACCGTGATTTCCTAAGTCTAGTGCGGTGAACATATAAATGCGACCTTGTGAAAATGTGTGGTGAAATGTCTTGCAACGATTTTAACATAGAGATATGTATCTCTCGATATCAGAAATCCCTAGCCCACTATTTCCCCTTGGGTGAAATAGGAAACCAAATGAAGAACGAAATCCAATGTTGCTAATACCAAGAGGAAATTTCTTTCTCTCTTCAAATACTATATCGAATCTATAATGCATACACGCAACTCCTCTCTCGGTTTATGAAGCATAGTATAAAGATGAAACCTTGGCCACAAGTTACATAATAAAAGATTATAAACTCGATAAAGAACATTCACCAAACATTCACAAAGTTAAAATTAGAGAATAGTCATCACACATAACTTAGTACTCTCGCAATGCAAGATTAGAGGAATTAGTTCATAGTGATGGAAGAAAACTGTGAAATGATTAGAGAGATCTTACAAAATATGATGGATTTAACGATTGAATGTTGTAGGATTCTCCTTCTGGAGTCGCTCGCTCGATCAGCCCAAGGATCTGTCGTCTTTTTTGTTCTAGACGACTTCTTCAATGGAGGATTTTTACAAATCCTAGATGAAGAACTCTTGATTTCTCTTCCATCTCTCTCTTAGAATGCCTTGGAATGAATGATTTGGTGGAGATTTTCCTTCTTAAAAACATAGCCACCCCTTTGGAAAGAAGCACTTTTTTATATTTAAAATTGGAGGCAACTTTGAATTTCAAAATCTAAAATTCGTTCAGGCCACGTTTCAACTTGCTTTCCTGCGTGTTGTAACCTACTTTCCTGGTTATGATATTTGGACAGATTTCTTTCTCCAAGCAGATTTCTTTGGCAATTCTCGCAATAACACCATGGAAAAAGACCGAATTAGCCACAAAATAAATAAATAAGAATTTAATGTCATTTCTATTTTATTTAAAATTATTTTAAGCATTTTATCATCAATATTAAGTTTAAAATTGGGCTAGATAACTTCTTTTTGAGAAGTTATCACATCTTCACACTTAAACTTTTGCTAGTCCCTAGCAAACACAATACTAATCATCGAAATTGAGTGAGAGAAAATAATCATAATACAAACTCACAAGATCTTTTTTCTCAAGCATAATTAAAGAAAGCTTAATCAAAAGTTTCAACTTTAACCAAATGAGGACTTGTCACACCTTAATGGTTCGAAATAATCAAATGTTCACTAGTTTGATGAAAGATAAAGCTCAATTAAACTCTCTAGTGTTGTGTGTGCTATCCTTTAAAATCATTGACTCAAATAAATTTTTCTCATCGAACTTTCTCAATAACTAAGAGAGAATGAAAATAAGGCGAGTCTTTGACTTAACCTCCACTAGAGTTGGTAATTTAATTTGAAAAGAAATTATGAGGACTTGCGATGGAAATAACTTTGGCTTGGTTAGGAATGAAATGTGATAGTAAAAGGTATTTCCCTAGTTAATATTCTTAATAACTCTCTCAACTATGGGGTTCATTTTTCAATTATCATAATTTTAGTCCATAGTTGGGATCATTCCAAGTAGGTGTATACACACTCGGGCCACATATCACCATGACTTCTTTATATTATATATATATATATATTTTAAATCATAATTGAGATCATTCTAAGTATGAATATACATACCTAGATCGCATATCACTATGACACATTTTTTTCTTTTTTATAAAGTCATAGTATGGATCATTTCAAGTAGGTGTACACACACTCGGATCACATATCACTACGACTCATAATTTTTTTTACAATCACCCATAGTTGAAGAACATACTAAGAAATAACTATTAGAAATATAGGGAAATGGTATGTGAAAATTCAAAGTTCAAGCTCAGAGGAAAGTGGATGATCAAATCAAATATCGATAGTGAAGCACGAATTGATCAAAGGTAAGTCCTAATCGTTCTTACAAATCAACTAGACATTTCAACGCTTTGGTTTACATCTTTGACTCGGTTCATACTAACCTTTCAATCATTATTTTTAGAGGTCCGTGAGGATCAATTTTTAGGAAGCAAATTCTTTTAAAGAATTGTGTGGATAAGAGAAATATTTAAGAGAGCTTTTACCTATCTTACTAACTTTCAATCGAAGATTTGAACTATTAAGATGGACTATCCTACTAAACAATAATCATTAAATAATCTTGATTACCTTACTCGTTAATTACATTGAGAGGTGGGAGTAACTATTATTGTTAAAAATACAAAACTCTCACTCAATTGGTAGGAGTATACTTCCCCACCTCTACACTTTTGCTCTTTGCTAGTCCCTAGCAAAGAGACTTCAATACCGAAGAATTTTCGTTTAAAATATATTTTTTTTATTAACATATAAAGGAAAGGACAAAATGAAGGACAACACGAGACTTTAATTTAAATACTCCCCTGAGAATTGGAGTGTCCACATGAATGTCCATTACTCAGTGTCTCGATGATGTACTCAACGTACTCTGATATGGAATGTCCTTCTGCAATCCTATCTCTTAAATATACCCTGCATAAATTATACCCTCAACATGCATACCAACTAGGAGATGAGACGTAATTATGTTGGGCATCACGTGTATCATCAAGAGTAACCTAATATATTACTAATGCATAATCGTTCTTGTAAATATATTGACTTCAAACATCCTTAAACATTCGTAAGCATTTAATAAAAATGTAATATAGTTGGACTAGACAGAATCATAACTGCATATAACATCGTTAAGTAGAATTCAGATAATAACTCAGTATATCATAGAATTAAAACTCAGAATTAAAACACACATTACGAAATGACAAAATTCAAAGGATGGCTCAGCATAATACAGGATTAAAATACCACAACCTAATGGCAATAAACCATGACAACAGTGTAATTCCCAAATAGCATTGGAGACTAACATGGAATAGGTAGTCGAACTAACCATCACAAAATAAATATACTGTCAAAAAGAATAAACATGTTATCACCAAAATATACGAGTGCAACGCTAAGTAACCAACTGTCCAAAACAGAGCCAAAAGACTATATATATGTAGTTATGCAGGCGCAAACTAGAAACAAAACAAAAAGAACTATGCATCCCCTTCGTCTTCCCCATAGTCCTTGTCGTCTTCATCCTCCTTTTCTACGTCTTCATCCTCTTCCTCTTCCTCATCATCTTCGTCCTCTTCGTCGTCTTCATCCTCTGCCAGTTCTATAGCTTTTGTCAAACTGGGACTGCAAGTCATATTTAGGCTCTATCACTAGAATCTGGGACTTGCGCAGTAGCTTGGCCTGATTCTCACATAAGTAGTCCAGGCTGGAATTGAAGTAAACAAATTGGCAACGATGATACGCCTTCATGTACTCAATCTGCTCACTCATTGCATCGGGATCCACTCTGTTGTCGACTGCCGGAATATTAATGTGCTTGGAGGCCACTGCCGAGGGCTTTACGGATTTGGCAGCACCAACAGCCTTCAACCTGCTCTGCTTCCCAGGAAGCTCAGCTGCCACCTTGATGTGTACGTTCACTACTATTTCTGTGATGTGGCGATCCACTTGAGTTACCAGGTCACCCTCGCCCTATTCAACTCCTGTCATGCGACATAGCTCGGTGATAGTGGTGGGAACCAAATATGCTTCATCTCTTATCATTCACTTTTGTCCAGATAAGTCGGGAGATGATTCTTCCTATATTTACCTTTATGCCCTTAATGATGCAGTAAATCAGTGCAATTCTATCAAGTTGAACGTGGTTTAAATGACGCGCGGGTAGCAGACTTGTGTTTACAAAATGAAGTCAAACCTTAGCTTCTCTCGATAGACATGTAGATTTCAGAGCATTCTCTTTGGTTTTCACCCAGTCTGGCCCCAGTGCACTACAAACAACAGCGGTTAACTCGGCCTTAGGCGTGGTAGAAAGAATAGAGGTATGATCCGGACCTATGTTATCATCTAAATCAAAGAACATATTAATGACAGTAGCAGATAAATCCACTTTCTTCCCTCGCACAAACACTGTCCCCCCCCCCCTCTGTGATTGGTGTATTAGCATAGAATTCGTAAATCAAAGGTAAAACTGCCTCCGTCCTCGAATGACACAACGTTTCTCAGACCATAGCCTTAATTTGCCCCACGTATCCTATACTCCAGCCCCGTTTCTCCATTTTGAAACCTCCTTTGTAAATGGGTGGTATGGATTGTGGGGAATGGAACCTTTGGGCTTGTTCCTAAGTCAGAAATCTCGCATGCTTATCTTTCCCCTTCCCCTTCTTCCTGGACGACATGACCTAATCTACCAAACCCGAAATCAATACTAAAGCGGAACGGAAAATATCTATAGCTAATCCAATGAAGAAGTAGAGTTATGAGAGATATACCCAAGAAGTTTTTTGGTAACGAATCCTTGCCGCCGGTGGTTGATGCAGATCACGGGAGAGCTAGAGCCTTCTGACACCCAAGCTTCACTGCCGCTGGAACCTGCCAGTTTCCGTCTCAATTTTTGAAAATGGTTGTCACTCACCTGCGAATCTCTGTCACCCGCGATGAACTTAGGGTGGAAGGGTAAAGTCGAGAAAATAGGCCTGGAGGTCGAAATCGCCTGCCGCCCTTGATGCAGTTCACGGCTTGCCCGTAGTGTCGTCGGTGTCTGTACAGTCGTCGCTCGCGATGTCGTCGTCGGACACCCGCACTCCTTCGACTTCCGCGCAATGCTAAGGCAAGATGAGAAGATCGGGCGATGAGAATAGGTAAGCCGGTTTTAAAAAGGAATCTATATCTTTTATATATCTCTACTCAACTGGTTGGGCAGGTAATAATGACCGGTTCAGCCGGTCCACGGGAGTTAAAAGAAGAAATGGCAGAAAACAAAAGGTTGCAACTTCTTAACTTCGGTTTAACTTGGCGTCGGTTCAATTGAACTGAACCGGACCGGGTTCCACTTATTCCCTTCAATACCAAACAGGAAACTGAAAGTCACGACTCATTTTTGCTAGGTTGCAATCTCCGAATTGAAATTAAAAAACCAATCGCCTTGCAGTTTCCTTCGGATCAAACGACGATATAGGGTACTAAATAAAGGGCTATTATTAAGATAAATACAATGATTATTATTATGTTATTATTATTATTATTATTTAACTAATTAAATAAACATATTTAGCAGACGATGGGTTGTCTCACACCAAACGCCTAATTTACCGTCCTGGCATGACGGTACTAAATTACAGACGCCTTACACACGACACCATCCGGTCGTTATCGTCTTTCAGATACAACTTGAGTCTCTCGCCCTTAACTTTGAATTTCGTCCCGAAACTCTCGTTAATGATGGTATCGCACCATACAGATGCACTATTTTGACTTTAAACGGCCCCAACCACCTCGACTTGAGTTTCTCGGGAAATAACTTCAAACGGGAATTGAATAAGAGGACAAATTGGCCCGGCTCGAAGTGCTTTTCCTTCATGCGTCGGTCGTGCCACTTCTTTGTGCGCTCCTTATAGATTCGCGAGTTCTCGTAAGCTTGCATCTGAATCTCCTTGAGTTCATTTAGTTGCAGTAATCTCTTCTTATCGGCGTCCCTAAAATCGTAATTTATTTTTTTAATCGTCCAGAATGCCCGGTGTTCTAACTCGAATGGTAAATGACAAGGTTTTTCGTAGACAAACCTATACGGGGTTAATCTGATGGGAGTTTTGAAAGCAGTCCGGTATGCCCATAATGCATTTGTGAGCTTTTGCGACCAGTCTTTCTGATTTATGCTTATTATTTTCTCTAAAATCCTTTTTATCTCCCTATTTGACACCTCTAGTACATTTGTCTGAGGGTGGTAAGTGAGGGCGACCTTATGGGTGACCCCGTATTTATGTAGCAATGTAGTGAATTGATGATTACAAAAATGACTTCCTCCGTCGCTAATGATCGCTCTAGGTATCCCGAATCAATTCACTACATTGCCATCATTCTTAGGTGTCGTGATCGCCTCCACCCATTTAGATACATAGTCTACAGCCAACAAAATGTATAAATTGTCATTTGAATTGGTGAACGGACCCATAAAATACATTCCCCAAACATCGAACAATTCGACTTCGAGCATGATATTCATGGACATTCCCTCGTTATTTCTTAAAGTCTCACATTGTTGACATCGATCACATTATTTAACAAATTCAATAGCATCACAAAATAAATTAGGCCAAAGGAATCTGGCCCCTAATACCTTCTTTGTCGTCCTTGTTCCCATGAAATGGCCTCCGTAAGGTGAGCTATGACACTTCTCTAATATCGATTTTGTTTCAACCTCTGACACGCATCGTCTCACCACTCCATCAGCTCCAATTTTAAATATATATAAGGCTCGTCCCAAAGATAGAAGCGTGTCTGGTATAAAAATCACTTCCTTTGTTGATACGACAAGTCAGACAGTAGAATATTACTCACTGTGTAATTTACGTAGTCAGCATACCAAGGTGGAGTATTACCATGAATAGCTAAAATCCTCTCATCTGAAAATCTCTCTTAAATTTCCGGATTATATGTTGGTCGTGCAGACTCTATCCTGGACAAGCGATCCGCAACAGGATTATCAGTACCTTTCATATCCTTAATCTCTACGTCGAATTCCTGCAACAGAAGCACTCATCTAATCAATCGGGGCTTTGCGTCCTTTTTATCCATGAGGTAACGTATCGCAGCATGATCTGTATAAACCGTGCTCTTTGTGCATAAAAGATACGATCTAAATTTCTCGAAGGCAAACACTACGGCCAGTAATTCCTTTTTCGTAGTTGTGTAATTTATTTGGGTGTCACTTAAGGTCTTACTAGCGTAGGCTATCATGTGGAACACTTTCTTCTGTACCTGTCCTAAGATAACTCCAACCGCGTAATCACTTGCGTCACACATTAGGACAAATGGCTCCTTCCAATTAGGAGTTATCACGATAGGTGTTGTGGTTAACCGATGTTTTAAAGTGCCGAATGCATTTAAACACTTCTCGCTCAACTGAAATTTTGCATCTTTTTCTAATAGTCCACTAAATGGTTTTGCAATTTTAGCGAAGTCTTTAGTCAATCTTCTATAGAAGTCTGCATGTCCTAAGAAACTTCGCAACATTTTCACATTATTGGGTGGTGGCAGCTTATCAATCGCATCTAGTTTCGCTTTATCAACCCCTAAACCATCCCTTGAAACATGATGACCAAGCACAATACCCTCTCGCACCATGAAGTGACATTTATCCCAATTCAGTACGAGATTAGTTTCAACACAATGTGTTAGCACTTTTTCCAAACAAGTTAAACATGCATCAAAAGAACTACTGAAGATAGAGAAGTCATTCATAAAAATTTCAATACCATGGTCCATAATATCAGAGAAGATATCAATCATGCATCGCTGACAAGTGGCGGGTGCATTACATAAACCGAATGACATCCTTCTAAATGCAAACGTTCCGTATGGACATGTGAATGTGGTATTCTCCTGATCCTCTAGGGCTACTGTAATCTGATTATGCCCTGAATAGCCATCAAGAAAACAGAAAAAATCGTTCCCCGCTAGCTTATCAAGCACTTGATTAATGAAAGGCAAAGGGAAATGATCTTTTCGTGTGGCCTTATTCAGCTTTTGGTAATCCATACAGATACACCACCCGGTAATCGTTCTAGTCGTTACTAACCCATCCTTCTTATTTCGCACTACCGTCATCCCTCCCTTTTTGGCACACATTGCACCGGTGATACCCACGAGCTATCCTAGATAGGATAGATGATCCCTGCGTCTAACCATTTAATAATCTCCTTCCTCACCACTTATTTCATGGGTGGAGTGATACGATGCAGAGGTTCGATTGATCCCGTGAAAGATTATTCAAAGAGAATCTTATGCATACATAGTGAGGGGCTAATCCCTCAGATATGTAACATCCCAAAGTTAAGAAACGAGAAAAGTTTGGTTGACACGGCCTGGGACACGGGCGTGTCCCAGGGCGTGTCTTGCTCCGGTTGAGTGTGTTCGACGAAGTTCGGTCGTTGAATTTTCGGAAGGAATACGCCTGTGATACGGGCGTGTCACAGGGCGTGTCCCGCTCATACTCGAGTGGCTCTCGTGTAGGGCGAAATGTACTCGAGTAGGTGGAAGAGTACTTGAGTAGGAGGGGTGACACGGGCGTGTCATCCCTGTGCCACGGGCGTGTCCTGTTTAGGTACTCGAGTAATTGGTTTTCTCTCGAGTAAGTCCTCTCGAGTAGGTCTCGTGTGGGTTACACGCCCCGTGTCACGGGCGTGATGATGCTGACACGGGCGTGTCATGGGCGTATCACCTTGGTCTGGATAAGGTTGGGTAAGGCGGTTCGTGCACCGCTTAGGGGACACGTCCTGTGACACGGGCGTGTCACAGGGCGTGTCAGACTTGAGAGAGTTATTTTCAGGAATTTATTTGGTCGTTCCTTTTCTTCCCATGGGATCTGATGGTTCAGATTGCTCCTTGCTGTTATATGGCCGAGAAATGAAGACTATCTCTTCATTTTCATCTTCTTCTTCTTCTCATTCCAAGAGAGAGAAATAGAGAGAGAGCAAGGGAAGGAAAGGAGGAAGGAGGAAACCAGCTACTGGAGGAGCTGCGGAGTGTGGATTGAAGATCCGAGAGCGGTTTCGTGAATGAAAAGTCATGGCGATCTTCAAAGATAACGATCTCCTTCTCAGACATCAAAGTCCTCTCTTTATGCATGTGTGTGGAATCCTCCACCAAGAGGTAGATCGCAGAAGTGATTCCTTGGTTGAGTTTGCATCTAGAGCCGGAAGTGTGAGTACAACATAGGCATGCTGTGTGAAGCCCATCTGGACAGGTAGTCTGGATTGGTGATGATCATGGGTAAATCGGAGACGACTCCGTGTATTTGATGTTGTGAATGATTTCTTATTTGATTCTCTGATTGTGTGCGTGGATGAATATTGATTATGTATGTATGGAGGCTTTGGTTAAGCTCGTAGTTATGATAAGAGATCAATTGGTAGCACGCCTTGGGAGCGCGAAATAAGGGGAGTGTGAGATAAACCCGGCATGTTACACCACTAGGGTGGGTTGATCTGGATATATGAAGGATCGATTGACGGCAATGCCTGGGGAGCCGAGTTAAACCCGGCTTGCTGTACCACAAGGGTGGGTCGATCAGGAATAGGTGAGGGGTCGATGGGTGGTAATGCCTGGGGTGCTTTGTTAAACCCGGCTTGCCACACCACATGGTGTGGGTCGATCTGCTCTGGTTGTTTGTGAATGCTGCGAGGTAGTACTTCTGAGTGGTATGGACGGGATGTCGCCAATAGTGAGATTGGTGGACTAGGCTTGAACTGCCCAACCAACAAGTGAAGAGCCTCGATCGGCGGTGTATGACTGGTATATCCGGTACACCAAGAAGGTGCCCTGAGTGCACGGAGCGTCTGGTGGATACCGACATTTTTGATATGGACTGTGATTGTTAGATTGAAAGAAATGATGATGACATACAGGGAAGGAACCACTGCCCCGGGTAAGGGGTGGGGTCGTTATAAGTTGTCAGCTAATGCTGACCGTCACTTTGTTTTCTGTTTGGATTGGTTGGTGAATTGCATGTGTTGCTGCTGGAATGGCAATGTGCGGAATGGAAGGATTGGTGCTAAAGTCCCTTGAAGTTTCGTGTGAAGAAATGTGGTTGGATTTCATGTGTGGCCGGCCTGCGTGCCGATGTATGAAAATATATTTGTGCAAAGAGAAATCTATAAGGCCTTAAGGCCAGCGTGTGTGAGTTGTCTACATTCCTGGTTTTGATATATAAATATGAAGTTTGTATAGTAGTGGACATTCTCTAAGTTGAGTTCATGTTAACGTAAAATGTTGCGCTAGAATGTTTTAAGCTAGGATGCGAGTACATTTTGATTTCCACAAGTAATCTCGTCGCTTGTCTGTGACATATGGCGTGGGGCCCCGGCCGGACCCACTGTTATATGTCATGTGACGAGTGTGTGGCGTTACAAAGTGGTATCAGAGCCAGGTTTAGATTGTTTGGGAGGAGAGAACATAATTGAACTCACGAATGTCCGTGAAGTGCGTGAGGGTGTAGTCAATATATAGGTGTCGTTATGATATGAATGATTAATGATGTTTTGTACATTGATAGGTGGCGAGGAGTGGTGCTGGGTAGTCGGATCCCCAGCGATCGGATGAGAGTGCAGCACCCGCTGAAGCGCCTACGCCTCCTTCGGCGGAGACCATACGAGTGGTGATGGAGACAGTGCTTGTGGTGTTACAGGCACAGCCTATTGGACAGGCAAGGCCTGCAGGAGTACCAGTACAGACTGGCGCACGGCAAGAGCGTGCTGCAGCTGTGGTGGAGGTGTAAGCCATAGACGAGTCATTGAAAAGCTTTATGGAGTTTCATCCACCTACGTTTGGTGGAGCCCGGTCTCCAACGCAGGCGGAAGATTGGTTGGCTCAAGTAAAGAGGATCCTGACTGCAATCAGGACGGCAGAGGAGCAAAAAGTGACGTTAGCCACTTTTCTGTTGGAAGGCAATGCGAGACTGTGGTGGGACGAGATGGAGGTGCATCACTTGGCAGGTCATGGATTAGCGGAGGTTTTAATGGATGAATTCTCCCGATTGTTTTTAGCCAAGTATATGCCAGTGTCGCAGCGAATTGCGATGGAAAATGAGTTTCAACGCCTGCTGCAGGGTGAGGCAGATATTGATACATACTTGCATGAGTTTACTAGACTGGGAAGCGCGAAAGATGAATCGATTTTATGAGGGATTACGCGACGAGTTGCGGTTGGCACTCCCGAGTTCGGTGAACCAAGGCTTCCAAGCGTTGGTCGATACAGCCCGTGCTTTGGAAAAAGATTTTAAGCAGGTACAAGAGAAGAAGAGACTGGCAGTGGAAAAGCCAAAGTTTAAAGTGCCTCAAACGGAGCAATCAGAATTTAGACGACGAGAGAAGAAAAGGTTTAGGCCTGTGGAATCAACTCCGTCGACTGTTTCTTCGGGGGTGACTTACGGGCCAGGACGTGTTGATACACGTATATGCTATAAATGTGGGCAGCAAGGACACATAACAAAATTTTGTTGGAATGCTCCTGCAGAAAGTGAGAAAAAGACAGGTGCGTCTTATGAAGAAAAAGGTAAAGCAGTGGCCGAATCATTTGCATCTCGGACGCAAACTCGATTACATAATTTGGAAGTGCAAGAGCCGCAAGGCTCACTTGGTGAAATTCAGCCTCGAGTACTTAATTTGGCTCTTTCGCGGGAAATGCAAAATCGGGAGGCTGAGCGAAAGTAAGGATAGTGCTTGGACATATATGATGACTCACGAGTAATGTTCCTGATAAGGATATTTTTGTGCATATCATGGTGTATATGTTGTATATGTCATGTTACATGTTGACTTGTTGGTGCACCCTTGTGATATGGAAGTGATCGTTCGATTATGATAAGTTCGATGATGTGTTTGTTTTTGATCACTTTATTAATTTTGTGGCTACATTTGCACAGTTGGTAGTTAGGGATATGCTGTTGTATGTGTTGTATGTTTGGTTTGTTTGTGCGATGCCTTGGGGTGAGACAAGCCGTGGCCGCTGAGCTCAAACCCGGCTCGCTTTGTTCGCGTGCATTGTTGCAAATGGTGCAACATTCAGTAGTTGTGTGGCTGATTAGAGTGAGCCAAATTTCGAGGATGAAATTCTTTAAAGGAGGGGAGGGTTGTAACATCACAAAGTTGAGAAACGGGAAAAGTTTGGTTGAAACAGCCTGGGACACGGGCGTGTCCTGCTCGGGTTGAGTGCGTTCGACGATTGCATTCGACGAAGTTAGGTCGATGAATTTTCGGAAGTAACACGCCTGTGACACGGGCGTGTCACAGGGCGTGTCCCACTCATACTCGAGTGGCTCTCGTGTAGGGCGAAATGTACTCGAGTAGGTGGAAGAGTACTCGAGTAGGAGGGGGTGACACGGGCATGTCATCCCTGTACCACGGGCGTGTCCTGTCTAGGTACTCGAGTAATTGGTTTTCTCTCGAGTAAGTCCTCTCGAGTAGGTCTCGAGTGGGTTACACGCCCCGTATCACGAGCGTGACGATGCTGACACGGGCGTGTCACCTTGGTCTGGATAAGGTTAGGTAAGGCAGTTCGTGCACCGCTTAGGGGACACGGCCTGTGACACGGGCGTGTCACAGGGCGTGTCAGACCCGAGAGAGTTATTTTCAGGAATTTTTTTGGCCGTTCCTTTTCTTCCCATGGGATCTGATGGTTCAGATTGCTCCTTGCTGTTATATGGCCGAGAAATGAAGACTATCTCTTCATTTTCATCTTATTCTTCTCATTCCAAGAGAGAGAAAGAGAGAGAGAGTAAGGGAAGGAAAGGAGGAAGGAGGAAACCAGCTACTGGAGGAGCTGCGGAGTGTGGATTGAAGATTCGAGAGCGATTTCATGAAGGCAAAGCCGAGGCGATATTCATCGGTGACGATCTCTTTCTCGGACATCGAAGTCCTCTCTTTATACATGTGCGTAGAATCCTCCACCAAGAGGTGGATCGCGGAAGTGATTCCTTAGTTGAGTTTGCATCTAGAGCCGGAAGTGTGAGTACGGCATAGGAATGTTGTGTGAAGCCCATCTGGACGGGTAGTCTAGATTGGGGATGATCATGGGTAAACCGGAGACGACTCCGTGGATTTGAAGTTGTGAAAGATTTCTTCTTTGATTGCCTGATTGTGTGCGTGGATGAATATTGATTATGGATGTATGGAGGCTTTGGTTAAGCTCCTGGTTATGATAAGAGATCAACTGTTAGTACGCCTGGGGAGCGCGAAATAAGGGGAGCACGGGATATACCCGACCTGTTACACCACTAGGGTGGGTTGATCTGGATAGATGATGGATCGATTGATGGTAATGCCTGGGGAGCCGAGTTAAACCCGACTTGTTGTACCACAAGGGTGGGTCGATCAGGAATAGGTGAGGGGTCGATGGGTGGTAATGCCTGGGGAGCTTTGTTAAACCCGGCTTGCCACACCACATGGTGTGGGTCGATCTGCTTTGGTTGTTTGTGAATGTTGCGAGGTAGTACCTCTGAGTGGTATGGACGGGATTTCGCCAATAGTGAGATTGGTGGACTAAGCTTGAACCGCCCAACCAACAAGTGAAGAGCCTCGATCAGCGGTGTATGACTGGTATATCTGGTACACCAAGAAGGTGCCCTGAGTGCACGGAGCGTCTGGTGGATACCGGCGTTTGTGATATGGACTGTGATTGTTAGATTGAAAGAAATGATGATGGTATATAGGGAAGGAACCACTGCCCCGGGTAATGGGTAGGGTCGCTATAAGTGGTCAGCTAATGCTCACCATTACTTTGTTTTCTGTTTGGATTGGTTGGTGAATTGCAGGTGTTGTTTCTAGAATGGCAATGTGCGGAATGGAAGGATTGGTGCTAAAGGCCCTTGAAGGGTCATGTGAAGAAACGTGGTTGGATTTCATGTGTGGCCGGCCTGCGTGCCGATGTACGAAAATGTATTTGTGCAAAGAGAAATCTGTAAGGCCTTAAGGCCAGCGTGTGTGAGTTGTCTACATTCCTGGTTTTGATATATAAATGTAGATTTTATATAGTAGTGGGCATTCTCTGAGTTGAGTTCATGTTAACGTAAAATGCTGCGCTAGAATGTTTTGAGCTAGGATGCGAGTATATTTTGATTTCCACAAGTAATCCCGTCGCTTGTCTGTGACATATGACGTGGGACCCCGGCCGGACCCACCGTTATATATCATGTGACGAGTGGGGGGCGTTACAAGATATCCGATATGATCCATCCTATGGCCGTTTTAAATTGAGATAGCAATTCTAAGAGCTTTTGAAGTTGATCAGTTGATAATTTAGAATTGATGATAACCAGCAATGTGTTATTTTTCACTAAATATGTGTACATGAGATGGTTTGGGAGAGGCTTCAACTCAAGAGTCGGCGGACTAACTATAGAGGGCTTATCCGCCAACGCCTTGTCCGACATCTCAAAGGGCTCCGGTCTCCTAACAAAAGCAGCTTGCGCCTCAAATACTTCTAGGTAATCTCGAATTTCCTCTCCATCATCTGAAATCTCCTCATGCATCAGAAATTGGATCAACACTTCATCTTGCCCTGTGGATTTCTTATTCAGATTATATTCATGAATTGAAATTTGGTTTACCACCTCCGTATGATCTTCTTGACTCCAGGGGAATTTCATAGCTTTAAGTACATTAAAAGTTATTTGTTCGTCGTTAACTTTTATGGTCAACTCCCCATTTTGTACATCTATTAGTGTCCTACAGGTGGCTAGGAATGGTCATCGTATTATAATAGGCACCTTTCTATACTCTTTCATATCTAGGACAACAAAGTCCGCTGAAAAATAAACTTGTCCACCTTAATTAGGACATCTTCAACTATCCCTTTTGGGAATGTGAGGGTCCTATCGGCTAGTTGGAAGGTGATGGAGGTCTTGGCGATTTCTCCTAAACCAAGCTTCTTATAGATCAAAAATGGCATCAGGTTGATGCTCGCGCCTAAGTCACATAACGTCTTACCCTCGAATTGGTATCTTATAGAGCACGGTATGGTGAAACTCCCAGGATCTTTTAATTTGGGTGGGAGTTTCTTTTGAAATATAACGCTACACTCATGGGTAAGTGTCACCATCTCATGTGTTCCAAATATCCTCTTTTTAGATAAAATGTTTTTCATAAACTTCACGTAGCTTGGAATTTGCTCCAATGCTTCTGCAAAAGGGATGTTGATTTGCAGTTTCTTAAATATTTCAGCAAATTTTTGAAATTGTTGATCGAGTCTGCTCTTCTTTAACCGTTGTGGAAACGATGGTGGTGGATTGATTTTCGTATTATCATTCTTATTTTTATCATCAATAATAGGTTCTCTCTTAGTTTCTCCAGATACTTCTTCTACTCCTTCATTTCTATTATCATTTTCTTTTAACTTCTCGTTCGGGGCATTTGGGCTAACAATCTCTAACTCTTTTTCTTCGCCAACTTGATTCTCACTCTCATTTACAATCTCACCCATTAATTCCTTACCACTCTGTAAGGTGATGGCCTTACAGTGAGGACTATCTCCCTTAGGATTTGTAGTTGTATCTGTAGGGAGCGAACATTGGGGTATAAGACTCAAAGCATTAGCGATTTGTCCTAACTGAGTCTCAATTACACGCAATGAGCCCTCTAAACTAGAAATGCGAGCATCTCTCTTCTGCATGGATTCTATAAGTAACTCATCCGTTAATTTCCTAGATGACCCTTGTTGATTATAATTATTATTCTGGGGTGGATGAGGGTTTGAGTTGAATCTGGGTGGGTGTGTGATTACTGAATTATTCTTCCACGAAAAATTAGGGTGATTACGCAAATCTGGATTGTAATGAGTTGGGAGTGCATTGTGATTATTATGATTCATGTATCTCGGTTTCCCTCCAATGTAGTTAACCTCCTCGTTACTACTAATGAGTTGCTCCACCGTGAGTGAAGGATTCATGTTAATCGGAGGAGCAACTATACTATTGATTTGTGGGTTCATTTGAGCCTAATTTTGATTTAAGATTAAAGTATCTAACCGCTTATTCATTGAGTTGAATTGTACAATAATTTGTGAGGCGAAAGAAATGAGTTGGTCAACTTGGCGTACCCCTCCCATAGAAGAAGGAAAAGGGATATGTCAGTCGAATGACTGATAATTATTCGAAGATAGGTCCTCAAGGATCACATATGCATCCTCGGGGTACTTATTCATGAGGGATCATCCCGCATTTCCATCTACTTGGATCATCGTAGATGTCTGAAGACCATTATAAAAAGTTCATACTTGTTGATGCATCACTAACCCGTGGTGAGGACACTTCCTTAAGAGTTCTTTGAACCGCTCTCATGCATCGTACAACATTTCCATATTTCCTTGCATGAACGTGCTATTGTCCCGCATCAGCTTTGTTGTTTTAGAGGGTGGGAAGTACTTAGCTAAGAATAAGTCGACCACTTGCATCTAAGTGGTGAGACCGTATTGGGAATCAAGCCACTCCTTCGCTCTACCTGACAGAGAGAATGGAAATAGGTGGAGTTTAATCGCTTCATCCGACACACCATTGAATGTGTCGCACACATCCATGAAATTCCGTAAATGGGAGTTTGGGTCCTCATGACAAAGTCCATTGAATTGTCTCTGATGCACTAGGTTCCTTGCCATGGAGTCAATTTTGAAGTTATTGGATTCAATGGCGGGCTTGATGATGTTGCATTGCAGTACCCCTCTAAAGGGCATATTGTACTCACGATAGGTTCTCCTAACCTCGGCAATCCCTAGTCTACTATTTCCCCTTGGGTGAAATAGAAAACTGAATGAAGAACAAAAACCAAAGTTGCTAATACCAAGAGAAAATCTCTTTCTCTCTTCAAATATTATATCGAATCTATAATGCACACACGCAACTCCTCTCTCGATTTATGAAGCGTAGTATAAAGATGAAACATAGGCCACAAATTCCATAATAAAAGATTATAAACTCGATAAAGAACATTCTCCAAACATTCACAAAGTTAAAATTAGAGAATAGTCATCACAGACAACTTAGTACTCTCACAATATAAGATTAGAGGAATTAGTTCATAGCGATAGAAGAAACCCGCGAAACGATTGGAGAGATCTTACAAAACAAGATGGATTTAATGATTAAATGTTGCATGATTCTCCTTCTGGAGTAGCTCGCTCGATCAGCCCAAGGATACATCGTCTTCTTTGTTCTAGCCTCCTTAAATGGAGGATTTTTACAAACCCTAAATGAAGAACTATTGATTTCCCTTCCCTCTCTCTCTCTTAGAATGCCTTGGAATGAAAGATTTGGTGGAGATTTTCCCTCTTAAAAGCGTAGCCACCCCTTTGGAAAGAATCACCTTTTCATATTTGAAATTGGAGCCAACTTTGAATTTCAAAATCTGAAATTCGTCTAGGCCACGTTGCAACCTGCTTTCCCGCGCGTTGTAACCTACTTTCCTGGTTATGATATTTAAGCAGATTTCTTTCTACAAGCAAATTTCTTTGGCAATTCTCGCAATAACACCATGGAAAAAGAGCAAATTAGCCACAAAATAAATAAATATGAATTTAATTTCATTTTTATTTTATTTATGATCGTTTTAAGCATTTTATCATGAATATTAAGTCTAAAATTGGGCTAGATAACTTCTTTTTGAGAAGTTATCATGTGCACCTCACCTCCAACGTGTGCTTGTTCCTCCTTGCGTGCTCTCCCCCTTGCACACGCCTCTCCTCCAACGTGTGCATGCCCCTTCATTTGTTCCTCCTTGTGCGCGCTCCCACTTGTGTGTGCCCCTCACCCAACATGTGCACGCCCCTTCGTATGCTCGTTCCTCCTTGTGCACGCTCCCCCGTGTGTGTGCCCCTTCTCCAACGTGAATACACTCCTTCATGTTTCTGTTCCTCCTTGCATGTGCTCTCCCTTACATGCGCCCCTCCTCCACCATGTGCATGCCCCTTTATGCGCCTATTCCTCCTAATTTGTGTTTCCCCTTGCGCGCACCTCTACTAGCTAATGTGTGCACACCTCCTAGCGCGCTCGTTCCTCCTTGCGCGCTCTCCCCCTTTGTGCGGATCCCCCTTTGCGTGTGCCTCTCCTCCAACATGCGCGCGTACCATCGTGTGCACATTCCTCCTTGTGTGAATCCCTTAGTACACCCGCCATTCTAAGTGTGCCATCGTGCACTCCACTCTTCATATCACTCTTGTCAATGCTCCATCTAGTTATTCGGAGACTGTCTAGTCCGCTGATGTTCGTCTCAACCATCGAAGCCTCCTATAAGAATCATCAAGCACTTCGAAGACTACAAGAGGTCTAACAACTGCCTTCACCCATCATTTTTCTATGTGGCGACCGGGCCAACCGCGAGCTTTCTCAGTGTGAACAGATCAAGCCCACCAGAGCTCTCAAAGTTTTTGTGACTCGCGCCACTAATAGTTCACAAGACCAATTTCAAAGCCTGCCAAGGACCGCTCAACTACAGTCGAACGTACAAAACACTCCCCCTTACATGTGCTACCCCTTGTGTGTCTCTCTCCTCTAATGCGGGCACGCTCCTTCGTGTGCCCATTCCTCCTTGTGCACGCCTTTCCTATAATGTGCGCATGCCCCTCCCCCAATGTGTGCATGCCCCTTCGTTTTCCTGTTCCTCCTTGTGTGCGCTCCCCCTTGCATTCGCTCCACCTCCAACATGAGCACGCCCCTTCGTGTGTCCATTCTTCCTTACGTGAGCCCCTTCTCAAATGTGTGTACACCCCTTCATACGCTCGTTCCTTCATCTGCGTGCTCCCACTTTGTGAGCGCCTCTCCTCCAACATGTGTGCATCCCATCATGCCCACATTCCTCGTGTAAATTTTGTAGTACGTCTGTTGTTTCAAGTGCATCATCGTGCGCTCCACTCTTCAGATCGCTCCTGTTAGTGCTCCGTCTAGTTAGTCAGAGACTGTCTAGTCCGACGAAGTTCGTCTCAACTGATGAAGCCTCCTGCAAGATATATCAGGCACTTTCAAGACAACAAGAGGTCGAACAACTGCCTCCAACCATCAGTTGTCTGTGTGACGACCGAGCCAACCGCGGGCTTCCTTAGTGTGAACAGACCAAGCCCACTAGAGCTCCCAAATTTTATGTGCCTTGCACCGCCAGTAGTTGACAAGACCAACTTCAAAGTTCACCAAGGATTTCTCAACTATAGTCGGACGTACATAGTGCTTAGTATTCTCAGTGCCCTCAACTCAGTAACAAGCTTACCATTCCATGAAAAGTTAACCAATCCAGACTCTTCTAAGCTCAACATCAGACAAACCACATAGGATAAGGTGTACGGAGTGCACCACCTGAGTTTACAAGCCTCGAAATTAGAACAAGTGCTACAAGCTGCACCCACCTTTGAGCAATAGTCAAAGTCTCTAAAATATCCAGAGTGTGAAGAGAGAAAATGAATTGACTCTGTAAGAGGTGACATGTCACCTTACGAGCTCAATATTCTTTCTCTCTCTCACTCAATAATTGTAATGAGGGGTGGTATGTCATCCTCGAGTTCCTTAAAAAGCCCTATACAATAACTAGCAAGTAGTGGAGGTTTAGCCGGCACAGATCCGGCCACGAGGTTTTTCACCCAATTGATGAGTTTTCCACATTAAAAAAATTCATTTCTAGCTTTTTATTTTTTGTGATTGTTTGTGCGCTCAACCGCTCCCAGGCTAAGATGATTCAATTTAGTCCGGTCTACCAGGGTTCTTGAGCTATTCACAACAGTTTAGTGCTATTTATGGGAACATGATTCCAAGCATTCCTAGAAGACCTAGAAGATAGTATCCTCGGTACAGTGGTACTCATGACTAGAAAATATGGTAGGAAAACTGCTTGAACAACTGAAAGAGCAGTCCATGGGTTGCACGTTGATCCAGTTCATGCTCAATCGCTCAACATCATGCCTGAAATAGTGCTCCCTAGAGGGGATATCCATGGTTGTGGAGCTCGTCCTAATGGTGGAACTGAAGCTCAATATCACTGCATCCGCCATGAAGCTGCAAGTCTCGAGCCTGCAGATAGAAGACTCATGCATGAAGAAGTTCGTGAAATAATTGTTGAAGATCATAAACAAGTCAGGAAATATGTGGCTTTGGTTCATTGTCCATGCTCGTCGTTAGCACCAGAGCTCTTGGCGCACCCAATCCCAAACAACTACAAGCTCCCAGACCTTGAAGCATTCAATGAAATGGATGACCTGCTAGACCACGTCAACCACTTCATCACCATTATGAGTCTCAGCAATGCCCTCGATCAACTGCTATGTCAGACATTATAGACAACTGTAAAAGGACAAGCTCGCACCTAGTTTTATTCAGTGAAAGAAGGAGGGATCAACAGCTTTGCAAATATATCTCAACTCTTTGTCGATCATTTCGCCGCCAACTGCAAGATCGCCCGAGACCCCTCCTACCTTCTTAGGGTCCATTAGTGTGAGGGTGAATCCATCAAGGACTTTTTTTGTTGCTTCACAGCTGAAGCACGATAGATTCCAGGAATTGATCCCCATCTTTTGTGCAGCTTCCTCCTAGGAGGGCTCCGACCCGAAAAATTTTATTCAGTGCTAGTAAGGGAAATAGTCCCCAACTATGCCAACCTCATATGCCACGTCGAGGCTCAGATCACAACCGAAAAAGCAGTCGAAGCACGTCAGTAGCAGTTTCAAGACAATTCGAAGAGAAAATTACAAGGACGTTTTCTACCTCAGACGAAGAACATTGATCGCCACAGTGAACTGTGAATCCAACAGAGTTAGAACCGCGCTCTTTGCATCACATCCATGACCAACATACTCTATGCAATCTAAGATAAGATATTGCTCTGCAGGCCTAAGTCTATCACCTAAATCAAAGCAGACCAATCGAAGTACTCCAACAAGCTGCACCCACCTCCGAGCAACAGTCAAAGTCTCTAAAGCATCGAGAGTGTGAAGCTCGCTATTGTATCAAGAAAAAGAATTGGCTCTGTCAGAGGTGGTCAGTCACCCTTCGATCCCAATACTATTTCTCTTTATCACTCAATAATTGTAACAAGAGGCGACCCGTTGCCCTTGAGTTCCTCAAAAAGCTCTATACAATAACCAACAAGTAGTGGAGGTTTGGTCAGCACAGATTCGACCATGTGGTTTTTCACCAAGTTGTCGAGTTTTCCACTTAAAAAATTCTTTTTAGCTTTCTATTTTCTGTGACTGTTTGCGAGCTCGACCACTCTCGGACTAGGACGGTTCAATATAGTCCGGTCTACCAGGGGCCTTGAGCGACCCACAACAATGTCATTGAGGGAGCATAATATATTAGTTATTTAGAAATTTGAATATGAATGTTTTGTTTTTGACTATGAATATCAAAATGTGTTCAAATATCGATTTAGAAACTAGTTGTGTCAAAGAACTACATATATCTAATTAAGATGTACTTACAGATACTGAAGAAAATTCGAGATACCAGGAATGCCACCTCTGATATCAAGAAATAGCCTTGATTAAGCGGAAAACGGGAACCGGGCGCAGGAACACTTCAACCATAACCAAGCTCAACAAAGCAGATGCAAGGAATGTAACAAGCATGTCATGTATTAACAAACTTCTTTACAGCACGAGGTATACATGACGAGGCATGATTTCCCCAAGTAAAACAAGGAAGCAAAAAACAACAAAGCAAGAAGTCGGGCGGACAGAAGTCGAGACCGACGAGACCGCCGCCCTTGCCGAACTGAACAACAAAGTCCGCCGAGAATGAGAGGTCGCTTAGACTACCCGTTATTCAAGCTGGAGAATAGTTGTCCGCGAACTAAAAGTCGCCTGACCGCTGAGGTAACCTAGCCGCCAGTCAGACCGCAAACAGTGTTGTCGAACAAAGGAACAAACCTCCCACTGGCGGACAGCTTATTGAACTGGGAAAATGCTGAAGAACAGAAGACTGTTGATCGCTAACCATGACCTGCATCTTAAGTGCTGGTTGATAACCGCGAGCTCCACTGATCCCTGACCGCAGTAAGAACCAAACACCTGGTTTCTCAGTGTTAGTCGCACAACCTTCAAAAGCAATCAGTTAGACTTCTCAACTCGCGCGGACAGAAAACCTGAGACCGCAACACTAACTCCCTCTCACTTACTCTTCACTCTTATTGATTATAATATGATATGGGGGTCCTATTTATAGACACAAAGAGGAGTGTGGTCACCGCCCTAGTGGATAGAAACATCACCCCAGCTCGCAGCTAGCATAGAGTAGTCCACCCAGTCCGCATGGACAAGGCAGGACACCAGCCTATCCGCCTGCTATCAAGAAGGCCGGACAGGAAGCCAGTCCGCATGCCAGCGAATACCTCACCAGCCCACAATAAACAATATCCGCGATCAAAGACAAGCCGCCCGGTCAACCAGCAGACATTGCGGACTCTGCAATCAAACTGAACTTGTCATAAAAAGTGACCAAGTACCAAACCGGAGAACCTCTTGCGTGAGCTATGCTGTAACACCCCGAAACTCAAAAGAGCGAACGGTGATGTTTTGGGCCAGTTTTGGGTTCTGGCAGGAGGCACACGGCCTAGGACGCAGGCGTGTCCCAGGGCGTGTCAGGCTTGTGTCGAGAGAGGGCACACGGCCTGCGACACGGGCGTGTCGTAGGGCGTGTCGACCCGTGTCGACACTCAACCCGCGAAGTCGACACTCTGCGCTCGACGAAGTGTCGAGACATGGCACATGGCCTGCGACACGGGTGTGTCGCAGGGCGTGTCGACCCGTGTCGACACTCGTCCCGGGAGTCGACGAATTTTGCTCGACGATGTGTCGAGACAAGGCACATGGCCTAGGACACGGGCGTGTCCAAGGCCGTGTCGTGAGCTCGACGAACTTCGCTCGACGAAGTGTCGAGTGTCGAGACCGTGTACACGGCCTGGAGCCCAGGCGTGTTGAGTGGACACGGGTTAGGACACGGACGTGTCCAGGAACCCGTGTAGTTCTCGGGTTGTTTTCGGAATAAAATGAAGGGGGCACACGGCCGACCACACGACTGTGTCAATTAGAACATGGGCATGTCAGGTCGAACACGGGCGTGTTTGATGCCCGTGTGTTGTTCCAGGCGCGTCGATTTTGACGGCGAATGAGGCACACGGCCCTGGATACGGGCGTGTGCCAGGTCGTGTTCGGTCCAGATTGGACATTTCAGTCCTGAATCAAAGCCGTTTGTTTGTTTAATTGGTGATCCAACGGCTGGGGGTTGTTCCTGATGGGATATACCCGGGATTGGGCCTTAGAAACCCTCACTTTTACTTGAGTGGTTATCTTTCTAAAGCTTAGAGAGAGAGGAGAGCCAAGGAAGGAAGAAGAAGCTAGATCCGGCCATTGGAGGAGCTTCGGAGCTCCAAATCGCGAGCCGACTCCGGATCCACGTAGGCGAAGAGAGTGCGGTGGTTTTCATCCGCTTACTTTTCCATGGCGCCAAAGAAGAACGCTAGTGTAACGATTCTCTACTTGATCATGTGAAGCTCTACTTCTTTTGCATAGGAAGCCCGATCTCGCGAGTTTGCGGTGAGTTGGAGGCGTTCCTTCGGGTAGATATGTAAAGTCCTCGTTGTTTAGAGTCTGTATTCGAAAACGGACATAGGCATGATGTGTGAAGCCTACCCGGACAAGTCGGTCTGGATCGGTGATGTTGCATAACATAAATGGCTGGAGAAGACTCCGTGCGATTGTTTGTTTTCGGGTTTTTCTACGTGGTAGATTGCAACAGGGAATCTTGGGGATTAACTCAAAGGTGCACCCGGAAAACTGGGCAGATGCGTGATTCTGCCAAAATTTATGGGCCTGTGAGCCAATTTGAACATAACTGGGTTATGTGTTGTGTGTAAACGATTTGGGAGTCGGGAGAAGTTTGACCCGCGCATATGGTTTAAATTAACGTTGCGGTGTGAGCAATGGGTCAGGCGGAACCGTACCCGCTCTTTGTCGTTCGGTTAAAGAGACCTAAAGTTAACGTGGCACTTACCGTTGGCATAGATGGAGGGTCTTAGGCAGTGGCCAGAAAGACCAAATGCTCACGAGAGATTGCCGTCCTGGGGACGGTGGTGAGTCGGCAGGCTTAGACTGTGATCACCGAGAATGTGCCCTGAGAGCATGGGGCGTGTGGCCATACGTGCCAATGCCTGTGTTGTGATGTAGTTATTTACCACTTGGTTGTGCTAATATAATGTAGGGAAGGAGCATCGCCGCCCCGAGTTGGGGGCGGGATCGTTATAATTTGGTCAGCATTGCTGACCGTTACTTTTGTTTACCACCGTGCGGTGGATTGTTCTTGCAGGTGCTGCAGGACCAAGCGGTCAATAGCGGGCTAAAGCCCAAAGTGCGAAGCCGGCCCTCGAAGGCCTAATTAGAGTGTTTTACTTGCTTTTGATCATGTATGACCGGACTGCGTACCGTGGTATGAAAAACATGTAATATGAAGTAAACCCTTTTTGTAAGGCCTTAAGGCCAGTATTTGTGTATGTACTACATTCCTATATGGTGTTAGTGGACATTCATGCTTTTGAGCTGGGTTCTTTATTGCAACTTATTAAACTGCTTCCGCTAGAATGCTCTGTGTAGGACGTTATGATTAGTTGGATGGTTTCCATTGAGTAACCACCCAGTCTGTCTGTGGTATATGGTGTCGGTCCCCGGCCGGACCTACTGCTATATGTCATCCGACGGATAGGGGGTGTTACAATTTGGTATCAGACACCTGGTTTCGGTCCGGCTTAAAATGAATTCGTGGACGAATTCTTTTTAAGGGTTGGTGAGCACATGTTTGTGCGTCATCGTTATAACAACAAAATAACCCATGAATGTCCACTTAGGAATGACAATACACGTGTTTGGGGAACCTGTGTGTTCCTATATTGCTGTTTGCAATTTTATTTGGTCGCTTAACGGTATTTTGTACCACTATAGGTGACCAGAAGCGGTGCTGGGCCGCCAGAATGTCTGGTATCTGAGGAGTATAGTGCACCCGGTGAGGTGTTTGAGACCCCTCCTTCGTATGAAACCGTAAGAAGGATCGTTGAAGCAGTGTTCGCTGTGGCGAGTGCACTGCATGGAAGTAATGTACAACCCTGCGCCCCTGTTGTGGCTTCAACGCCAGGTGGCGTGATGGAGCAGATGACTTTTGGTAGACCATCGGGGCAGCAGCTGAATATGCATTTAGTGCAGGGAGTGCACACAATTGATGAATATTTACAAGCATTTCTTATGGTAAGTCGCTACCCATGCTTCAAGTTGGATAATGAGCAAGTGATAGTCGATAGATTTTATAATGGCCTGCGCGCCGAGTTACGAGTTTTATTGCTTGGACCAAGGTTATTGGGATTCCGAGCCTTGGTGGAATCAGCTAGATCTTTGGAGACAGATTTGAGGAAGACTCTCCCGATGCCAGCGACCATGGTATCGAACTATGCAAGCCCCATAGGAGCTGCATCCGGTAGAATGCTGGAGAAGGGGGCTATGACATCGACTAGCAAAGCTACTTCCACTTGTTATACTTGTGGAAAGAAAGGGCACTTTGCCCGAAGGTGTTGGAAAGGTGCTCAGAAGACTAAGAAAGTTATGTCAGGAGCAGTGGAGGACTTTAGTGCAAAGGAAACGGCATTCAAAACGCCGAACACCTCAAAGTCTGGTTATCGTAGGTGGTATAAGAAGGCTAGGACTTTGGGTCTAGTCCCTCCTTTCGGTGCGTCGGGGGCATCTACAGGCCAAACCCCGGGCGCATGTTACAACTGCGGGGAGTCGGGGCACTATGCCCGTGGGTGCCTAAAGCCCGGGAGAATGCACACCGCCGTGAGGACAGGTGTGGTTTAAAGTTATAGCAGCTTAGCCTTAAATACTTGTCGCGACGAGAGCACCGTTATTTGTGGCTAGGACTTTGGGTCTAGTCCCTCCTTTCGGTGCGTCGGGGGCATCTTTGGCTTTCGTGTTAACTTAGAACTAATTGTGCTAAGCTTTGTTCTGATTTTTGTTTATCCGACGAGAGCACCGTTCGTGTAAACGAAGCTTCGCATTCCTTTATTTAGGAACTATATTGCGCATCGAAGTACCTCCTTCGATGGGAAGAGACTTATTGGATACGTTATGGTCCAATGGTGCTCATTGTGCGCGGGTAGAATCTGTTGCGCTTAGGTGTGGTCAAGGAGCTAAGACTTTGACTTACAAGTGTTGTTACTACTGCTAGGGGAGCTCAACGTGACATTTGGCTTGGACTGACTCTTGGAGCAGCCAGCCTATATTGATTGCGGTCGCAAGGAAGTCAAGTGGGGGGTAAGTCATGAGACAACTTTTACGGACTTGAATGGGTCGAGCAAGTCTTGGGTGTCTGCTCTTCAGGTGGTGAAGGCGGTTCATGTTGGTGCAGAACTGTTCTTTACACTATTGGAGGTTGCAAAGCCAAAGCCTACGTTGTAGAGTATTTCAGTGGTATCGGAGTACCCTGATGTGTTCCCTAGAGATCTTCCTGGAGCCCGCCTCAACAGGAGATAGATTTCACGATTGAGCTAGTGCCAGGTGCAAAGCCTGTGTCACGATCTCCGTATCGGCTAGCGCCTAAGGAAATGACGGAGCTGAAGGTGCAACTTCAACAGTTGTTGGAGAAAGGGTGTGTGTGCATCCAAGTTCTTCGCTTTGGAGTGCACCGGTCCTCTTTGTTAAGAAGAAGGATATGAGCTCAAGACTCTGTATTGATTATCGGAAGTTAAACAAGCTAACAGAAAAGAACAAGTACCCAATCACAAGGATCGATGATCTTTTTGATCAGTTGTTCGGGTCGACGGTATACTCAAAGTTGGGTCTCAAGTCTGGGAACTATCAGCTGCGATTGAGGGAGAGTGATATCCCGAAGACAGCGTTCAATACGAGATACGGGCATTATGAGTTTACGGTCATGCCATTTGGGCTGACTAATGCGCCGTCAATTTTCATGGATTTGATGAACAGGACCTTTAGGGACTTCTTGGATCATTTTGTGATCGTCTTCATCGATGATATCTTGGTATACTCGCAGGGTGAGGAAGATCACTTCAAGCATCTTCATTTGGTTTTGGAAATGCTAAGGAGGAATCAGTTATATGCCAAGTTCTCGAAGTGCGAGTTTTGGTTATCCTCAGTGGCGTTCCTCGGTCATATAGTGAGTGGAGAGGGTATTGCGGTGGATCCGACGAAGATTGTTGCAATACGGGAGTGGCCTGAGCTTTCTACCATAGTGGAAGTTCGGAGTTTTCTGGGGCTTGTCGGCTATTATAGGCGCTTCGTAGAGAACTTCTCGCGGATAGCGTTACCTCTCACTACTCTAACGAGGAAGGAGCAGAAGTTCGTTTGGACGCCGGAGTGCGTGCGAGCTTTTGAGAAGTTGAAATGTCAGTTGGCCATGGCTCCTGTGCTGAGTTCGTCGATTGGGACCGAAGGATATGAAATTTATAGCGACGCTTCGGGCAGCAGTTTGGGTTGCGTGCTACTACAACACGGAAGTATGATAGCTTATGGCTCGAGACAACTGAAAGTGCACGAGAGGAATTATCCGGTCCATGACTTGGAGTTAGCGGCCGTGAGTTTTGCCTTGAAGCAGTGGAGGCATTATTTGTAAGATGTGAAGATTGATAGCTACACCAATCTCAAGAGCCTGAAGTATTTGATTGATCAGAAAGACCTAATTATGCGGCAGCGTAGATGGAAGGAGTTCCTGGGGGACTATAAATTCAAGATCCACTACGTGCCTGGTAACGGTAATGCGGTTGCGGACGCGTTGAGTCGTCGAGCCCCAGCTCAAGCCAATCGGCTATTGGTGCATGATGAACGGTTGGTGCGGGAGTTGGAGGCATTGGAGATTGTTTGTGTGGTTAAGCAATCAAGTGCTGAAGCGGCACTGAATTGGACTGAAGCCCAATATGACCTGGCTGATCGGATTCCGCAGGCTTTGGATATGGATGTTCATATGAAGCAGTTCATGGTAGAGGCTCTGGATGGGTCAAATTCCCAATTCGTTGTGGAGGACGGATTACTTTGGAAAGACGGTCGTCTGTGCGTCCCAAGTGGGGGCAATTTGCGGGTGGAATTGTTATACGAGGCACACCATACTAAGTACTCAATCCACCCGGGGAGCACAAAGATACCGCGATGTCAAGAAACTGTTTTGGTGGCCAGGTTTGAAGAAAGATGGGGCACTCTACGTGGCGAAGTGCCAAACTTGCGCCTTGGTGAAGGCAGAATACCAAAAGCCAGGGGGATTATTGAAGTCCTTGTCTATTCCGGAGTGGAAATCCGACGACATCTTTATGGATCAGTTAACAAAGGTGTCGCATTTCATTCCACATAGGAAGTATGATCCGGTCGAGAAGTTGGCAAAGCTGTATGTGGATAATATTATACGGCTTCACGGTGTGCCCCGCAGTATCGTGAGTGACCGAGATGGGCGGTTCACGTCCAATGATTGGAGGCTTGTGTAGCAAATGTTGGGAACAAAGCTGAAATTCAGCACAGCCTTCCATCCGTAAACGGATGGGCAGACCGAGAGGGTCAATAGAACCTTGGAAGACATGCTTCGCATGTGTGTCTTGGATTTTGGAAAGCAATGGGAAGACCACCTTTATTTGGTGGAGTTCGCGTACAATAATAGCTACCAAACGAGTATCTAAATGGCGCCCTTCGAGGCCCTATATGGTAGAAAATGTCGCGCGCCGTTGTCTTGGCTAGAAACGGGTGAGTCAAAGTTGTACAAGCGATCAGAAGTGGAGGATGCTACTTCTTTGGTGAGAACCATTCGGGAGAGGTTGCTTATCGCTCAGGACAGGCAAGCGAAGTACTATAATGCCAAGCACAGGAACGTGGAGTTCGCTGTGGGCGATTGGGTGTACTTAAAGATCAAAGCGTTCAAGGGTGTCTCGCGGGTGCGGCGATTGAAAAAGCTAAGCCTGAGGTACCTTTGGACATTTGAGGTTCTGAAGCGAATTGGTGAAGCGGCCTATCGGTTGAAGCTTTCAGTGGAGCTTGGTGGATTACATGATGTATTCCATATTTCGGTACTTCGGAAGGCGGTGCAAGAGCCTTCGCAAGTGATCGCGGGTGATCAAGTACCGGTGGATAGTGGACTGAAGACAAAGGTCAAGCCCGTGCGGATTGAGGACGCGAAGGCCAAGCGGCTACACAATAAAGAGATCAGGATGGTCAAGTGTTGGGTACATTGGTCAAATGTACCTGATTTGAAGAAGCCTCACCTAACTCAATGATATGCATCATAATGTATTTGATGTTTGTTTGAGTTACTTGTGCAGGTTAGGTATTCACTAGACTGAAGCTAAAAGTTTCTAAGTCCATGTGTCGACACCCAGAGGGAAAGTGTCGACACTTGAGAAAGCTTGTGTCGACACCCAGACAAGCAGTGTCGACACTTGGAGTCATTGTGTCGACACCTGAGAAGAAGAGTCGACACCAGACAGAAAGTGTCGACACTTGGAGCTGTGTCGACACTCAGTGAAGAAGTATGCAGAAAAGCAGTGTCGACACTTAGCAGAAGTGTCGACACCTAGAAGAGCTAAGTCTACACCAGAAAGTGTCGACACTTGAAGATGTGTCGACACTCAGCAAAAGTCTGCAGAATCTAAGTACAAGTGTCGACACTCAACACAATGTGTCGACACTATGCTGAAGAGTCAGTATTTGAAGTAAGTGTCGACACTCAACACAATGTGTCGACACTATGCTGAAGAGTCAGTATTTGAAATAAGTGTCGACACTCAACACAATGTGTCGACACTATGCTGAAGAGTCAGTATTTGAAGAAAGTGTCGACACTCAGCACAATGTGTCGACACACAACCAGGAGAGTCAACACTTGAAGAAAGTGTCGACACTTAGCACAATGTGTCGACACTTAATTGAAGACTCTACACTTGAAGAAAGTGTCGACACAAGGAGCTGTGTCGACACTTAGCAAAGAACAGAAAAAATTACAAGTGTCGACACTAAAGGAATGTGTCGACACTCAGCTGAAGAAACAAAAGTGAAGACTTGTGTCGACACCAAGAAGCAGTGTCGACACTTGACAGTTTCAACACATGAAGATGTGTCGACACAAAGAACATGTGTCGACACTTAGAAGAATACAGTTAAAGAATGAAGTACAAGTATTTGTGTCGACACTCAATTTCAGTGTCGACACATGCTGAAGAATCTGTGTCGAGACATACAAGGAATTGTGTCGACACCTTGTAGACTTGTGTCGACACTTACACAACATGTGTCGACACTTAGTCTATAAGTGTCGACACTTAAGAACAGAAAGTCTCGACACTATCTGACAGTTAGAGAATTTCAAGAAGTGACTGGTTGACATGACAGCTGCCGATCCAGCCGGTCTACAGCAACTGTCAGAGAAATCAGAAGTTTGTTATGAACCGGACCAGCCGGTTACCATGAAGGAAGCCTATAAAAAGGCATCCATGGTTTACAGATACAGGAGTTGTGATTGAGAAACAAGAGTTACAGCTTGAGAGAATACTTAAAGTAGTTGATCAGATTAAATCAAGAAGTGATACACAGAGGATCAACACAAGAAGATCTGTCAGTCCAACTGCAGATCTAAGAAGTTGGAGAGAGAGAGCTCCAATCAAGAATTCAGTCTTTGGAACTAAGGCTGTGAAGAAGGATTCAGAAACAACTGGATCTCAAGAAGCAGAGGTCAAGGAACAACTGCAGAAGATTCAGACTAATTCAGTTCTAACTCAAGAAGCTTTGAAGGAAGCTAAGTCAGTTTGGATCTAACTGAGTTCTTCCAAGAACTCTTCAAGAAACTCTCAACTCCTCTCTTATTTTCTGAGTTGTAGAGTTAGCTATTGTATTTCTACTTTAACTTGTAGGATCCATTGGATCTGAGAGAATTGTAAGCCTATATTATAAAGGCTGAGGGTAGGGCTTGATTGCCTGAGTGTAGGAGTTGAAGAACTCTGAGTGTAGGCCTTAATTGGCTGAGTGTAGGCCTGGGGGGCTGAGTGTAGGCCTTGGTGGCTGAGTGTAAGGCTTTGGGCCTGAGGTGTAGGAACCTAGTTGGGTTCTGAGCTAGTGGAGAAGTTTGGCCGAATCTAGTACACTGCTAGATAGGCGAAGGGGGAAAGTGGATGTACCCAAAGATTGGGGAACCACTATAAAATCTTGTGTATTCTGTGCTGTGATTGTGCTGTGTTGTGAATTACTGTGTTTGCTGTGAGAACTTATTCAGAAATCTGTGTTATAAACTGTTGTGCTGCCAACAAAGATTTAAAAAGGTTTTGGTCACCTATTCACCCCCCCTCTAGGTGTTTAGGTACCATATCTTTCAAGTGGTATCAGAGGGAGGTTCCTCAAAACAAGGACTAACAGTCTAAGGAGATCCTGTTTGGCAGAAACAGTCTAAGTCAGAAAACAGATTCAAGAAATTCAAGAACTTCAAGAAACATGGGTTCTTATGAGAATCACAAAGAGTTGGGTTCCATGAAGTTACCCATATGCAGGAAGGAGATTTTTGGAATCTGGAAAGAAAGGGTAAGGCTGTTCATGGAAGCCTCTGACCCTAGGATCTACATCACAGTCAAAGAAGGGCCTTATGTGCCCATGAAGATTTCAGTCTTGGATGCTACACAGAGAACTCCAAAGGATTTTTCTGAGATGACCAAGGATGAGATTGTCCTAGCTACAATGGACAAAAGGGCACAGAACATCATAGTTAGTGCAATTGATGATGCCACCTTCCAGAACCTTATTCAATGTAAAACAGCAAAAGAAATGTGGGATACCCTCATTGTCTACATGGAAGGTTCTGAAGAAGTAAGACAGGATAGAAAGTCCTTGCTTAATCAAGAGTATGAGAGCTTTAGGCAAGGAAGAGGAGATAGCATCACTGAATGCTACAAAAAGTTCTATAGAATTGTTAATGAACTCATGTCCTATGGAAGAGAGTTCACTAACTATGAATTGAATGATAAGTTCTTAAGGTCCCTAACCAAAGATTGGGACACTAAGATCTGTGCCATCAGAGAAATGGCAAAGTTGGGAGAAATTCCTCCTCCCACACTGTTTGGGAAGTTGTTGTCTTATGAGATGCAGCTGTCAGTGAGAAAAGAGGAAGAAAAATCAACAAGGACTGAGCACAGGGAAAGGACTGTTGCCTTCAAGTCAGAAGTACCTAGAAAGGGCAGGACTAAGTCATCAACTCCTCCTCCAGAGGTAGTTGAATCAGAATCTGATGAATCTGTTAGCACAAAGTCTACAAGCAGTGAAAGTGATGAAGACTTTGCTGCATTCACCAGACATTTTCAGAAATTCCTGAAGAAGAAACAGTGGAGGTCCAGACCTTCATTTTCCAAAGGGAAAGAAGTACAGTATCAGGAGAAGAAGCCTTCAAAGAAGGACAAGAAAAAGACAAAGACTAGCAAGGCAACTGGGTCTAAGATAGTGTGTTACTGCTGCAATAGACAGGGTCATGTAATTGCAGATTGTCCTGAGAGAAGAAAAGAATCCAGTGACAAAAAGAAGACTCACTTCAAAGGAAAGAAGGAGAAGTCCTTTGTTGCAAAGAATGAGAAGACTCTTTCAGACATTTCTTCTTCAGACACTGAGACAGATGCTGAAGCCTACATAGGGCTATTTGCTGAAGAAGAAGAAGAGTTTATGCAGATCATGGAATCAATCTATGAACAAGAAGAGTGTCAGTGCCAAGGACTGATGGCATTGACTGAAAGTACCAAAATCCTGGAGCAGCCAGGACCTAGTCAGGTACAAAGTCCAACTCCAAGTTCAGATTTCAGTTCTAGTTCAGAGTCAGATTCATCTTCATCAAGTGATGGAAGTGTTTCTGAATCTGAGGGAGATATTCATCAGCTCTTAGATGAATATAAAGTACTGTTGCAAGCCTATAAGAAAAGCAAGTCCCTTGCCAAAAGTCAGGCAAAGGAAATTGCTGATCTAAAGGCAGCTGCAACAGACTTTGAGAAGGAATTTGATCAAAAGCTCAATGAGGTAGCCAGGCTGAAACACATTACTGTGATTCAGATGGGAACTATCACTTATAAAAATGATCAAATTAAGTTACTGGAGATCAATCTCCAGAAGGAAAGAGAGCTAGTTGCTAGGTTTTCAAAACCTAAATCAGTGCTACCCTTGATTGATGAATTTGTTCATCATAAAGGAAAGGCTGGATTGGGTTTTATTAAACCAGCTAGGACTGTTCAGGATCAGTCCAAGTCCAAGGGCAAAGCCCCAACATTCAACAAGCCTGCTGTAGTCAAAACAGCAAAGGTTGTACCTAAGCAAAGGTACAACAAGTTTGAATGCTGGTGTTGTGGCAAGGTTGGCCACTTTGCCTTGGATTGTTGGCACAATGCCAGTGCCAAGTTGAGTAGCAAGTTACCTGTTGGAAAGCCAGCAGGTAGCTATGTCAAATTGCAAACTAACAATCACCAAGGACCCAAGTTTACTTTGGGTTCTAAGGTTCATTAATTTGTTTTGCAGGTGAATCCAAGTGGCCATACCCCAACATGGTACTTGGATAGTGGATGTTCCAGACACATGACTGGAACTAGGGGACTACTGAAGGACTATATTCCAATCAAAAATGGTCCTAAAGTGACCTTTGGTGGTTCTGAAAAAGGAATCATCAAAGGGTTTGGTAACATTTCTTCAAACCTTGTTACCATTACTCAAGTGGCTTATGTTAAAGGTTTGAAACACAACCTTATAAGTATAAGTCAATTAAGTGATGTAGGGTATGACATCTCATTTGTTAAAAATGGTTGTCATATCAAGAGGTCAAGTGATCAAGAGATCATTTTGACAGGATATAGAAAGAGAAATGTCTATTGTTTAGACATTATGATTGAGAACAATGGTTCTCCTGTTTGTCTTGTAGCTGATGAGACAGTCTCTCATTGTGTCAAGTGGCACAAGAGGCTAGCTCATCTTAACTATAAGACTATTTGCAAACTCTTTAGCAAAGAGTTAGTGAGGAATGGTCCTCAAGTTAAGTGTGTTAAAGATGGCATTTGCTCAGCTTGTCAAAAGGGCAAGCAGACCAAATCCACCTTTAAAAGCATTGAGAACAAAGATGCTGTGAGGTGCTTATACCTCTTGCATATGGATCTCTTTGGTCCAATGCCAGTTCACAGCTTAGGTAGGAAGGTCTACACCTTTGTAGTTGTTGATGACTACTCAAGGTTTTCCTGGGTGTTCTTCTTAAAGCAGAAATCTGAAACACCTAGTGTCTTCTATAGTTTTGTTAAGCAAATTCAGAATGAATTGAACTGTACAGTGGTCAAAATTAGAAGTGACCATGGTACTGAGTTTCAGTCTGAAAGCATGACAAAGCTGTGTGAAGACTATGGGATATTTCAAGAATTCTCTTCACCTAGAACACCTCAGCAAAATGGCATTGCTGAAAGGAAAAATAGGACCTTGATAGAGGCTGGTAGAACCCTATTAAGTGATTCATCACTGCTAGAATATTTCTGGGCTGAAGCAGTTAACACTGCATGCCATGTGATAAATAGGGCTACCATCACTAAAAGGTTAAATAAGACCCCCTATGAAGTTGTGAAAGGCAGGAAACCAAATTTATCCTACATTAGGATCTTTGGTTGTAAATGCTACATACTTAACAATGGAAAGTCTTACCTAACTAAGTTTGCTGCCAAGTCCCAAGAGGGAGTGTTTGTTGGGTACAGCAATAATAGTAAGGCTTATAGAGTCTACAACTTGACTACACAAGTTGTAGAGGAGTCTGTGCATGTAGTTTTTGATGAAACACAACTAATTAACAATGAGTTGTCTAGTAGTGTGTGCAGCCCCACAGGTCTTACTAAGAAGATGGACAAGCTAACCATAGAAGATGTACCTGCTGCAAGACAGCAAGTAGAAGAAGATGGCTTATGTCCAGGGGGAGAACTACATGTACCAGGAGCTGAAGAAGTACAAGGAACTCAGCATGATGAAGATGCTGTAGAAGTACAACCAGAAGTAAGGATGCCTCCAGCCAACAGGCATCTAAGAGATCATCCAGTAGAGCTGATAATTGGAGATCCAAGACAAGGTGTTCAGACAAGGAGCAGAAATCAGAATGCTGTAGTATATTCAAGTTTTCTGTCTCAAATAGAACCAAAGAAATTTGAAGAAGCTATACAAGATCCACAGTGGACTGAAGCTATGCAAGAAGAACTTAATCAGTTCAAAAGGTGCAAGGTTTGGGAGCTGGTTCCAAAGCCTAAAGACCACAATGTTATAGGAACTAAGTGGATCTACAGAAATAAGTTAGATGAACAAGGGGTCATCATAAAGAATAAAGCAAGACTGGTTGCAAAAGGATATAGGCAAGAAGAAGGTATTGATTTTGATCAAACCTTTGCCCCAGTAGCCAGACTGGAGGCCATAAGGATGTTCTTGGCCTATGCAACTTATCAAGGATTCAAGGTATACCAAATGGATGTGAAGTCAGCATTCCTAAATGGTAATTTGAAAGAAGAAGTATATGTGGAGCAGCCTTCAGGTTTTGTTGATCCTACTCTTCCACATTATGTCTATAGACTTAGGAAAGCATTATATGGGTTAAAACAAGCACCTAGAGCTTGGTATGAAACCCTATCTAGTTTCCTCATTGAGAACAAGTTCTCAAGGGGGAAAATAGATAAGACTCTATTCCTTAGGGAATCTAGAGGCAAAGTCATACTTGTCCAAATATATGTAGATGACATTATATTTGGGTCTACTGAAAGTAGCCTTTGCAAAAAGTTTGCAAAGCTTATGCAAAGTCAATTTGAGATGAGTAGTATGGGAGAACTGAAGTTTTTCTTGGGTCTCCAAGTTAAACAGACTGGAAGTGGTCTATCCATATGTCAGTCCAAGTTCACCCTAGAACTCATAAGGAAGTATGGTATGGATTCATCCAGTACCATGAAGACTCCTATGGGGTCAAGTATGTCTCTGAGCAAGGATGATGCAGGGAAACCTGTAGATGAAACCTTGTATAGAGGGATAGTTGGCTCCCTACTATACTTGACTGCAAGTAGGCCTGACATTATGTATGCTACATGTGTTTGTGCCAGGTATCAAGCCTGCCCTAAAGAGTCTCACTTGACTGCAGTCAAGAGAATCTTGAGATATCTAAAGGGCACTCCCTATCTAGGCCTCTGGTACCCTAGGAATGGAGATTTTGATCTAACAGGCTATTCAGATGCAGACTTTGCAGGATGCAAAGAAGATAGAAAGAGCACTACTGGATCCTGTCAATTCCTAGGTGGAAGACTAATTTCATGGAGCAGCAAAAAGCAGACTAGTGTGGCTATATCCACAGCTGAGTCAGAATATGTAGCTGCAGGAAGTTGCTGTGCTCAACTTCTGTGGATTCAACATCAGTTAGAAGACTATGGATTTCAGGTAAGTAGAACTCCACTTTACTGTGATTCTACAAGTGCTATTTCAATAGCTAACAATCCTGTATCACATAGTAGAACTAAACATATTGAGATTAAATATCACTTTCTTAGGGAGCATGTAGAAAGAAATGATATTGCACTTGAATATGTTAAAACTGATAATCAGATAGCAGATATGTTTACTAAGCCCTTAGAAGAAGCTAAGTTTAATAGGTTCAAAATTGAACTAGGTATGATAAACTTAGACTAAGTTTACAGAACTAAAAATTTGGCTAAGTAAAAAGGTGTCGACACATAGACAAGTCTATGTCGACACAGAATAGTAAGTGTCGACACTTCAGGAAAATGGTGTCGACACATCTAGGAAGTTGGTGTCGACACTTCAGAATGTTAGTGTCGACACATGTCGAGTAGGTGTCGACACATCCAATAAGGTGTCGACACTTAAGTTTTACTCAGAATTTTCTAAGTAAAGTCTCGACTACATGTCGAGTAATGTGGTGTCGACACTTAACCAAGTGTCGACACATAAAATCTGTTGACTAAACTTGTGTCGACACATGTGTGTCGAGACATTATAAGTCAGTGTCGACACTTATTGACAGTGTCGACACATCTTTAGAAATTCATCCCGCCTGTTCGTCTTCAAACAAGAAAGGTATAAATAGGGTTCTGTCTTTGTTTGTCGACACGCTTTCAAAAGTTTCGAGACCAAAACTCTTGTGTCGACATTTCTCTTCTCTAAAGACTAATTCTCCAAACCCTAATGGCTCCCAAGCTGGAAGAGAACGTTAACGAAGGCTATGAGCTCGTGCGTGGTGCATTCGACGACGGTGATCAAGAAATCAAATCGGTGATAACCCTAGTCACCGATTCAGGATTGGAGTTCTTGGTTTCAGAACCAACCAAGATATGGAAGAAGGAAGTTATTGAATTTCTTACTGGAGCTTCTGTAGATGACTCAGGCTACAGAATCAAGTCAAGGGTGCATGGCACCAAGGTCAAGATTTCACCCAAGTCCTTGAGAAAGGTACTTCAGCTACCTAAAGTTCAAGAAGAAGAGGAAGTGACCACATCTAAGACCAGAGAAGCACTTACCTGGTGTGGTCTTGATCCTAAGATGAAAATAGGATCAGTTTTCAACAGGAAGGGAATGAATAATCAAGGCAAATTCCTGTCTGAAGTTGTAGGCAAAGTTATACTAAGCAAACCAGGAGGACATGACAGGGTGTCAGCCTCTATGTTCAGTATTATGACCAGAATCATCTTCAACCTCAAAACAGACTGGTCTATGATTGTATTTGAGAAAGTGAAGGAAAGTCTGAAGAAGCCCAATCTGGGCAGGATACTAAGTCTCTACCTGGCTGGATCAATTCCAGAGGTAATGAGCACTGCTGCTGGAACTAAAATCAATCACATGAGGAGAATGGATTCAAGGATATTCTCTAGATGGGAAAGAGTGCTGTCCAAAGAAGTTCCAACCCCAGAAAAGCAAGTTTCAAAGAAAGACTCTCCTCCCAGGAAGAAGAGGAAGACTGCTGCTGTGACTCAGGAGTCCTCCAGCAGCTCAGGCAGTGAAGAACATGTTGTTTTCACTCCTGATAGTCCAATAGATGTGGCTGCAGAGAAGTCACCTGCTCCTCAAGAGCCAGCTGAGATCCAGGGGGAGTTGCCTCCAGCTAGCCCCAAGGATCCAAGCCAGGGGGAGCCTCCAGCTGTAGAACATCCCTCTACACTGGAGAGTGAGCAAGCTACACTTATTATCCAAGAGGTACTTTCTGACCTTAATACATTAGATTTTTTGTAATGGATTCTGATTTGTCTGATGTCCATCAGCAACATTCAGCAAGCAAGTACAGCACCAGATGTTGTTCTTCCAGACACATCTGTTGTGATACCTGATAAAGTGGTTGAAGAACCAAGTACATCTCCTGCTCAGTCACCCCCAGAATATACAATGGAAGACCTCTTTCTGAATCTAGATCAAGAGGACTTTGACATGGACAAGACTGCTGCTGATGAAGAGAAGGGTGCTGCTGTTGAGGGGGAGAACTTGGATGTTCAGGAAGAGCCTATAAGGCTAGACACTGAGAAGGCACAAGATGTGCAAGCTGAAAAACCATCAAGCCCTAAGGATAGGGTGGATATAGCCAGTACTTCAGAGTCTGAGGATGATGAAACTGAGCAAGCTAAGAAGAAACAATTCTTTATTTTTAAAAGAAGGAGTCAGAGCTACAAGAAGGCTCTACAAACAGTTGCTCAACACTCCCTACTCCAACAAGCTCCATCAACAGATTACAGCAGCTTAATGGTAGCAATGCAAGTTAAGCTGGATGAGCAAAGGAGGGCTATAGAGACATATATTGATGAAGGCCACAAGTCCCTACAATTTGATCTAGCTCAAGATATCAAATCAATAAGGTTTGAAATGAATTTGAATAAGAAGGAAATGACTGACTGCTTCCACAAGGGTGGTAATGCAGTGGTCTATCTGGCAACCCATCAAGAGAAAATAAAGTCTCAAGTAGATGATATAGCACAGAAGCAAGGCTATGTGCTGGAAAATCAATTGAGAATGAATGATAATCTGACAGCTTCTCACAATGCAATAGTCACTGAACTGAAGAGTAAGTCTGCTGAACCTTCAACATCATCTGCTGCTGCCAAAGCTGAATTTGATAAAGTATTTCAGGAAGAAATTGCTGCTGTCAAGACTGCTATTAAAGATTCACAGAAGGTCATTTCTGAACAGCTTACCAAGCTTAGACCTTTCTTTAAGGATGGCATAAGGTATTTGGACAGCCAAATCAGGTTCCAGAAAGATGATGTGAGAGATCATGTAGAACAAGAAGTCATAAAGGGGGAGAGGGTGTTAGTCAAAGCTAGCTCTGACCATGCCAAATGGATTTCTAATTCCATCAGAGCTACACTGGGCTATCCTCCCCTGTGTGATGATGACAATGTAGCTGAATCTGGTATTCAAAGTGCATATCTTGGAGGAGAGCAACAGGAAGTAGCTCAGGTAATCTATCCACCTCCAGATTTTGACATGGTTCATGCTGAGATAAGCACAATGTATAGCCCAACTGCTGGCAAGCCAAATGTTATTCTGGAAAAGGTTGTTCAACCTATTACAGCAGCTATGCAAGAGGCTATGGACAAAGAAGAAGAGACAAGGCTGTCAAAGAAGAAGTTCAGGGAACTGGCTGAGCAAAAACCAGATTTTGAACAGTGAAGCCCTACTTCTAGGAACATCATTCTCACAGCCTGGAAAGCAGCCAAGGACAATGCACATGAGAGGAACAAATGGTTCTCAGAAGCAGAATGGAGGAAGCATGAAATCAGGCAGGAAGCCATTGTCCAATATAGAAGGAAGGCTAAGTTAGGAAAGCTACCTCCTACAGCTGTGGAGCCTAGCAAGTACTTTCCTAAGCCCTATCATTATTTTGAAAGGCAGAAAATCAAGGCTGAAGAACTTAAGAAGAAGGACTCCAAAGGGAAGAAGGTTGCTGATACTGAGCCTGCTGCTGCTGCTGCTGTAAAAGCCAAAATACAAGCTGGAAAAGGCATAGTCATAAAAGAACCAGAGCAGAATTAGATTAAGATTAGACTGAAGAATGTTGTAATTTGTTACATCTAAATATCTTTGTAAATCATTGACAATGTATTGAACACAATGTTTGGACAGTTTTTGATAAATATATTTCATGATTGTTCAGTAGAATGTGTCTAATTCTTGGTTGTTCTGTAATGCTGAATGAGTATACATGTGTGCTTTATTACATGTTTAAGTATACCCTGTTGATATATATCTGCTTTACATCATTTTCTAATTTTTAATTATGAGTGATGTATATCATTGACTAAGGGTTATGACTTCTCCAAATAGGGGGAGATTGTTGGGTACATTGGTCAAATGTACCTGATTTGAAGAAGCCTCACCTAACTCAATGATATGCATCATAATGTATTTGATGTTTGTTTGAGTTACTTGTGCAGGTTAGGTATTCACTAGACTGAAGCTAAAAGTTTCTAAGTCCATGTGTCGACACCCAGAGGGAAAGTGTCGACACTTGAGAAAGCTTGTGTCGACACCCAGACAAGCAGTGTCGACACTTGGAGTCATTGTGTCGACACCTGAGAAGAAGAGTCGACACCAGACAGAAAGTGTCGACACTTGGAGCTGTGTCGACACTCAGTGAAGAAGTATGCAGAAAAGCAGTGTCGACACTTAGCAGAAGTGTCGACACCTAGAAGAGCTAAGTCTACACCAGAAAGTGTCGACACTTGAAGATGTGTCGACACTCAGCAAAAGTCTGCAGAATCTAAGTACAAGTGTCGACACTCAACACAATGTGTCGACACTATGCTGAAGAGTCAGTATTTGAAGTAAGTGTCGACACTCAACACAATGTGTCGACACTATGCTGAAGAGTCAGTATTTGAAATAAGTGTCGACACTCAACACAATGTGTCGACACTATGCTGAAGAGTCAGTATTTGAAGAAAGTGTCGACACTCAGCACAATGTGTCGACACACAACCAGGAGAGTCAACACTTGAAGAAAGTGTCGACACTTAGCACAATGTGTCGACACTTAATTGAAGACTCTACACTTGAAGAAAGTGTCGACACAAGGAGCTGTGTCGACACTTAGCAAAGAACAGAAAAAATTACAAGTGTCGACACTAAAGGAATGTGTCGACACTCAGCTGAAGAAACAAAAGTGAAGACTTGTGTCGACACCAAGAAGCAGTGTCGACACTTGACAGTTTCAACACATGAAGATGTGTCGACACAAAGAACATGTGTCGACACTTAGAAGAATACAGTTAAAGAATGAAGTACAAGTATTTGTGTCGACACTCAATTTCAGTGTCGACACATGCAGAAGAATCTGTGTCGAGACATACAAGGAATTGTGTCGACACCTTGTAGACTTGTGTCGACACTTACACAACATGTGTCGACACTTAGTCTATAAGTGTCGACACTTAAGAACAGAAAGTCTCGACACTATCTGACAGTTAGAGAATTTCAAGAAGTGACTGGTTGACATGACAGCTGCCGATCCAGCCGGTCTACAGCAACTGTCAGAGAAATCAGAAGTTTGTTATGAACCGGACCAGCCGGTTACCATGAAGGAAGCCTATAAATAGGCATCCATGGTTTACAGATACAGGAGTTGTGATTGAGAAACAAGAGTTACAGCTTGAGAGAATACTTAAAGTAGTTGATCAGATTAAATCAAGAAGTGATACACAGAGGATCAACACAAGAAAATCTGTCAGTCCAACTGCAGATCTAAGAAGTTGGAGAGAGAGAGCTCCAATCAAGAATTCAGTCTTTGGAACTAAGGCTGAGAAGAAGGATTCAGAAACAACTGGATCTCAAGAAGCAGAGGTCAAGGAACAACTGCAGAAGATTCAGACTAATTCAGTTCTAACTCAAGAAGCTTTGAAGGAAGCTAAGTCAGTTTGGATCTAACTGAGTTCTTCCAAGAACTCTTCAAGAAACTCTCAACTCCTCTCTTATTTTCTGAGTTGTAGAGTTAGCTATTGTATTTCTACTTTAACTTGTAGGATCCATTGGATCTGAGAGAATTGTAAGCCTATATTATAAAGGCTGAGGGTAGGGCTTGATTGCCTGAGTGTAGGAGTTGAAGAACTCTGAGTGTAGGCCTTAATTGGCTGAGTGTAGGCCTGGGGGGCTGAGTGTAGGCCTTGGTGGCTGAGTGTAAGGCTTTGGGCCTGAGGTGTAGGAACCTAGTTGGGTTCTGAGCTAGTGGAGAAGTTTGGCCGAATCTAGTACACTGCTAGATAGGCGAAGGGGGAAAGTGGATGTACCCAAAGATTGGGGAACCACTATAAAATCTTGTGTATTCTGTGCTGTGATTGTGCTGTGTTGTGAATTGCTGTGTTTGCTGTGAGAACTTATTCAGAAATCTGTGTTATAAACTGTTGTGCTGCCAACAAAGATTTAAAAAGGTTTTGGTCACCTATTCACCCCCCCCCCTCTAGGTGTTTAGGTACCATATCTTTCATCAAGGTCTGATGGGACAATTGCGGTCGTGAGGAGCTCTCTTGGGAACGAGAGCAGACTATGCTTGACGAGTATCCGGAGTTGTTCCGCTTAGGTACAATTTAATTTTGTACATGTCTTTCCTTTATATAATTTCGTGGACGAAATTCTTTTAAGAGGGGGAGAGTTGTAACACCCCGAAACTCAAAAGAGCGACGGGTGACGTTTTGGGCCAGTTTTGGGTTCTGGCAGGAGGCACCCGGCCTGGGACACGGGCGTGTCCCAGGGCGTGTCAGGCTTGTGTCGAGAGAGGGCACACGGCCTGCGACACGGGCGTGTCGCAGGGCGTGTCGACCCGTGTCAACACTCAGCCAGCAAAGTCGACACTGTGCGCTCTACGAAGTGTCGAGACATGGCACACGGCCTACGAGACGGGCGTGTCGCAGGGCGTGTCGACCCGTGTCGACACTCGTCCCGGGAGTCGACGAATTTTGCTCGACGATGTGTCGAGACAAGGCACACGGCCTAGGATACGGGCGTGTCCAAGGCCGTGTCGTGAGCTCGACGAACTTCGCTTGACGAACTTCGCTCGATGAAGTGTCGAGTGTCGAGACCATATACACGACCTAGAGCCCAGGCGTGTTGAGTGGACACGGGTTAGGACACGGGCGTGTCCAGGAACCCGTGTAGTTCTCGGGTTATTTTCGGAATAAAATGAAGGGGGCACACGGCCGACCACACGGCCGTGTCAATTGGAACACGAGCGTGTCAGGTCGAACACGGGCGTGTTCGATGTCCGTGTATTGTTCCAAGCGCGTCGATTTTGATGGCGAATGAGGCACACGGCCCTGGACACGGGCGTGTGCCAGGCCGTGTTCGGTCCAGATTGGACATTTCAGTCCCGAATCAAAGCCATTCGTTTCTTTAATTGGTGATCCAACGGCTGGGGGTTGTTCCTGATGGGATATACCCGGGATTGGGCCTTAGAAACCCTCACTTTTACTTGAGTGGTTATCTTTCTAAAGCTTAGAGAGAGAGGAGAGCCAAGGAAGGAAGAAGAAGCTAGATCCGGCCATTGGAGGAGCTTCGGAGCTCCAAATCGCGAGCCGACTCTGGATCCACGTAGGCGAAGAGAGTGCGGTGCTTTTCATCCGCTTACTTTTCCATGGCGCCAAAGAAGAACGCTAGGGTAACGATTCTCTACTTGAGCATGTGAAGCTCTACTTCTTTTGCATAGGAAGCCCGCTCTCGCGAGTTTGCGGTGAGTTGGAGGCGTTCCTTCGGGTAGATATGTAAAGTCCCCGTTGTTTAGAGTCCGTATTCGAAAACGGACATAGACATGATGTGTGAAGCCTACCCAGACAAGTAGGTCTGGATCGGTGATGTTGCATAGCATAGGAGAAGACTCCGTGCGATTGTTTGTTTTCGGGTTTTTCTACGTGGTAGATTGCAACAGGAAACCTTGGGGATTAACTCAAAGGTGCACCCGGAAAACTGGGCAGATGCGTGATTCTGCCAATATTTATGGGCCTGTGAGCCAATTTGAACATAACTGGGTTATGTGTTGTGTGTAAACGATTTGGGACTCGGGAGAAGTTTGACCCGCGCATATGGTTTAAATTAACGTTGCAGTGTGAGCAATGGGTCAGGCGGAACTGTACCTGCTCTTTGTCGTTCGGTTAAAGAGACCTAAAGTTAACGTGGCACTTACCATTGGCATAGATGGAGGGTCGTAGGCAGTGGCCAGAAAGACCAAATGCTCACGAGAGCTTGCCATCCTGGGTACGGTGGTGAGTCGGCAGGCTTAGACTGTGATCACCGAGAATGTGCCCTGAGAGCATGGGGCGTGTGGCCGTACGTGCCAACGCCTGTGTTGTGATGTAGTTATTTACTACTTGGTTGTGCTAATATAATGCAGGGAAGGAGCATCGCCGCCCCGAGTTGGGGGCGGGATCGTTATAAATTGGTCAGCATTGCTGACCGTTACTTTTGTTTACCACCATGCGGTGGATTGTGCTTGCAGGTGCTGCAGGACCAAGCGGCCAATAGCGGGCTAAAGCTCAAAGTGCGAAGCCGGCCCTCGAAGGCCTAATTAGAGTTTTTTACTTGTTTTTGATCATGTATGACCGGCCTGCGTGCCATGGTATGGAAAACATGTAATATGAAGTAAACCCTTTTTGTAAGGCCTTAAGGCCAGTATTTGTGTATGTACTACATTCCTATATAGTGTTAGTGGACATTCATGCTTTTGAGCTGGGTTCTTTATTGCAACTTATTAAACTGCTTCCGCTAGAATGCTCTGTGTAGGACGTTATGATTGGTTGGATGGTTTCCATTGAGTAACCACCCAGTCTGTCTGTGGTATATGACGTCGGGCCCCGGCCGGACCTACTGCTATATGCCATCCGACGGATAGGGGGTGTTACATATGCGGACAGGAACAACTGACCACCCAATCCGCCAGTTCCAATACAGCTCGCCTAACCGCGAACTCTGCGGTTATCTCCTAACTGCACGACCTGAGATCAAGGGCATAGGCCAATGCCGATCTCGCGAGCTTCAAGAACAGTCCGCATATAGCGAACTCTGCAAACTCTAAACTAGTCCGCCCAAACCACGGATAATCAACCTATCCTCATGGCTACCTCCAAGGATAAACCACAAGGCCGCAAATTCAGACCGCTCAGGCCGCACCACCAGTCTACCAGACTGTCCGCCCAGGCCGCGTGGTCTGCCTGAACAACCCCCCACTTTCACTTTGTTGGGTCCATTATTCCCAATGTCCCTGATTTGTGAGATGTCAAATAGGTCAATGTCACACACATCAAATGTATTTGATGTGCACTTGAGTTCTTGAGTACAGGTTAGTCCATTTCATATTGATTGGACATATGGACATAAGAAGTGGTTGCTGGACACAACACAAAAATCGACTAAGTCCACAGACGTTGAGTGGAGCAAGCTCACTTAATGCCAGAGGTATGGATTCAATATTGTCTAGCAAAAATCTGCCTAAGTACAAAAGCCTTGAGTGTAGTCTACTCACTCAATGTCATATAACATATAGCGTTGAGACTATCTCGGCCTAACTGAAAGATAGCCAAAAAATGGCTAAGTACAAAAGCATTGAGTGTAGTGTACTCACTCAACGCCATACAGCAAAAGGCTGTGAGTCAGGCTGAGTCAGTTTAAGACTAGAAAAATTGGCTTAAAATGTGGCCAAGTCCACAAGCGTTGAGTGTGATCTACTCACTCAACACCATACAGCTCAAAACATTGAGTCTTGTTATGTCAGTCAACTCCACAGAAATGTTGAGCAAAAATTTGACTAGGTCCACAGGCGTTGAGTGTATCTTACTCACTCAACGCCAGATAATAGAAAAATTATGTTAAGTAATTTGGCGTTGAGTGGAGCTTACTCTCTTAACGCGAAGGCAAAAGGCGTTGAGTGTAGCTTACTCTCTCAAATCCAAATAACAGAAATTCTGTTAAGTAGTTTGACATTGAGTGGAGCTTACTCTCTCAATACCAAGGCACAGAAATTTTTGCTAAGGCAAAAAGCGTTGAGTGAGTCAAGCTCTCTCAACGCTCTACACGCTATCAACGTCTTAAAACAGAAATTTGGCTAAGTCCAAATGCGTGGATAGCTTGGCTTTCGTCGAGCTCAGCTTCGTCGACCTGAGCTTAATGTTCGTTGAACTGAGCCTGGTGTTCGTCGAACTGAGTTTAACAAAACGTCGAGCTAAGTCTACAGTTCATCGAACTGACTTTATGATTTCGTCGAGCTCAGATTCGTCGACCTGAGCTTAGCATTCGTCAAGCTGAGCCCGCAGTTCGTCTAACTGATTTTATGCTTTCATCGAACTAATTTTATGCTTTCGTCGAATTGATTTTATGCTTTCGTCGAACTGATTTTATGCTATCGTCGAACTGAGCTTGTCGTTTGTCGAATGGAGCTTAGTGTTCGTCGAGCTCAATACCTAGACAGACAGAATGTTGTCTAAGTTTTGTGGTGTTGGGTGATACCTACTCACTCAACGCCTTCGGTTCTAATGATTGAATTTTGGCTAAGTCTACAGATGTTGAGTCATACTGACGTCAGCAATGTCAAAAGTCAACCAAAATTCAAATGTTGCGGAAATGTTGTCAGAGACGTTGTTGGGGCCCACTAAAGCAAAGAGTCGTTAAAGCGGGAATTAATGGAAAGTATGGGCTGGATTGGCTAAATCTCGGCCATCGATCCTGGCGGTGGGACCCACTGCTTAATAGGCTAGAGATATAAAGAATCAGATCATCGAATCAAAGAATGATTTCCTGTTCTAGGTTTTCTGAAAATGAAAGTGCGGCTGAACGTCATCTTCTTGCTCGCCATTTTCGTCGAGCCTGAAGAAGTTGTTCTGCACAGAAAATCTTGCTGGGAAAGAGATGGCTGAAGCAATCCTCATCTGCATCAGCAGGATCAGAAGTTGTTCTAAAGCTAGCAGATCTACAAGTTCTGCAGGGAAAAAGGAAGTTGTTTGAAGGAAGATTATACTTTTTACATATTGTCTTCAACAACAATATCTTGGATCTGATATCTGCTCAGTCCAAGAAGAAGGAGACACGGATTTTGCTCTGGTGTCTTAACATCTCATTCTTTACTTCTATTTTCAGTAAAGATTCTTAGTGAATCAGGAGTTGTAAGCCTGTTCTATAAAGGCTGAGGTCTTAGTGACCTGTGTGTTTGGCTTTGTGCCAACTGATAGGTCTTTGTGACCTGGGTTGGCTTAGTGCCTAAGTTGTTGGTCTGTGTGACTTGTATGGTCCTGCGGGATCGGTGCTGTAAGCTATTAAGAAGCTGAGTTCTGGAGGGAGAGCCGAATTTAACACTCTGTTAGGTAGGCGCAGAGGGACAATGGATGTACCCAAGATTGGGGAACCACTATAAATTTATTGTGTCGTCTGTGAATGTTCTTGAAATCTGATCTAATCTAATCAACAGACACAGTAATCTAATTAACAGATTAGAAAAGTTTAATTGAGACTTAAACCTATTCACCCCCCATACCCCTCTAGGTGTAAAGCTAGCCTTGAAAATAAGACTTTCAAGTGGTATCAGAGGGAGGTTGCTCTTTAAAGGCTTAACAGTCTGAGTACATCTCCATGGTTATCTAGAAGTCTGTCTCTATGGGTTCAGGAATGACCAATAGGGAGTTGAGTGATGTGAGACTTCCAATTTGTAGGAAGGAAAATTTTGGCATCTGGAAAGCAAGGGTTAGGTAGTTCATGGAAGTTGTTGACCCTAGGATGTATATTATAGTTGAAGAAGGACCTTTCATCCCTATGAAGGTTTCAGTATTGGATGCCAATGTCAAGACCCCCAAAACATATGATGAGATGACTAAGAATGAGTTGGCCCTGGCCTCAATAGATAAGAGGGCAAAGAATATCATCATGAGTGTTGTGGATGATTCTACACTTCAGAATCTGATCCATTTCAAAACAACAAAGGAAATGTGGGAAACTCTTGTAATCTACATGGAGGGTACAGATGAGGTCAGAGATGACAGGAAGTCTATGCTCAACCAAGAGTATGAGGCTTTCAGGCAATCCAAGGGGGACAACATAACCATCTATTATGAGAAGTTCTTCAGGATTGTGAATGAGCTGAAGACTTATGGAAGAGTTTACAATCACTATGAACTAAATGACAAGTTCCTTAGATCTCTCTCTAGAGACTGGGACACAAAAAATCTGTGTCATAAGAGAAGTGACAAAGCTAGGTGAAACAGCTCCTCACACACTCTTTGGAAAGTTGATTTCATATGAGATGCAGCTGGCTGCCAGGAAAGATGAGGAGAACAACAACAAGCCTTAGGCAAGGGACAAGTCTGTGGCATTCAAAGCTGAAGGCTCCAGTAGAAGCATAAGGAAGTCTCCCTCTCCACTATTGAGAGATGTTGAATCTGAGTCTGGAAAATTAGAGGAAAGCACATCAGACTGTCAATGGTCTGATGAAGACTTTGCTGCCTTCACCAGGTAATTCCAGAAGTTCCTGAAGAAGAAGCGTTGGAGAGACAGGCCTTCCTCCTCCTCTCATCCTAAGGATGACTACTACAAGGGCAGGAGAAAATCCTCAAAGGAGGACAGGTACATTTCCAAATATGGTAAACATGTTTCCTCTAACTTGACTTGTCATCATTGCAGAAAACCTGGGCATGTGATATCCGACTGCCCAGTCAAAAGGAAGGAATATGATGAGAAAAAGGATCTCCAGCAAAAAAGCAAGAAGGAGAAATCCCTCATTGCCAAAAAGCAAAAGAGATGGACTGACTCCTCCTCATCAGAGTCAGAAGAAGAAGAATCCTACATTAGGTTGTACTCTACTGAAAAAGGAGATGTTGAAGCAGACTGCATCAAAAGGCTGGCTGCTTTAGTAGAAGAAGCTGAGGAGGTGCATCTTGTTGTGAGGATTGAAGACATGACCCCTCTATCGCAATCAGATGGTGATTCAGAGGTGGATTCTGAAGAAGACAGCTGCTGTCTTGGGCTAATGGCAAGGTCAGATGAAGAAATCAACTAGGATCAGCCTAGTCCAAGCAAGGTAAATTCTATCACTAGCTCTGCATGTTCAGATTATGGATCTGTTCCAGATTCCTGTGCCTCTGCATTAAGTGATGATGATGGCTCTGGATCTGAGGAAGACATCAATCAATTGATTGATAATTATGATGCACTTCTACAGGCTTTTAAGAAGAGTAAGCTCCTAGCCAAACAGCAAGCTCAGGAAATTGCCTCTTTAAAGCTTGCTGCTTTAGATTCAGCAAAATTGCTGGATTTGAGGACTCAAGAAGTCAGCAAACTGAAGAATGTTACAATCCTTCAGATGAGAACCATAACCTTCAAGAACAATCATATCAAGAATCTTGAGGGAAGGCTCCAAAAGGAGAGGAACTAGTGGCTAGCTACTCCAAGCCTAGCACAGTGTTGCCCTTGATAGACTCATTCTCCTCCCAAAAGGGAAAGAAAGGTTGGGATTCAAGGGAAAGATAAGAGCTATTAATCCTAAGGGAAAGGGCAAAGCTCAAGTGGAGCCACTAGCCTCTAAGGCTCCTGTCAAGTTTAATAAAGTTCAGTTTCCTTCAAACAGCCATAACCATGCGAGTATTTATGATCACAGGAATCATGTTAAACCATCTTGTGTGAACAAAGATGTTCCACAAAATGATGGCTTTTACAGCAATGGTGCTAGTGTCCATGAGAAAATACAAATGGTCCATCCTGGACCATTTGTGTTTGGTGCTACAACCCCTTCAGTCAAGGGTAAAGTTGTAGCATGTTCTCAAATTCCTCCAGCCCACTCTAAGACAAAGGGCAATGTTGTTAGTAGACTAGACATGGGCATCTCTTAGGCCATCAAGAGTATGTTGTCTGAAAAGAAAGTTGTTGCTAAAAGGGCTCAAGATATCCTAAGCACTTCTACTGCCAGACCCACCACTTATCAGACTGGGGCTGGAAAACCATGGAACATGATTGCTGCTACTCCTTCTAGACCCAGAGCTGTTGTTAACACATCCCCTAGACCTGCTCCAAAAAGAAGGTACAACATTCATGAGTGTTGGTGTTGTGGCAAGGTAGACCACTTTACTGTTGATTGCTGGCACAATCGTAGTGTGCAGAGAGCAAATGTCAGCTTGCCTGTCAGAAAAGCTGCAGGCATGTAGAATTATTTTCAGCTAACATGCACCAAGGACCCAATAAAAATTGGGGTCCTAAGGTTAACTGATTTGTGTTTTGCAGAATAGTCCAAGTGCCCATACCCCTATATGGTACTTGGACAGTGGATGTTCCAGGCACATAACTGAAACAAGGAGCATGCTGAAAGATTATGTTCCTGTAAAGAATGGACCAAGGTCATCTTTGGTGGGTCAGAAAAAGGGGTGACTAGAGGTTATGGTAAGATCTCTAATGGTATAGTCACTATTACTAGAGTAGCCTATGTAGAAGGGTTGCAACACAACCTGATAAGCATTATCCAACTTTGTGATCTTGGCTATGACATAGTATTCAACAAGGATGAGTGCCAAAATTAGGAGGTTAAGTGACAAAGTGGTCATATTAACAGGCACTAGGAGTGGAAATGTGTACTATTTAGATTTTCTATGCTCTAACAAAGACTCACCTGTATGCCTAATTGCAGATGAGAAAGCCTCTTCATGTGTCCAGTTGCACAAGAGGTTAGCCCATCTAAATTATAGGACCATAGGCAAGCTATTCAGCAAAGAGCTGGTTAGGAATGAGCCTAAGTCTATATGCACTAAGAAGGTTATCTGCTCTGCATACCAAAAGGACAAACAGACTAAGACCTCCTTCAAGAGCATTGGATCCAAAGATTCAGTGAGGTCCCTATACCTCTTGCATATGGATCTGTTTGGTCCTATGCCAGTTCAAATTCTAGGTAGGAAAGTCTACACCCTTGTGGTTGTTGATGACTTTTCCAGATTTGCCTGGGTGTTCTTTCTAAGGAAGAAATCTGAAACCCCTGATGTCTTTCAGACATTTGTTAAGCAAATTCAGAATGAATTCAACAACACTGTGGTCAAAATCAGAAGTGACCATGGGACTGAGTTTCAGTCTGAGTGCATGACAGGGTTCTGTGAAGAGTAAGGGATTCATCAAGAATTTTTCTCTCCTAAAACACCCCAGCAAAATGGAATTGCTAAGAGGAAAAATAGGACTCTTATAGAGGCTAGTAGAACCTTATTAAGTGACTCATCTGTAGGATCAAGCGCATACTCAACTGTTCCAAAAGCCCAGACTGTTGGAAAGGGTGCTACTTAATTTCTTAAATAAGTAGCAGAGCGCCACAGATCAAGTGAAGGAAAGTCAGACCCAACAATCCCCCCCCCCCGACATCCAGCACAAATTGTCGGCTCAGAAGTGGGGTTACCATATGACCCATATGGCTCAGAGGTGGTGTTACCACATGTCCACGGTTTGCTTGACCCGCCGGCGTCCAGCACAACCCATCGGCTCAGAGGTCGAGTTACCACATGGCCCACATGGCTCAGAGGTGGGGTTACCACATTTCCATATAGTTGCTTGACCCGTCGGACCCGTACAGGTAGAAGGGAAAATCGGAATTTAATAGCCCCCCCCCCCCCGGTCTTGAACCCGTGACCCCCTCTGATACCAAATGTAGGATCGAGCACATACCCAACTGTTCCAAAAGCTCAGACTATTGGAAAGGGTGCTACTTAATTTCTTAAATAGGTATCAGAGCGTCACGGATCAAGTGAAGGAACGTCGGACGCAACATCATCCCTCCCAGAATACTTCTGGGCTGAGGAAGTTAACATTGCATGTTATGTCCTTAATAGGGCTTATATCACCAAGAGCCACAAGAAGATTCCCTATGAGATCTTGAAGGGCAGAAAACCAAATTTGAGCTATTTCAGGATCTTTGGTTGCAAGTGTTATGTGCTCAACGGTGGAAAATACTATTTAACTAAGTTTGCTGCCAAGTCCCATGAAGGAATCTTTGTTGGGTACAACACTCATAGTAAGGCATATAGAATCTATAATTAACTAGCCAAGTTGAAGAAGAGTCAATGCATTTTGTTTTTGATGAATCCAACATGGTTAACTCTGAGCTGCCAAGCTCCTCCTCTTCTAGTATTGCAGGTACAGAGCAGATGATGGACAAGCTGACCAATAAGGAAGCTACCCCTACAGTCCAGGAAAATGATGATGGACTGCCTATTCCAAGAGAAGGGGAAGACATACCTGAAGAAAATAAAGATCAGCTAGCTGAAAACCCTGAAGATCAGCAAGCTGCAGCTAGATTGCCTCCAGTTACCAGGAATCTAAGGGACCAACCAGTTCACCAAATCATTGGTGATGCACATCATGGGGTCCAGACCAGAAGCAGGAGCATGAATACAGCTCTCTACTCAAGCTTCCCGTGTAAAGAAGAGCCAAAGAAGTTTGAAGAAGCAATCAAGGACCAGTTCTGGATTGGAGCAATACAAGAAGAACTGGACCAATTCAAGAGATGTAAGGTCTGGAAGTTGGTCCCCAGACCTCAAGGTTAAAATATTATATGGATTAAGTGGATCTACATGAATAAGTTGGATCAAGATGGCATTATTGTCAAGAATAAGGCTAGACTAGTGGCTAAAGGCTACAGACAAGAAGAGGGCATAGACATTAACCAGACCTTTGCCCCAGTAGCCAAACTGGAAGCCATAAGGATCTTCCTTGCATTTGTTGTCCATCAGGGATTCAGAGTCTACCAGATGGATGTCAAATCAGCATTCCTGAATGGGGACTTCAAAGAGGAAGTATATGTGGCTCAACCACCAGGATTTGTAGATCCTAACTCTCCTAATTTTGTGTATAAACTTAGGAAAGCTCTATATGGGCTAAAGCAAGCCCCTAGGACTTGGTATGAAACCTTGTCCAGCTTCCTCATTAAGAAAAAATTCTCAAGGGGGAAGATAGACAAAACTCTATTTCTAAGAGAATCAAAGGGCAAGCTTATCCTAGTCCAGATATATGTCGATGACATTATCTTTGGATCTACTGATGACAACCTTTGCAGGAAGTTTGCTAAACTTATGCAAGGGAAGTTTGAAATGAGCAGCATGGGTGAGCTCAAGTTCTTCTCGAGACTCTGAGTAAGACAGACTGATGATGGCTTGTCCATATCCCAGTCCAAGTTCACCAGGGAGCTAATCAAAAAGTATGGTATGGAGAATACCTCCACTATAAGAACTCCCATGGGATCAGGTATGCCTATAGGCAAAGATGAGGTAGGGAAGCCTGTTGATGAGTCTTTGTATAGGGGGATAATTGGCTCTCTTCTATACCTGACTGCTAGTAGGCCTGACATCATGTATGCCACATGTGTCTGTGCTAGGTATCAGGCATGTCCTAAAGAATCTAATTACTCTACTACAAAGAGAATTTTGAGATATCTTAAGGGCACACCGGATCTTGGCCTATGGTGCCCTAGAAATAGGGATTTTGATCTAATAGGATTTTCAGATGCAGATTTTACAGGTTGTAAAAAAGACAGGAAAAGCACTACTAGAACCTGTCAGTTCTTAGGAAGAAGGCTAGTTTCTTGGAGCAGTAAGAAGCAAACTAGTATGGTTATATCCACTGCTGAGTCAAAATATATATCAACAGGCAGTTGCTGTGCTTAACTGCTGTGGATCCAACATCAGCTCCAAGATTACAACCTGCAAATAAGTAGAACTGCTCTTTACTGTGATTCTATAGTGTTATTTTTATTGCTGGAAATCTTGTCTCACATAACAGGACTAAGCATATAGAAATAAGATATCATTTTATCAGGGAGCATGTGGAGAAGGAAGACATCAGTCTTGAGTTTGTCCCCACAGACAAGCAAGTGGCTGATATTTTCACTAAGTCATTAGACGAAGCAAAGTTCAACACCCTCAAATTTGAGTTGGGTATGTTGAACTTGGCATAGCTTTAGGCACTCCCTTTTATATTATTTTTTATGCAGGTATTGTTCCTCTTGCTGGACATACAGACTCCCCAGTAGTATCAGTTCACTGATGCTTCTACTGAGGGGGAGTAAGATACTTTGGATAGGATAAAGAAGGTCAGCCAATGGGAAGGCCAGCCCTCATCTGCCTATTCTGTAGAAGTCAAAAAGGGGGAGAGAAGAGAAGAGAGAAGGTCCTAGCAAGGGGGAGTCATAACAAGTGGGAAAGATGGTAAAGGGAAAGAAAGTAATGTGGCACTCAAGGAAGGACAAACACCTTGAAGCAAAACAAGGGGAGTAAGTAAATGAGGTACACTTCCTCATAGTTTATCAAAAATTTCATACATTTTTTTTGCTGTATAGGTTGTGTGTGTCATTGACCAAGGACAGAAATGAGGTTTTGACTTCTTCAAATTGGGGGAGATTGTTGGGTCCATTATTCTCAATGTCCCTGATTTGTGAGAAGTCAAACATGTCAATTTCACACACATCTAATGTATTTGATGTGCATTTGAGTTCTTGAGTGCAGGTTAGTCCATTTCATATTAATTGGACATGTGGACACAAGAAGTGGTTGTTGGACACAACACAAAAATCGACTAAGTCCACAGACGTTGAGTGGAGCAAGCTCACTCAACGCCAGAGGTATGGATTAAATATTATCTAGCAAAAATCTGCCTAAGTACAAAAGCGTTGAGTGTAGTCTACTCACTCAACGATATATAACATATAGCGTTGAGACTATCTCGGCCTAACTGAAGGATAGCCAAAAAAATGGCTAAGTACAATAGCTTTGAGTGTAGTATACTCACTCAACGTCATACAACAAAATGCTGTGAGTCAGGCTGAGTCAGTCTAAGCCTAGAAACATTGGCTAAAAATGTGGCCAAGTCCATAAACGTTGAGTGTGGTCTACTCACTCAACATCATACATCTCAAAGTGTTGAGTGTTGTTGTGTCAGTCAACTCCACGGAAATGTTGAGCAAAGATTTAACTAAGTTTACAGGCGTTGAGTGTAGCTTACTCACTCAATGCCAGATAACAGGAAAATTTTGTTAAGTAGTTTGGCGTTGAGTGAAGCTTACTCTCTCAACACCAAAGCAAAAGGCGTTGAGTGTAGCTTACTCTCTCAACGCCAGATTACAAAAATTATGTTAAGTAGTTTGGCGTTGAGTGGAGCTTACTCTCTCAATGCCAAGACACAAAAAATTTTGCTAAGACAAAAAGCGTTGAGTGAGGAAAGCTCTCTTAACGCTCTCGACGCTATCAACGCCTTGAAACAGAAATTTGGCTAAGTCCAAATGCGTGGATAGCTTGGTTGTTGTCAAGCTCAGCTTCGTCGACCTGAGCTCAACGTTCGTCGAACTGAGCCCGGTGTTCGTCGAATTGAGCTTAAAAAAACGCCGAGCTAAGTCTACAGTTAATCAAACTGACTTTATGATTTCATCGAGCTCAGATTCATCGACCTGAGCTCAGCATTCGTCGAGCTGAGCCCGCAATTTGTCGAACTGATTTTATGCTTTCGTCGAACTAATTTTATGCTTTCGTCGAATTGATTTTATGATATCGTCGAACTGAGCTTGTTGTTCATTGAACGGAGCTCAGAGTTCGTCGAGCTCAATACCTAGACAGACAGAATGTTGTCTAAGTGTTGTGGCATTGAGTGATACCTACTCACTCAACGCCTTTGTTACTAATGATTGAATTTTGGCTAAGTTCACAGATGCTGAGTCATGCTGACGTCAGCAAAGTAAAAAAGTCAACCAAAATTCAAAAGTTGCGTAAATGCTGCCAGAGACGTTGGTGGGGCCAGCTGTTGCTATCTTCTGCAATTATCAAGGAATATTTCATCATTAAGTGTTGGGACCCACTCACAACAAAGAGTCATTGAAGCGGGAATTAATGGAAAGCATGGGCTGGATTACCTAAATCTCGGCCATCAATCCTGGTGATGGGACCCACTGCTCAATCAGCCAGAGATATAAAGAATCGGATCATTGAAATAAAGAATGATTTCCTTGTCTAGGTTTTTTGAAAACGAAAGTGCGGCTGAATGCCATCTTCTTCCTTGCCGTTTTTGTCGAGCCTGAAGAAGTTGTTCTGCACAGAAAACCTTGCTGGGAAAGAGATAGCTGAAGCAATCCCCATCTGCATCAACAGGATCAGAAGATGTTCTAAAGCTAGCAGATCTACAAGTTCTGTAGGGAAAAAGGAAGTTGTTTGAAGGAAGATTCTACTGTTTACAAATTGTCTTCAACAGCAATACCTTGGATCTGATATCTGCTCAGTCCAAGAAGAAGGAGACACTGAGCTTACTCTGGTATCTTAACATCTCATTCTTTACTTTTATTTTCTGTAAAGGTTCTTAATGAATCAGGTGTTGTATGCATGTTCTATAGAGGCTGATGTCTTAGTGACCTGTATGTTTGGCTTTGTGTCAGGTGATAGCTCTTTGTGACTTGGGTTGGCTTAATGCCTAAGTTGTTGGTCTGTGTGACCTATGTGGTCCTGCGGGATCGGTGTTGTAAGTGTTAAGAAGCTGAGTTCTGGAGGGAGAGCCGAATCTAATACACTGTTAGATAGGCGCAGAGGGACAGTGGATGCACCCAAGATTGGGGAACCACTATAAATTTGTTGTGTCGTCTGTGAATGTTCTTGAAATATGATCTAATTTAATCAACATACACAGTAATTTAATTAACAGATTAAAAAAGTTTAATTGAGACTTAAACCTATTCACCCCCTAGGTGTAAAGCTAGCCTTCAAAACAAGACTTTCACGCTTCAACAATTTCAACAGTTTCCCTTGAAGTGAGAAGTGGTGTCCAATTCCAGCAGTCCCCGTAACCGTTCAAATGGCCCCTTCGACAGCGGCTTAGTGAAGATATCTGCGATGTTGTCCTCGCTCTGCACATGCTCAACCATAGGAGACCCCACCAACACCTTCTCCCGAATGAAGTGGTGCTCAATCTCTATATGCTTGGTCTGCGCGTGACAAATTGGATTATTAACCAGTTTCAGGGAACTCTCGTTGTCACTGCGAAGCAGATTTGGACATCGCACTTCTTCATGGATGTCCTCTACTACGCTCCTCAGACAGATGGCTTCTCCAGCTATCAAGGTCAAAGCCTTGTACACCGCTTCCGTAGTAGAGACGGACACCGAGTCCTGCTTTTTACTACACCATGAAATACTCTTTGATCCGCATGTGAAAACATAAATAGACATCGACTTTCGATCATCTGAGTCTCCCTCATAATCAGCATCAGTGTAGTCATGCAGAGAAAAGCATGTGTCCCTCCTATACAGGAGTCCCATATTAGAAGTAGTCTTCACATACTTCAGAATACTTCTCGCCGCTACTAGATGAGGCTTCCTTGGTTTCGCCATATAAATACTAACTTGCCCTACAGTATAAGAAATGTCTGGTCTTGTAATCGTCAGGTAAATCAAGCTCTCAACCAGAGCTCGGAACACCAAGGGATCGGGAAGAATCCTCCCCTTATCTCGTCGAAGCTTCAGGCCACAATCCAGAGGAGTAGAGCTACTCTTTCCCTCCTTCAAGCTGAATCAATGAACGATCCACTCAGCATAGCCCCTTTAAGAGACGAGTATCACGCTCTTCTTCCTCTCAACCTCAAGTCCAAGGAAGTGGTGAAGCTCACCAAAATCCTTCATCTCGAACTGTATAGCTCGATCGACCCTGAGCCTAGCTACCTTCTCCTCGGAGTTCCTCGTGACGATCATGTCGTCCACGTACAATAGCACCAAGGCATGAAGCTCCCCCTGCTTCTTTATAAACAGGCTAGAATCTGAATCAGGAGCAAAGTATCCGCAGAACTGGAGGTATTCTGCGATCTTCCCATACCATGCTCGTGGAGCCTGCTTCAACCCATAAAGAGCCTTCTGAGGCTTGCAGACGTAGTCTGGATGATCTTCAAATACGTAACCTGGTGGTTGAATCATCAAAATGTCTTTATTTATCTCCCCATAAAGAAAAACATTCTTTACATCAAGTTGCCACATCTTCCACCATTGGCAAGCAGCCAATGCGATCACCACCCGCACCGAAGTCATCTTGGCAACTGCACTAAACGTTTTTTCATAGTCTTCGTCGTACTATTTGGAGAACACTCGAGCAACAAGATGAGCATTGTATCTTTCGATACTTCCATCAGCCTTCTTCTTCAGTTTGTACACCCACTTACATGTCACAGGAGTAACGCCAACGACCTTAAGCATAAGGTCTCAAGTCTCGTTCCTTCTGAGTGTTGTCATCTCCTCTGAAAGATAATAGTTGCCAACCAAAATCACCTAGAAGTGGTGAATAGGTGAGTTGTGCGTCTTTTTGCGAAATAAAAAAAATCTCAACCAAAGCACAGATCTTTCTACCAAACAAGAAAACACAGACGAGGCAAGATTTATAGTGGTTCCCCAACCTTGGGTACATCCACTTTCCCTCACCGATCTAGCAATACACTAGACTCGGCTACTCCACTATCTCGGATTGGAAAACAATCCTACCCTTGGAACAACGTTCCTACAAACTCGATCCACAAACGGATCTACACTCGGAAGGCAAAACTTCCTACAATCTCGGAGTTGAAAACTCCTACACTCGGAGAAATCTTCTCCTATAATAATGAAATAAAGCAGTACAGAAATACAAACAGTAAATTCTCTTGTTCAGATATGCAACAGAAAATCAGAAATTCCTTCTTCTAGGAGTGCGGCTTTATCAGAATATTGAAGAAGAATCTCGGCAATATCAGATCTGGAACTTCTCGACTTTACATGATCAAATGAGAAGATGAAGCGTTGAGCGGAGATCTCGATCTGTAGAGTCTTCTTAATCTGAATCCTCAAAAAGGTGAAATCCTAGCTGGTCGGAAATCTGCGATAGCAGCGGCGGCTAGTTTCGTTCTTGGAGAGAGAGAGGGAGGAGACAGAATTCCTTTTGGAAAGTACGGCTGCAAAAACTTTCTTAGAATAATCTACTTTTAAAAAAACTTAGGGTTTGTCGGTTTGACAAGACCTTTTATAGGAGAAGAAAAGATTAGACTTAAATTAGTCATTATGAGAGAGACACGTGGACCAATCACGTCAGAGTTTAAGATTAAGACCGTTAGGTCTAGACTTAAAGAATTTCTGAAAAGTTCAAAGTAAATTACTCGAGTCAAGCAGAACTACTCGAATATATACAGCACTACTCGAGTAAGTAGAAGATGACTACTCGAGTACATGAGAAAAATTACTCGGGAGAAAAAGAAATCATTACTCGGGTATATGGAGTCAACTACTCGAGTAAATAAGAATGAGAAAGACTCAGTTACTCGAGTAACAAAAATGACTTACTCGAGTACTTAAGTACTTACACGAGAGGTGGAGTAAATTACTCGAGTACAAGAAATACTACTCGAGTATATAAGAATGAACTACTTGAGTATATAAGTGACTACTTGAGACAAACACTTAGAAAATTTCTAGAACAGGAAAACAGAACTACTCGAGTATATAACATGAACTACTCGAGACAAAATGAACTACTCGAGTATATAGCATGAACTACTCGAGTAATTCACTTAGAGAAATTTTCTGGAATAGAATTCTGGATTACACGAGTAAAAGCATTGGACTACTCGAGTAGTAGATGAACCACTCGAGTATATGATTTAGTCTACTCGAGTAAGTAGGAACTACACGAGAGTCAGAATCCAATTACTCGAGACAGAAGATAGAACTACTCGAGTATATATAATACTACTCGAGTATTTCACTTAGACAAATTTGAGAAGAGAAAATCTGAAAACTCGAGAGACAAAATGAAACTATTCGATTATACAAGATGAACTACTCGAGAGCTATTATTGGACTACTCGAGTATATTTTAACTACTCGAGTAAGTGAATTACTACTCGAGTATAAACTCAGTAACTTACTCGGGTAAGTAAGGGACTACTCGAGTACTTAGGAAAATTTTTCTGACAGATTTTCTCCTTCTAGGGGAAATCAGCATCAAGTCTTTTCACATAGTCCTAGAGCTTGAATATGAAGTGTATCCCAATAGAGAGGCTACACATAAGTCAACACTTTGGAACACACAATGAGGGATTACATTATATGGTCCTGTGTTTGGTGACCGATTGCAGACTGACATTGGTCTACACTTCCCATTATAATCCTGCAAACACATAACTCAAACCAAGCATCAAAAACACCTTAATTCATCTTAGTTCAAGAGTGACTTCATCAAATCTGGGTTAGTGCGGATACAATACCCAACAATATCCCCCTATTTTTAGAAGTCAGAACCTTTAACACTAAGGTGAATTATAGACATAAAAAGAATGTTAAGTAATAAAGCAGTGTAAGCAATCAAGGAACTATAAAAAAGATAATAAGATCAAAAACTTTGAATTATATAAATATGATTTTCCAGAAATATCATTAACAACTAAAATCCATTTCCATAGCTCATGAGTCCTTTGGTCTAGCTCTGATGATGTTGCTTGTCTTGTTTCTCCTGTTGCCTTCTCTGATAGTTGTAACGTTTAGGATAATACTTGGGGGGTCTGGGAGGAGCAGCTGGATTATTTCTTCCATATTCTCTGTCATAGATCCTCCTTTTGGTCATGGGCTTCTCATACAACTCTGATTCATGGGAACTGTAGTGAATATTTCTGCTCTCATGAAAATCCAAAACTAATTTGAGAGTTTCCAGGATGAGAGACTTGGAAGTGGGAGACCAGACCTCAGCATGTTCAGGAGCTTTAGCAGGAACAGACTTGCTAACAGAAGGACCTTCACCATATTTCCTTTTCTTCTTATAAGTCAGTATCTCAGGAAGGGCTTTGAGAAATATATCAGTAGGATCATCTTCCCAATCTTGAGCATAAGAATCTGGAGGAGCAACAGAATCACCAGGCCTTGGAGAAAATGTGGGTTGTAGAGGAGGAGCAGGAGCAAGAGCATCAGCATCAGCTAGTGGGTTCAGGTGATGAGGAATAATGTTAGGATCAACAGCAAATTCTGGAAGAATCTGGTTATGCATCCATACAACAGTGTCATAAGTGTGGAATTTGACACTCTGTATCTGAGCTAGAACATCATCATGTATCACTTTAACTTTGCCTTCCCATAACTCTTTCTTGAGGGCATCAGATTTTTCTAAATATTCTTTTACCAACTTCTCCCCCTTTCTGACTTCAACAGATAGCTGTGAGATGGCATCATCTTTGAAAGTTCCAACTTTCTCACAAATCTTCATCTTGGTTGCTTCAGCCCTTTTGTCCAATTCCATTTGATTATCGGCAATAGTCAGACCTTGCTCCATAACCTGTCCAACACTGGTGTTGGTGTGGTCTAAGGCTTTGCCACAAATTTGGAAGAGATGTTTGAGCTGATCAGTATTGTGCTGGATCTCAGCAAATCCTCTACTCATCTCAGTTTCTAGAGCAGTTACCTTGTCTGTGACAGTCTTGATACAAGTATCAAAGTATGATCTCTGGTCTTGAAGAAGAAGTACAATCTGATTCATCAAATCTGTGGAGGCAGGAGCTGTAACAGTAGGAGGAGCAGAAGTTGATGGAGCAGAAGGAATAGGAGGAGCCACCCATAGAGCTATTTCAGAGAGAGTGACCGAGCTCTGAGCTCTTATTGTGGGTATCATGGCATCCTCTTCATCCATTATCTGAGGCATTGTGAAATCCAAGTTCCTGAGAGGAGCTTCAGCTGGCTCAGGTGAGAGCTCATTAGAAATGAGAATTGGTTCTTGCTGTTCTTTGGGGGCATCAGGAGATTTAGCTGGAGTCCTTGCTGGAGAAGTGTCTGGAGATTGTCCAGGAGTTAGGTGCTTGGGAATTTCAGTGGATGGAGCTGTTTGAGATAGAGGAGGAGGTGGTTCATCTGCGGTTAACTCTTCTGTCATTTCATTTATGGCAGCATCAGTAGCAGGAGTGCTTCTTGAACCTGTTGATCTGAGAGGATATCTTCTGGAGTGACTGGTGGAGGAGTAGGTGGAGGAGGAGGACGCATCCTGGCTTGAACAGTAGGAGCAGGCTCCCCCTCAATATGTGCACTAGAGGAGTTGGGGACCTGAGATGGAGAAGAAGATGGAGTCATGTCCTCTGTGTCTATAGCTTCAGTAACTTTGGCAGCTTGAGAGGGATTTTGCAACTTTAGCTCCCATCTCTGTATGGAGGAGATGGAGACCTTCTTCATGTGGTGAATGATACTTCCTTTGGAGAAATTGAAAACCTCTGGATTGATCTCATGGAGAAGTAGGGAAATTATCCTTGCATTGTTGGGGGATTTGATGCTATCTTTAATCTTGTCTAAGATTAGCATTCCAAACTAGAAGCTCTTTCGGCAGACGATTGCTTGCATGATGTCAAAGAAATAAAGGGGTATGCCCCTGATGGAGTTGGTTTTGCATAAAAGAATCCTACCAATGACATCAACCAAGAATTTGCATTCTACATTCTTGTCAGATCTATTGATGTAATGTTTCTCAGGGTCCAGACCACAGAATAGACTTGTTCTGTCAGATTCTTCAGGCCCTAGATCATTTTCTTCATCCACGATCGGCATTCGAAGAAGTTGCGCCACAATCGTTTTGGTGAGTTTGATCTTTATGCCTTTGACTTTGGAGTTGAGGACGGTGCCATTGCGCTTGACCTTGACATTCTTGAAAAACTCTGAAACTTCGGGGAAGAGGATACGACATGGTTCTTGGAGAACGAATGTTAATCTGGTAGTGTCGAGCAAAATCAGAAGATTATGGAAATCGTCGGATATGTCGGCAATCCCTGCGGCAAATAATTCCGAACCAACTCCGATCTTAGATGAGGCGGTCATGATTCAGAAGTCTTGGAGATGCAGAAACCTTAGAAAATGTCGACGGGGAGACCGAAAGGGTGCGGCTCTACAACTGATGGAGGAAGGCGAAGAGCCAGCCGAGTACTCAAGTGAAAGATATGGTACCTAAACACCTAGAGGGGGGGTGAATAGGTGACCTAATCCTTTTCTAACTTTGTTGGCAGCCAAATAGTTATATCACAGATTTCTAACTACTTTTGCACAGCAAACAGCAATAACAAAATATACACAGCCAATCCACAGCACAATCACAGCACAACACACAGTGTTTTATAGTGGTTCCCCAAGATATGGGTACATCCACTTTCCCCCTTCGCCTATCTAGCAGTGTACTAGATTCGGCCAAACTTCTCCACTGTCTCAGAACCCAAATTGGTTCCTACACCTCAGGCCTAAAGCCTTACAACTCAGCTTTATCCCAAAGCCTACACTCAGTCAATCAAGGCCTACACTCAGCCAACCAAGGCCTACACTCAGAGATCTCAATCTCCTACACTCAGGCTAACAAGCCCTACCCTCAGCCTTTATAAATACAGGCTTACAAATCACTCAGATCCAATGGATCCTACAAGTTAAAAATGTAATACAAATAATAACTCTACAACTCAGAATTAAAGGAGGGGAGTTGAGAGATTCTTGATGAGTTCTTGGAAGAACTCAGCTGGATTCACCCTGACTTAGCTTTCTTCAAAGCTTCTTGAGTAGAACTGAATAAGACTGAATCCTCTGCAGTTGTTCCTTGAACTCTGCCACTTAAGATCCAGACTGAATCTGAATCCTTCTTCTCAGCCTAGTTCCAAAGGCTGATTTCTTGGATGGAGCCCTCTCTCTCCAACTTCTTAGATCTGCACTTGAACTGCTAGATCTTCTTGTGTTGATACTCTTTTTATTACTTCAATAATTACTTCAACAACTCTTAACCACTTTCAACAACTTTGAACAACTTTTCAACAACCTTGAACAACTGTAGGTGCCTATTTATAGGCTTTCTTCATGGTAACTGGCTGGACCGGTCCATAACTGACTTCTGATATCTCTGACAGGTGTTGTAGACCGGCTGGAACGGCAGCTGACAAATCATCCAGTCACTTCTTGAAATTCTCTAACTGTCTGAAAGTGTCGAGACTTTCTGTCTTTAAGTGTCGACACTTATAGTCCAAGTGTCGACACATGCTGTGTAAGTGTCGACACAAGTCTACAAGGTGTCGACACAACTTCTTGTATGTCTCGACACAGATTCTTCTTCATGTGTCGACACTGAAATTGAGTGTCGACACAAGTACTTGTTCTTCTAGCTTTTGCTGAATTCTTCTACGTGTCGACACATCTCCTTTGTGTCGACACATCTTCTTGTGTTGAATCTGTCAAGTGTCGACACTGCTTCTTGGTGTCGACACATAGTCTTCTATGTTGAATCTTGCTGAGTGTCGACACAGCTCCTTGTGTCGACACACCTTCTTGTTGTTGAGACTTCAGCTGAGTGTCGACACATTCCCATAGTGTCGACACTTGTACTTAGAATAATTTGTTGTTCTTTCTGTTCTTTGCTAAGTGTCGACACAGCTCCATGTGTAGACACTTTCTTCCATTGTTGAGTCTTCAGCTGCGTGTCGACACATTGTTCTGGGTGTCGACACATACTTTAAATGTTGACTCTTCTGTTGAGTGTCGACACATTGTGTTGGGTGTCGACACATGCTTCAAGTGCTGACTCTTCTGCTTAGTGTCGACACATTGTGTTGAGTGTCGACACTTGTACTTAGACTCTGCAGACTTTTGCTGAGTGTCGACACAGCTCCAAGTGTCGACACTTTCTGGTGTAGACTCAGCTTCGCTGGGTGTCGACACAGCTCCTTGTGTCGACACTTTCTGTCTGCACTTTTCTTCACTGAGTGTCGACACAGCTCCAAGTGTCGACACTATCTGTCTGGTGTCGACTCTGCATCCCAGGTGTCGACACAATGACTCCAAGTGTCGACACTGCATGTCTAGGTGTCGACACAAGCTTTCTTAAGTGTCGACACTTTCCCTCTGGGTGTCGACACATGAACTTAGAAACTTTTTGCTTCAGTCCAGTACTTTCTTAACCTGCACAAGTAACTCAAACATACATCAAATACATTATGATGTATATCATTGAGTTGGGTGAGGCTTCTTCAAATCAGGTACATTTGACCAATGTACCCAACAATCTCCCCCTATTTGGAGAAGTCATAACCCTTAGTCAATGATATACACCATCCATAATTAAAATTACAAAATGATGTACAGCAGATTATATTCAGCAGGGTAAACATAAACATGTAATATTTCACACATGTATACACATTCAACATTGCAGAACAAACAAGAAATAGACATATTCTCAGAACAATCATGAAATATATTTATCATATATTGTTCTAACATTTTTCTAATACATCTTCAATGGTTTACAAAAATGTTTTTCATTCAAAAGATTACAACAATCTTCAATTCAATTCCTAATCTATTTCTGGTCTGGTTCTTTGATAACAATTCCTTTGTCAGGTTGGACTTGAGCTTTGACAGTGGCTTCAGCAGTTGCAGCATCAGCAGGCTTCTTGCCTTTTAAGTCCTTCTTCTTCAGCTCTTCTGCTTTGATTTTTCTGCCTCTCAAAATAATGATATGGCTTGGGGAAGTACTTGCTAGGCTCCACTGCAGTAGGAGGTAGCTTTCCCATCTTAGCCTTTCTTCTATATTGAACAATGGCCTCCTGTCTTATTTCATGTTTCCTCCATTCTGCTTCAGAGAACCACTTGTTCCTTTCATGAGCATTGTCCTTGGCAGCTTTCCAGGCAGTTAAAATTATATTTCTAGAGGTAGGGCTCCAATGTTCAAAATCTGGCCTTTGTTCTGCTTGTTCCCTAAACCTCTTCTTTGACAGCCTTATCTCTTCTTCTTTCTCTAATGCCATTTGACACAATGAGAGACTGTCTCATCAGCTACAAGACAAACTGGAGAACCATTGTTCTCAATCATAATGTCTAGGCAATAGACATTCCTCTTCTTATATCCTGTCAAAATGATCTCTTGATCACTTGACCTCTTGATATGACAACCATTTTTAACAAATGAGATGTCATACCCTACATCACTTAATTGACTTATACTTATTAGGTTGTGTTTCAACCCTTTAACATAAGCCACTTGAGTAATGGTAACTAAGTTTGAAGAAATGTTACCAAACCCTTTGATGATTCCTTTTTCAGAACCACCAAAGGTCACTTTAGGACCATTTTTGATTGGAATGTAGTCCTTCAGTAGTCCCCTAGTTCCAGTCATATGTCTGGAACATCCACTGTCCAAGTACCATGTAGGGGTATGGCCACTTGGACTCACCTGCAAAACAAATTAATGAACCTTAGAACCCAAAGTATTCTTGGGTCCTTGGTGATTGTTAGTTTGCAATTTGACAAACCTACCTACTGGCATTCCAACAGGTAGTTTGGAACTCACCTTGGCACTGGCATTGTGCCAACAGTCCACTGCAAAATGGCCAACTTTGCCACAGCACCAACATTCAAATTTATTGTACCTTTGCTTAGGTACTGCCTTGGCTGTCTTGACTACAGCAGGCTTGTTGAATGTTGGGGCTTTGACCTTGGACTTATACTTGGACTGCTCAGTCCCTGCAGGTCTAATAAAGCCCAGTCCAGCTTTACCCTTGTGATGAACAAATTCATCAATTATGGGTAACACTGACTTAGGTTTAGAAAACCTAGCAACCAAGTCCTTCTCCTTCTGAAGATTGTTCTCCAGACACTTAATTTGATCATTCTTAAAAGTGATAGTTCACATCTGAATCACAGTAATGTATTTCAGCCTGGCTACCTCATTCAGTTTTTGATCAAATTGCTTCTCAAAATCTGTTGCAGCAGCTTTAAGATCAGCAATTTCCTTTGCCTGACTTTTGGCTAGGGTCTTGCTTTTCTTGTAGGCTTGCAACAGTACCTTATATTCATCTATAAGCTGATGAATATCTTCCTCAGACTCAGATATATTCTCATCACTTGATGAAGAAGAATCTGAATCTGAACTAGAACAAGAAACTGAACTTGAACATGAACCTTGTACCTGACTGGGTCCTGGCTGCTCCAGGATTTTGGCACTCTCTGTCAAAGCCATTAGCCCTTGGCAATGACTGTCTTCTTGTCCATAAATTGACTCCAAGATCTGCATGAATTCTTCCTCTTCTTCTTCAGCAAACAGCCCTATATAGGCTTCAGCCTCAGACTCAGTTTCTGAAGAAGAGATATCTGATAGAGTCTTCTCCTTCTTAGCAACAAAAGACTTTTCTTTCTTCCCTTTGAAGTGAGTCTTTTTCCTGTCACCAGATTCCTTTCTCTTCTCTGGACAATCTGCAATAACATGGCCCTGTCTATTGCAGCAATAGCAAACAATCTTTGAACCAGTTGCCTTTCTTGATTTTGTCCTTTTCTTGTCATTCTTTGAAGACCTCTTTTTCTGATAAGAGTCCTCCTTTCCTTGTGATGTAGAAGGCCTTGACCTCCACTGTTTCTTTTTCAAAAACTTCTGAAAGTGTCTAGTGAAAGCAGCAAAGTCTTCATCACTTTCACTGCTCTTAGACTTTGTGCTGACAGACTCATCAGACTCTGATTCAACTACCTCTGGAGGTGGAGTTAAAGACTTATTCCTGCACTTTCTGGGAACTTATGTTTTGAAAGCAACAGTTCTTTCTTTGTGCTCAGTCCTTGTTGATTTCTCCTCCTCTTTTCTCACTGTTAACTGCATTTCATAAGACAATAGTTTGCCAAACAGTGTGGGAGGAGGAATTTCCCCCAACTTAGCCATTTCTCTTATGGCACAGATCTTGGTGTCCCAATCTTTGGTTAGGGACCTTAAGAACTTGTCATTTAGTTCATAGTTACTGAACTCTCTTCCATAAGACATGAGTTCATTAACTATTCTGTAAAATTTCTTATAGCACTCAGTGATACTATCACCCTTTCCTTGCCTAAAGCTTTCATACTCCTGATTTAGCAAGGACTTCCTATCTTGCCTAACTTCTTCAGAACCTTCCATATAAACAATGAGAGTATCCAACATCTCTTTTGCTATTTTACAGTGAATTAAGTTCTGAAACGTTGCATCATCAATGACACTCACTATTATGTTCTGTGCCCTCTTGTCCATGGTGGCCAGGACAATTTCATCCTTAGTCATCTCAGAGAAATCCTTTGGAGTTCTCTGGTTTGCATCCAATACTGAAATCTTCATTGGCACATAAGGCCCTTCCTTAACTGTGATGTAGATTCTAGGGTCAGAGGCTTCCATAAATAGCCTTACCCTTTCTTTCCAGATCCCAAAGATCTCCTTTCTGCATATGAGTAATTTCATGGAACCCAATTCCTTGTGATTCTCATAAGAACCCATGTTTCTTGATTTTCTTAATTTTCTTGAAACTGTGTAATGCCTTACACTGAATCTGCCAAACAGGATCTCCTCAGACTGTTAGTCCTTATTTTGAGGAACCTCCCTCTGATACCACTTGAAAGATATGGTACCTAAACACCTAGAGGCGGGGGGGGGGGGGGGTGAATAGGTGACCTAATCCTTTTCTAACTTTGTTGGCAGCCAAACAGTTATATCACAGATTTCTAACTACTTTTGCACAGCAAACAGCAATAACAAAATATACACAGCCAATCCACAGCACAATCACAGCACAGCACACAGTGTTTTATAGTGGTTCCCCAAGATATGGGTACATCCACTTTCCCCCTTCGCCTATCTAGCAGTGTACTAGATTCGGCCAAACTTCTCCACTGTCTCAGAACCCAAATTGGTTCCTACACCTCAGGCCCAAAGCCTTACAACTCAGCTTTATCCCAAAGCCTACACTCAGTCAATCAAGGCCTACACTCAGCCAACTAAGGCCTACACTCAGAGATCTCAATCTCCTACACTCAGGCTAACAAGCCCTACCCTCAGCCTTTATAAATACAGGCTTACAAATCACTCAGATCCAATGGATCCTACAAGTTAAAAATGTAATACAAATAATAACTCTACAACTCAGAATTAAAGGAGGGGAGTTGAGAGATTCTTGATGAGTTCTTGAAAGAACTCAGCTGGATTCACCCTGACTTAGCTTTCTTCAAAGCTTCTTGAGTAGAACTGAATAAGACTGAATCCTCTGCAGTTGTTCCTTGAACTCTGCCACTTAAGATCCAGACTGAATCTGAATCCTTCTTCTCAGCCTAGTTCCAAAGGCTGATTTCTTGGATGGAGCCCTCTCTCTCCAACTTCTTAGATCTGCACTTGAACTGCTAGATCTTCTTGTGTTGATACTCTTTTTATTACTTCAATAATTACTTCAACAACTCTTAACCACTTTCAACAACTTTGAACAACTTTTCAACAACCTTGAACAACTGTAGGTGCCTATTTATAGGCTTTCTTCATGGTAACCGGCTGGACCGGTCCATAACTGACTTCTGATATCTCTGACAGGTGCTGTAGACCGGCTGGAACGGCAGCTGTCAAATCATCCAGTCACTTCTTGAAATTCTCTAACTGTCTGAAAGTGTCGAGACTTTCTGTCTTTAAGTGTCGACACTTATAGTCCAAGTGTCGACACATGCTGTGTAAGTGTCGACACAAGTCTACAAGGTGTCGACACAACTTCTTGTATGTCTCGACACAGATTCTTCTTCATGTGTCGACACTGAAATTGAGTGTCGACACAAGTACTAGTTCTTCTAGCTTTTGCTGAATTCTTCTATGTGTCGACACATCTCCTTTGTGTCGACACATCTTCTTGTGTTGAATCTGTCAAGTGTCGACACTGCTTCTTGATGTCGACACATAGTCTTCTATGTTGAATCTTGCTGAGTGTCGACACAGCTCCTTGTGTCGACACACCTTCTTGTTGTTGAGACTTCAGCTGAGTGTCGACACATTCCCATAGTGTCGACACTTGTACTTAGAATAATTTGTTGTTCTTTCTGTTCTTTGCTAAGTGTCGACACAGCTCCATGTGTCGACACTTTCTTCCAGTGTTGAGTCTTCAGCTGTGTGTCGACACATTATTCTGGGTGTCGACACATACTTCAAATGTTGACTCTTCTGTTGAGTGTCGACACATTGTGTTGAGTGTCGACACATGCTTCAAGTGCTGACTCTTCTGCTTAGTGTCGACACATTGTGTTGAGTGTCGACACTTGTACTTAGACTCTGCAGACTTTTGCTGAGTGTCGACACAGCTCCAAGTGTCGACACTTTCTGGTGTAGACTCAGCTTCACTGGGTGTCGACACAGCTCCTTGTGTCGACACTTTCTGTCTGCACTTTTCTTCACTGAGTGTCGACACAGCTCCAAGTGTCGACACTATCTGTCTGGTGTCGACTCTGCATCTCAGGTGTCGACACAATGACTCCAAGTGTCGACACTGCATGTCTGGGTGTCGACACAAGCTTTCTCAAGTGTCGACACTTTCCCTCTGGGTGTCGACACATGGACTTAGAAACTTTTTGCTTCAGTCCAGTACTTTCTTAACCTGCACAAGTAACTCAAACATACATCAAATACATTATGATGTATATCATTGAGTTGGGTGAGGCTTCTTCAAATCAGGTACATTTGACCAATGTACCCAACATCAAGAGACAGAAATGATTTCGTGTAGATGAAATTTCCGGATTTTCTTATTTATATAACCCTAGGTTTAGGTCTAATTATTTTTAAAAAATACTGAAGTAAACCATAGAATATGCGACATAAGCCTTTAGTTTGCGCATAAGAAAATTTGAATAAGGGAAGACTTGGCATATACACAAGTGAGGAAATATCTCGAGTAGATAAGTCTGGAGTTACTCGGGTAAGTATGCAGAAGTACTCGAGTAGATGTATGGTAGTACTCGAGTAGGTCAATGAGGTACTCGAGTAAGTGAAGTTGACTACTCGAGTATGTCAGTCTGCTACTCGAGTAGGTTAAGTCGACTACACGAGTATATCATTCCACTACTCGAGTAGGTCAAGTTGAATACTCGAGTAGGTCATATACTTACTCGAGAATGTTGTTACTTACTCAAGTCAAAACTTAAACTTTTGGAAAACTCCAACTTTTCACTAACCTCTGAGCCTTGAGCCTTCTTGGAAGTCCAGCTTCTTATAATCTTCCTTGTTGAGCATCCCAAGTTCTATTTTGAAGAACGAGAACTTGGTCTCGTCCAGCGGTTTCGTGAAAATATCTGCAATTTGCATATCTGTAGGGACATATTGAAGGTCTATGTCCTCATGCTCCATATGCTCCCGGATGAAATAATACCTTAGCTTTATATGCTTTGTCCGGTTGTGCGAGACTTGGTTGTTGGCTATTGCTATTGCGCTGGAGGAGTCACAAAATAATGAAATCTTTGCAAACTTCATGTTGTAGTCTACGAACTGATTCTTTATCCACAGTAACTGTACACAGTAACTGCCTGCAGAGATGTACTCTGACTCGGCCGTTGAGATTGCCACATAGTTTTGCTTTTTGCTACTCCAGGAGATAAGCCTTCTTCCAAAGAATTGGCAAGTCCCTGAAATGCTTTTCCTGTCGTCTTTGCTACCTACAAAATCTGCATCTGAAAAACCTATTAGTTCGCTATCATTACTTATTGGGTACCATAAGCCAAGATTTGGTGTAACTTTAAGGTATCTCAAAATCCGCTTCGCAGCAGCGTAGTGAGATTCCTTAGAGTTCACCTGAAATCTAGCACAGACACATGTTGAGAACATTATGTTAGGTCTACTTACAGTAAGGTAGAGCAAGGATCCAATAATGCTTCTGTACTTGGTTTCATCAAAAGGTTTCCCTTTTTCATCCTTGTCCAGAGACATTGTTGAACCCATTGGAGTCCTCATCGAGGTTGCGTTCTCCATTCCGAATTTCTTAATCAGCTCTTTGGTAAACTTGGTCTGCGAGATGAAAATTCCATCTTCAGACTATTTTACCTGAAGCTATAAGAAATACTTCAGCTCGCCCATGCTGCTCATTTCAAACTTCCCTTGCATAAGTTTTGAAAAGTTCTTGTAGAGTTTGTCATCAGTAGAGCCAAAAATAATGTCGTCGACATAGATTTGCACTAGAAAAATCTTGCCTTTAATTTCCCTAAGAAATAATGTATTGTCTATCTTTCCCCTTGTGAACTTGTTCTCAAGTAGAAAGCTAAATACTGCCTCATACCAAGCTCGAGGAGCTTGTTTCAGACCATACAATGTTTTATGCAGTAAATAAACGTAATCAGGAAAGTTAGAATCAACGAATCCTGGAGGTTGTTCAACATACACCTCTTCCTTTATGTCACCATTAAGGAAGGCATACTTCACGTCCATCTGGTAGACAGTGAAGCCTTTGAGTGCAACATATGATAGGAATAACCTTATAGCCTCCAGCCTTGCCATTGGAGCGTACGTCTGGTCGAAGTCGATTCCTTCTTCTTGACGATAACCTTTGGCGACAAGTCTGGCCTTGTTCTTTACTATCATTCCATCCTCGTCCATCTTGTTCCTGTAGGCCCATTTTGTCCCAATGACGTTCGTACTTTTGGGTCTTGGAACAAGCTTCCAAACTTTGCAGCGCTTGAACTGGTTCAGTTCTTCTTCCATCGTCATTATCCACGATGCATCTGAGTTTGCTTCCTCAAACTTCTTTGGTGCAACCTGCGAGATAAAACTTAAATATAGATTCTCATTAGTTGTACCTCTACGAGTTCTGACACCATCTCGGGGATCTCCTATGATCTGGTCCATGGGATGATCCTTCAAATGTCTGAGCTTTAGAGTTCTTGCATCTGGATTGTCTTCTATTACCGGAGTGACTTCTTCATCTTGGATGACTTCTTCATCTTGATCATCATCCTCTCCAATAGGGGTTGGAGTGGTGATCTTGATGAACTTTTCACATTTGTCTTCGGACGGTTCATCCAAGCTAATTTCTTTCAGCTTTGCACCTGCATCTTCAGTAAGCACACTAGAAGAGTTGCTTTGCAGCAAACTCGTCTCATCAAATACAACATGTACCGATTCTTCTACCACCAAGGTTTTTCTATTAAAAATCCTATATGACTTACTATGGCTACTATAACCTACAAAAATACCTTCAAAACTCTCTTCGTTGAACTTATTAGTATGATATTTGCCATTGTTTAGCACGAAGCATTTACAGCCAAAAATTCTAAAATATGAGACTGTTGGTTTCCTTCCCTTCAGAAGTTCGTAAGGTGTCTTATCGTGGTTTTTGTTTATGAGAGCTCGATTTTGCACGGGCATGTAGTGTTGACGGCTTCAGCCCAAAAATATTCCGGAAGTGAAGCGTCACTCAACATGGTCCTGCAGGGCTCTATGAGCGTTCTATTCCTTCTCTCGGCCACTTCATTTTGTTGTGGAGTACGAGGAGAGAAAAACTCATGAAAGATACCTAAGCTTTCACAAAATTCTGTCATGGCCCCAGAATTAAACTCTATTTCATTGTCACTTCTGATTTTGACTATGGAGCAGTTGTACTCATTCTGGACTTGTCTGACAAAATTAGTAAAGATGTCGAAGGTATCTGACTTGTGTTTCAGAAAGAACACCCACGCAAAACGCGAGTAATCATCAACAATTACCAACGTATAATCCTTAGCTCCCAAACTTCTAATTTGCAGTGGACCAAACAAGTCCATATGCAGTAGATGAAGACATCTATTAGAATCCATGCCAATAATGCTTTTAAAGGTAGCCCTTGTTTGCTTGCCTTTCACACATGCATGACATGGGCTATCTTTAACGTACTTGACATTTGGGGCATCACGTACTGAGTTCATTGAAAATAATTTATTAATAGTTTTGGAATTAATATGTGCTAATCTCTTATATCATTGGTCACCAAGAGACGTACTATCTTTTACTAAAACGCACACTGGTGTCGTAGAGTCTATACAGATGAAATTCAAACAGAAAATGTTTCTGCTTCGAGTGCTGGATAGAATCGTTTTCATATTGTCAACAGATTTTATCATGCACTTGCCAGCGTGAAACTCAACTATGTATCCTTTATCGCAGAGTTGGCTTATGCTTATAAGGTTATGTTTCAAACCTTCAACGTAAGACACATCTGAGAAGGATACATTACCGTTAGTAATCATAACATAGCCTCTAGTAATTCCACGGTCTGAACCTCCAAAGATGACCTTCGGTCCGTTCACAACTGGAGTAAAATTCTGAATAACACTTCTTGTCACGGTCATATGCCGAGAGCATCCACTGTCCAAATACCAAATTGTCGTTTTGTTGGCCTTTGTACATTCCTGCAATCACAATCAGTTAGCCTTAGGAATCCAAATACGTTTGGGTCCTTGGTCTCGGGTTAGAGCACTCCCCCTACGAATATTAGCATTAGGAGTGGTCTTCCTCATATTGCCAATATGTGGGGTTGCAACATTTCTAGGATTAAACCAACAATCAATGGCAAAGTGACCAATTCTGCCACAACACCAACAGTCAAATCTATTATATCTTCGCCTTAAGTTCTCCTGCTTGACCTTTTGGAATTGTGTTTTAGCAGGGGCAGCATTCTTGGAGGAAAATGCCTCATGATGATGACAATCACATGGCTTCTTCTTCTTTACAGGCTTTTCTACAACAGGCTTTGTCTTTGGCGCCTTCTTGAAGTTATGGTCATGATTGAAATGGTCATAGCTCTGAAGAATGACTTCTTCATAAGGTGCCTTAAAGACACTTTCGCCAAAGTTTCTGGGTCGAGTCCATCCTTGATAACGGGACTTTGGCTCTACATAGGTAGGCCTAGCAAAGTGCCCGTAGGATGAGTCAAAATCAAACTCATTTGAAAGAAATATAACCTTCTTTAATGTGGTCTGATCTTGAGGGGCTTTCCCCTTCTCTTTGGCTAAGGACTTTTTTGCGGTCTTATTCTTTTGTTGAGCCTTATTTCTCCTAGAGGATTTACTAGGAGCTTCTTCATGGCCTAATCCAGTACCCTTGGCCTTGGCTGAGAATTCAGCAATGAGTGGAAGAACTGTCTTGGGCTTCGAGAAACTCTCAAATAGTTTCTTTTCAGCAACAAGTTGAGCTTCCAGTTCCTTGATGATTTTCTCCTTGAGGTCAAGGTGCTCAAGAGCCTTGTTATATTCTTCAATAGCATTATTGAAGTTTTCTACGAGCAAGTCAGTATTTGCGACTTTATTTCTCAAGATGCTCTCTTCAGCTTTGAGAGACTTTATCTCTTTAGCCTGAGTTTTCATAACTCAGCGATATTTGTCGTAAGCCATGATTAACTCCTTATATTGAGCCATGAGTTCTGACTCATCGTCAGAAGAGCTATCCTCACAATCATGTTCAGAAACTTCAGAATCAGAGAGAGGAGTGTGAGAGTTTACCTTACCAGTGAATTAGGGCTCTTGTTCATCATCAGTTTGAGTCATGAGTCCAAAATAGGCTTCTTCTTATTCACTCGACTCAGATGAGTCAGAGTCACTAAGAGTTTTGCCCTTTTTGGCCATCAAGCTCTTCTTTGTCCTCTTCTTGTTGTACGAGGACTTCTTTTCCTCTCTTCTACCACCATCCTTCTTCTTGTGAGGGAAGTCAGCGATGACGTGTCCTGGCTTATTACAACAATAACAAACAATGTCAGTCGAAATATGTTTGTTCTGTTAAGAATTATACCTGCATGGATGCTTAAGCCTTTTCTTTGCCGATCACCATCGTGATCTTCTATAAGAGGCATCCTTGCCTTTCCACTGATTCTTCTTATTCAGGAATTTCTTGAACTACCGAGATAGTAGTGAGAACTCTCCTTCTGATAGTTCAGAGCCTGAGGTGCTTGGCTCTGAGGTTTCTTCTTCACTAACTTCTAGTGCTAGAGTAGGAGGAACAGCCTTGGACTTCTTAGAGGTGTCTGCCTTTAAAGCAACAGACTTCTCTTTGAATGCAGACCTATTTTTCTCTTCTTCAGCCTTCCTAGTGTTGAGTTGGAGTTCATAGGACATCAGCTTCCCGAAGAGATTCTGAGGATCTGTCCCGGCCAGTTTTCCAAACCCCTTATAACACAGACCTTGTTATCTCATTCCTTAGTCAGGGATCTCAAGTACTTATCATTTAGCACACCATTAGTGAAGACTCTTCCATAGACCCTTAGCTCATTCACTATCTTGAAGAAATTCTCAAATGTGTCAGCAATGGTATCCTTGTTTCCCTGTCGGAAAGCCTCATACTTCTGATTAAGTAAAGATCTTCTATTATCCCTTACTTCTTCTGTACCTTCCATCAGGGTAACTAATGACTGCCATATCTCCTTTGCAGACTGGCAGTGAATCAAATTTTGTAGCATTGAATCATCGACTGCACTTGCTATGATATTTTTCGCCTTTTTATCCAATGAGACAAATGCAATCTCATCCTTATCTAGATCCATAAGTTTCTTGGGGACTTTCTTAGTTGGATCTATAGTGGAGACGGTATTTGGAATATAAGGACCATCTTCAACTATCATGAAGATCATTGGATTCACAGCTTCCATGAAGAACTTGATTCTCTCTTTCCACATAGGGAAATTATTTTTGTTGCACAAACGAAGCTTGGCAAAATCTTTAGCCTTGTCCATTTGGTAGATCTCAAATGGCAAATATTTAAGGATCTGATCAAGGTGTTAACCTTTTAATGATCAACCTCCCTCTTATACCAATTTAAAGATAATAGTTGCCAAACTAAATCACCTAGAGGGGGGTGAATAGGTGAGTTGTGCGTCTTTTTGCAGAATAAAAAAATCTCAACCAAAGCACAGATCTATCTACCAAACAAGCAAATACAAACGAGGCAAGATTTATAGTGGTTCCCCAACCTTGGGTACATCCACTTTCCCTCATCGATCGAGCAATACACTAGACTCGGCTACTCCACTATCTCGGATTGGAAAACAATCCCACCCTCGGAACAACGTTCCTACAAACTCAATCCACAAACGGATCTACACTCAGAAGGCAAAACTTCTTACAATCTCGGAGTTGAAAACTCCTACACTCGGAGAAATCTTCTCCTACAATAACGAAATAAAGCAGTACAAAAATACAAACAATAAATTCTCTTGTTCAGATTTACAATAGAAAATCAGAAATTCCTTCTTCTAGGCATGCGACTTTATCAGAATATTGAAGAAAAATCTCGGCAATATCAGATCTGGAACTTCTCGACTTTACACGATCGAATGAGAAGATGAAGCGTTGAGCGGAGATCTCGATCTGTAGAGTCTTCTTAATCTGAATCCTCAAAAAGGTGAAACCCTAGCCGGTCGGAAATCTGCGATGGCAGCGGCGGCGAGTTTCGTTCTTGGAGAGAGAGAGTGAGAGGAGACATAATTCTTTTTGGAAAGTACGGCTGCAAAAACTTTCTTAAAATAATCTGCTTTTAAAAAAACTTAGGGTTTGTCGGTTTGACAAGACCTTTTATAGGAGAAGAAAATATTAGACTTAAATTAGTCATTATGAGAGAGACACGTTGACCAATCATGCCAGAGTTTAAGAATAAGACCGTTAGGTATGGACTTAAAGAATTTCTGAAAAGTTCAAAGTAAATTACTCGAGTCAAGCAGAACTACTCGAGTATATGCAGCACTGCTCGAGTAAGTAGAAGATGACTACTCGAGTATATGAGAAAAATTACTCGGGAGAAAAAGAAATCATTACTCGAGTACATGGAGTCAACTACTCGAGTAAATAAGAATGAGAAAGACTCAGTTACTCGAGTAACAAAAATGACTTACTCGAGTACTTAAGTACTTACACGAGAGGTGGAGTAAATTACTCAAGTACAAGAAATACTACTCGAGTATATAAGAATGAACTACTCGAGTATATAAGAGACTACTCGAGACAAACACTTGGAAAATTTCTGGAACAGGAAAACAGGACTACTCGAGTATATAACATGAACTACTCGAGAGAGAATGAACTAATCGAGTATATAACATGAACTACTCGAGTAATTCACTTAGAGAAATTTTTTGGAATAGAATTCTGGATTACACGAGTAAAAGCATTGGACTACTTGAGTAGTAGATGAACTACTCGAGTATATGATTTAGTCTACTCAAGTAAGTAGGAACTACACGAGAGTCAGAATCCAATTACTCGAGACAGAAGATAGAACTACTCGAGTATATATAATACTACTCGAGTATTTCACTTAAACAAATTTGAGAAGAGAAAATCTGAAAACTCGAGAGATAAAAGGAAACTACTCGAGTATACAAGATGAACTACTCGAGAGCCATTATTGGACTACTCGAGTATATTTTAACTACTCGAGTAAGTGAATTACTACTCGAGTATAAACTCAGTAACTTACTCGGGTAAGTAAGGGACTACTCGAGTACTTTACTTAGGAAAATTTTTCTGACAGATTTTCTTCTTTTAGGGGAAATCAGCATCAAGTCTTTTCACATAGTCCTAGAGCTTGAATATAAAGTGTATCCCAATAGAGAGGTTACACATAAGTCAACACTTTGGAACACACAATGAGGGATTACATTGTATGGTCTTGTGTTTGGTGACCCATTGTAGACTGACATTGGTCGACACTTCCCATTAGAATCCCGCAAACACATAACTCAAACCAAGTATCAAATACAACTTAATTCATCTTAGTTCAAGGGTGACTTCATTAAATCTGGGTTAGTGTGGATACAATACCCAACAATCTCCCCCTATTTGTAGAAGTCAGAACCCTTTACACTAAGGTGAATTATGGACATAAAAAGAATGCTAAGTAATAAAGCAGTGTAAGCAATCAAGAAAATATGAAAAAGATAATAAGATCAAAAACTTTGAATTATATAAATATGATTATCCAGAAATATCATTAAAAACTAAAATCCATTTCCATAGCTCATGAGTCTTTTGGTCTAGCTTTGATGATGTTGCTTGTCTTGTTTCTCCTGTTGTCTTCTTTGATAGCTGTAAGGTTTAGGATAATACTTGGGGGGTCTGGGAGGAGCAGCTAGATTATTTCTTACATATTCTCTGTTATAAATCCTCCTTTTGGTCATGGACTTCTAATACAACTCCCATTCATGGGAACTCTAGTGAATATTTCTGCTCTCATGAAAATCCAAAACTAATTTGAGAGTTTCCAGGATGAGAGACTTGGAAGTGGGAGACCAGACCTCGGCATGTTCAGGAGTTTTAGCAGGAACAGACTTGCTAGCAGAATGACTTTCACCATATTTCCTTTTCTTCTTATAAGTCAGTATCTCAGGAGGGGCTTTGAGAAAGATATCAGCAGGATCATCTTCCCAATCTGTAGCATAAGAATCTGGAGGAGCAACAGAATCACCAGGCCTTGGAGAAAATGTGGGTTGTAGAGGAGGAGCAGGAGCAGGAGCATCAGCATCAGCCAGTGGGTTCAGGTGATGAGGAATAATGTTAGGATCAGTAGCAAATTCTGGAAGAATCTGGTTGTGCATCCATACAAAAGTGTCATAAGTGTGGAATTTGACACTCTGTATCTGAGCTAGAACATCATCATGTATCTCTTTAACTTTGGCTTCCCATAATTATTTCTTGAGGGCATCAGAGTTTTCTAAATATTCTTTTACCAACTTCTCCCCCTTTCTGACTTCAACAGATAGCTGAGAGATGACATCATCTTTGAAAGTTCCAACTTCCTCACAAATCTTCATCTTGGTTGCTTCAGCCCTTTTGTCCAATTCCATTTGATTATTGGCAAGAGTCAGACCTTGCTCCATAACCTATCCAACACTGGTGTTGGTGTGGTCTAAGGCTTTGCCACCAATTTGGAAGAGATGTTTGAGCTGATCAGTATTGTGCTGGATCTCGGCAAATCCTTTGCTCATCTCAGTTTCTAGAGTAGTTACCTTGTCTGTGACAGTCTTGATACAAGTATCAAAGTATGATCTCTGGTCTTGAAGAAGAAGTACAATCTGATTCATCAAATCTGTGGAGGCAGGAGCTGTAGCAGTAGGAGGAGCAGAAGTTGATGGAGCAGAAGGAATAGGAGGAGCCACCCATGGAGCTATTTCAGAGAGAGTGACTGAGCTATGAGCTCTTGTAGTGGGTATCATGGCATACTCTTCATCCATTATCTGAGGCATAGTGAAATCCAAGTTCCTGAGAGGAGCTTCAGCTGGCTCAGGTGAGAGATCATCAGAAATAAGAATTAGTTCTTGCTGTTCTTTAGGGGCATCAGGAGATTTAGCTGGAGTCCTTGCCGGAGAAGTGTCTGGAGATTGTCCAGGAGTTGGGTACTTGGGAATTTCAGTGGATGGAGCAGGTTGAGATAGATGAGGAGGTGGTTCATTTATTTATGGCATCATCAGTAGAAAGGAGTGCTTCTTGAACCTGTTGATCTGAGAGGATATCTTCTGGAGTGACTGGTGGAGGAGTAGGTGGAGGAGGAGGAGGCATCCAGGCTTGAACAGTGGGAGCAGGCTCCCCCTCAATAGGTGCACCACAGGAGCTGGGGACCTGAGATGGAGAAGGAGATGGAGTCCTATCCTCTATGTCTATAGCTTCAGTAACTTTGGCAGCTTAAGAGGGATTTTGCAACTTTAGCTCCCATATCTGTATGGAGGAGATGGAGACTTTCTTCATGTGGTGAATGATACTTTCTTTGGAGAAACTGAAAACCTCTGGATTGATCTCATGGAGAAGCAGGGAAATTATCCTTGCATAGTTGGGGGATTTGATGTTATCTTTAATCTTGTATAAGATTAGCATTCCAAACTGGAAGCTCTTTCGACAGACGATTGCTTGCATGATGTCAAAGAAATAAAGGGGTATGCCCCTGATGGAGTTGGTTTTGCATAGAAGAATCTTACCAATGACATCAACCAAGAATTTGCCTTCTGCATTCATGTCAGATCTATTGATGTAATGTTTCTCAGGGACCAGACAACAAAATAGACTTGTTCTGTCAGATTCTCCAGGCCCTAGATCATCTTCTTCATCCACGATCGGCATTCGAAGAAGTTGAGCCACAGTCGTTTTGGTGAGTTTGATCTTTATGCCTTTGACTTTGGATTTGAGGACGGTGCCATTGCACTTGACCTTGACATTCTTGAAAAACTCTGAAACTTCGGGAAAGAGGATACGACATGGTTCTTGGAGAGCAAATGTTAATCCGGCGGTGTCGAGCAAAATCAGAAGATTATGGAAATCGTTGGATAGGTCGGCAATCCCTGCGGCAACTAATTTCGAACCAACACCGATCTTAGATGAAGCGGCCATGATTCAGAAGTCTTGGAGATGCAGAAACCTTAGAAAATGTCGACGGGGAGACGGAAAGGGCGCGGCTTTGCAACTGATGGAGAAAGGCGAAGAGCCAGCCGAGTACTCGAGAGACGAAAATGATTTCATGTAGATGAAATTTCCGGATTTTCTTATTTATATAACCCTAGGTTTAGGTCTAATTATTTTTAAAAAATACTGAAGTAAACCATATAATAGGCGGCATAAGCCTTTGGTTTGCGCATAAGAAAATTTGAATAAGGGAAGACTCGACATATACACAAGTGAGGAAATATCTCGAGTAGATAAGTCTGGAGTTACTCGGGTAAGTATGCAGAAGTACTCGAGTAGATGTATGATAGTACTCGAGTAGGTCAATGGGGTACTCGAGTAAGTGAAGTTGACTACTCGAGAATGTCAGTATGCTACTCGAATAGGTCAAGTCGACTACACGGGTATATCATTCTACTACTCGAGTAGGTCAAGTTGACTACTCGAGTAGGTCATATACTTACTCGAGTATGTTGTTACTTACTCGAGTCAAAAATTTAAACTTTTGGAAAACTCTAACTTTTGACTAACCTCTGAGCCTTGAGCCTTCTTGGAAGTCCAGCTTCTTCTAGTCTTCCTTGTTGAGCATCCCAAGTTCTGTTTTGAAGAACGAGAACTTGGTCTCGTCCAGCGGGTTCGTGAAAATATCTGCAATTTGCCTATCTGTAGGGACATATTGAAGGTCTATGTCCCCATGCTCCATATACTCCTGGAGGAAATGATACCTTAGCTCTATATGATTTGTCCGGCTACGCGAGACTGGGTTGTTGGCTATTGCTATTGCGCTGGAGGAGTCGCAAAACAATGGAATCTTTGCAAACTTCATGTTGTAGTCTTCGAAGTGATTCTTTATCCACAGTAACTGTGCACAGCAACTGCCTGCAGAGATGTACTCTAACTCGGCCGTTGAGATTGTCACACAGTTTTGCTTCTTACTACTCCAGGAGATAAGCCTTCTTCCAAAGAATTGGCAAGTCCCTGAAATGCTTTTCCTGTCGTCTTTGTTACCTGCAAAATCTCCATCTGAAAAACCTATTAGTTCGTTATCATTACTTATTGGGTACCATAAGCCAAGATTTGGTGTACCTTTAAGGTATCTCAAAATCCGTTTCGTAGCAACGTAGTGAGATTCCTTAGAGTTCACCTGAAACCTAGCACAGACACATGTTGAGAACATTATGTCAGGTCTACTTGCAGTAAGGTAGAGCAAGGATCCAATAATGCTTATGTACTTGATTTCATCAAAAGGTTTCCCTTTTTCATCCTTGTCTAGAGACATTGTTGAACCCATTGGAGTCCTCATCGTGGTTGCATTCTCCATTCTGAATTTCTTAATCAGCTCTTTGGTAAACTTGGTCTGCGAGATGAAAATTCCATCTTCAGATTGTTTTACCTGAAGCCCTAAGAAATACTTCAGCTCGCCCATACTGCTCATTTCAAACTTCCCTTGCATAAGTTTTGAAAACATCTTGCAGAGGTTGTCATCAGTAGAGCCAAAAATAATGTCGTCGACATAGATTTGCACTAGCAAAATCTTGCCTTTAATTTCCCTAAGAAATAATGTATTGTCTATCTTTCCCCTTGTGAACTTGTTCTCAAGTAGAAAGCTAGACAGCGTCTCATACCAAGCTCGAGGAGCTTGTTTCAGGCCATGCAATGCTTTATGCAGTAAATAAACGTACTCAGGAAAGTTAGAATCAACGAAACCTCGAGGTTGTTCAACATACACCTCTTCCTTTTATATCACTATTAAGGAAGACAGACTTCACGTCCATCTGGTAGACAGTGAATCCTTTGAGTGCAGCATATGCTAGGAATAACCTTATAGCCTCCAACCTTGCCACTGGAGCATACGTCTGGTCGAAGTCGATTCCTTCTTCTTGATGATAACTTTTGGCGACAAGTCTGGCCTTGTTCTTTACTATCATTCCATCCTCGTCCATCTTGTTCCTGTAGACCCATTTTGTCCCAATGACGTTCTTACCTTTGGGTCTTGGAACAAGCTTCCATACTTTGCGGCGCTTGAACTGGTTCGGTTCTTCTTCCATCGCCATTATCCACGATGCATCTGAGTTTGCTTCCTCAAACTTCTTTGGTGCAACCTGCGAGAGAAAACTTAAATATAGATTCTCATTAGTGGTACCTCTACGAGTTCTGACACCATCTCGGGGATCTCCTATGATCTGGTCCATGGGATAATCCTTCAAATGTCTGAGCTCTAGAGTTCTTGCATCTGGATTGTCTTCTATTACCGGATTGACTTCTTCATCTTGGATGACTTCTTCGTCTTGATCATCATCCTCTCCAATAGTGGTTGGAGTGGTGATCTTGATGAACTTTTCACCTTTGTCTTCGGACAGTTCATCCAAGCTAATTTCTTTCAGCTTTGCACCTGCATCTTCAGTAAGAACACTAGAAGAGTTGTTTTGCAGCAAACTCGTCTCATCAAATACAACATGTATCGATTCTTCTACCACCAGGATTTTTCTATTAAAAATCTTAGATGACTTACTATGGCTACTATAACCTTCAAAAATACCTTCAAAACTCTTTTCGCTGAACTTATTAGTATGATACTTGTCATTGTTTAGCACGAAGCATTTACAGCAAAAAAATTCTAAAATATGAGACTGTTGGTTTCCTGGCCTTCAGAAGTTCGTAAGGTATCTTATCGTGGTTTTTGTTTATGAGAGCTCGATTTTGCACGTGGCATGCAGTGTTGACGGCTTCAGCCCAAAAATATTCCGGAAGTGAAGCGTCACTCAACATGGTCCTGCAGGCCTCTATGAGCGTTCTATTCCTTCTCTCAACCACTTCATTTTGTTGTGGAGTACGAGGAGAGGAAAACTCATGAAAGATACCTAAGCTTTCACAAAATTCTGTCATGGCCCCAGACTTAAACTCTGTTCCATTGTCACTTCTGATTTTGACTATGGAGCAGTTGTACTCATTCTGGACTTGTCTGACAAAATTAGTAAAGATGTTGAAAGTATCTGACTTGTGTTTCAGAAAGAACACCCACGCAAAGCGCGAGTAATCATCAACAATTACCAACGTATAATCCTTACCTCCCAAACTTCTAATTTGTAGTGGACTAAACAAGTCAATATGTAGTAGATGAAGACATCTATTAGAATCCTTGACAATAATGCTTTTAAAGGTAGACCTTGTTTGCTTGCCTTTCACACATGCATAACATGGGTTATCTTTGACGTACTTGACATTTGGGGCATCACGTACTAAGTTCATTGAAAATAATTTATTAATAGTTTTAGAATTAATATGTGCTAATCTCTTATGTCATTGGTCACCAAGAGACGCACTATCTTTTGCTAAAAAGCACACTGGTGTCGAAGAGTCTATATAGATGAAATTCAAACAGAAAATATTTCTGCTTCGAGTGCCGGATAGAATCGTTTTCATATTGTCAACAGATTTTATCAAGCACTTGTCAGCATGAAACTCAACTATGTATCATTTATCGTAGAGTTGGCTTATGCTTATAAGGTTATGTTCCAAACCTTCAACGTAAGCCACATCTGAGAAGGATACATTACCGTTAGTAATCATACCATAGCCTTTAGTAATTCCACGGTCTAAACCTCCAAAGATGACCTTCGGTCTGTTCATAACTGGAGTAAAATTCTGAATAAGACTTCTTGTCCCGGTCATATGCCGAGAGCATCCACTGTCCAAATACCAGATTGACATTTTGTTGACCTTTGGACATTCCTGCAATCACAATCAGTTAGCCTTAGGAATCCAAATACGTTTGGGTCCTTGGTCTCTGGTTAGAACACTCCCCCTACAAATATTAGCATTAGGAGTGGTCTTCCTCATATTGCCAACATGTGGGGTTGCAGCATTTCTAGGATTAAACCAACAATCAATGGCAAAGTGACCAATTCTGCCACAACACCAACAGTCAAATCTATTATATCTTCGCCTTAAGTTCTCCTGCTTGACCTTTTAGAATTGTGTTTTAGCAGGGGCAGCATTCTTGGAGGAAAATGCCTCATGATGATGGCAATCACATGGCTTCTTCTCCTTTACAGGCTTTTCTACAACAGGCTTTGCCTTTGGTGCCTTCTTGAAGTTATGGCCATGATTAAAAGGGTCATAGCTCTGAAGAATGACTTCTTCATAAGGTGTCTTAAAGACACTTTCGCCAAAGTTTCTGGGTCGAGTCCATCCTTGATAACGGGACTTTGGCTCTACATAGATAGGCCTAGCAAAGTGCCCGTAGGATGAGTCAAAATCAAACTCATTTGAAGGAAATATAACCTTCTTGAACGTGGTCTGATCTTGAGGGGCTTTCTCGTTCTCTTTGGCTAAGGCCTTTTTGATGGCCTTATTCTTTCGTTGAGTCTTATTTCTCCTAGAGGATTTACTAGGAGCTTCTTGATGGCCTAATCCAGCACCCTTGGCTTTGGCCGAGAATTCAGCAACGAGTGGAAGAACTATCTTGGCTTCGAGAAACTTTCAACTAGTTTCTTTTCAGCAACAAGTTGAGGTTCCAGTTCCTTGATGATTTTCTCCTTGAGGTCAAGGTGCTCAAGTGCCTTGTTATATTCTTCAATAGCATTATTGAAGTTTTCTTCGAGCGAGTCAGTGTTTGCGACTTTCACTCTCAAGATGCTATCTTCAGCTTTGAGAGACTTTATCTCTTTAGCCTGAGTTTTCATGACTCGGCGACATTTGTCGTAAGCCATTATTAACTCCTTATATTGAGCCATGAGTTCTGACTCATCGTCAGAAGAGCTATCCTCACAATCATGTTCAGAAACTTCAGAATCAGAGAGAGGAGTGTGAGAGTTTACCTTCCCAGTGAACTAGGGCTCTTGTTCATCATCAGTTTGGGCCATGAGTCCAAAATAGGTTTTTTCTTATTCACTCGACTCAGATGAGTCAGAGTCACTAAGAGTTTTACCCTTTTTGGCCAGCAAACTCTTCTTTGTCCTCTTCTTGTTGTACAAGGACTTCTTTTCCTCTCTTCTACCACCATCCTTCTTCTTGTGAGGGCAGTCAGCGATGACGTATTCTGGCTTATTACAACAATAACAAACAATGTCAGTCGAAATATGTTTGTTCTGTTTAGAATTATACCTGTCATGGATGCTTGAGTCTTTTCTTTGCCAATCACCATCGCGTCGTGATCTTCTATAAGAGGCATCCTTGTCTTTCCACTGCTTCTTCTTGTTTAGGAATTTCTTGAACTGCCGAGATAGTAGTGAGAACTCTCCTTCTGATAGTTCAGATCCTGAGGTGCTTGGCTTTGAGGTTTCTTCTTCACTAACTTCTAGTGCTGGAGTAGGAGGAACGGTCTTGGACTTCTTAGAGGTGTCTGCCTTTAAAGCAATAGACTTCTCTTTGAATGCAGACCTGTTTTTCTCTTCTTCAGCCTTCCTGGTGTTGAGTTGGAGCTCATAGGACATTAACTTCCCGAAGAGATTCTGAGGATCTGTCTCGGCCAGTTTTCCAAACTCCCTTATAGCACAGACCTTGTTATCTCATTCCTTAGTCAGGGATCTCAAGTACTTATCATTTAGCTCTCCATTAGTGAAGACTCTTTCATAGACCTTTAGCTCATTCACTATCTTGAAGAAATTCTCAAAGGTGTCAGCAATGGTATCCTTGTTTCCCTGTCAGAAAGCCTCATACTTCTGATTAAGTAGGGATCTTCTATCATCCCTTACTTCTTCTGTAACTTCCATCAGGGTAACTAATGACTGCCACATCTCCTTTGCAGACTGGCAGTGAATCAAATTTTGCAGCATTGGATCATCGACTGCACTTGCTATGATATTTTTCATCTTTTTGTCCAATGAGACAAGTGCAATCTCATCCTTATCTAGATCCATAAGTTTCTTGGGGACTTTTTTAGTTGGATCTATAATGGAGACGGTCATTGGAATATAAGGACCTTCTTCAACTATCATGAAGATCCTTAGATCCACAGCTTCCATGAAGAACTTGATTCTCTCTTTACACATATGGAAATTATTTTTGTTGCACAAACGAAGATTGGCAAAATCTTTAGCCTTGTCCATTTGGTAGATCTCAAATGACAAATATTTAAGGATCTGATCAAGGTGATAAGGTTTTAACAATCAACCTCCCTCTGATACCAATTGAAAGATAATAGTTGCCAAACTAAATCACCTAAAGGGGGTGAATAGGTGAGTTGTGCGTATTTTTGCAGAATAAAAAAAATCTCAACCAAAGCACAGATCTATCTACTAAACAAGCAAACACAAACGAGACAAGATTTATAGTGGTTCCCCAACCTTGGGTACATCCACTTTCCCTCACCGATCTAGCAATACACTAGACTCGGCTACTCCACTATCTCGGATTGGAAAACAATCCTACCCTCGGAACAACATTCCTACAAACTCGATCCACAAACGGATCTACACTCGGAAGGCAAAACTTCTTACAATCTCGGAGTTGAAAACTCCTACACTCGGAGAAATTTTCTCCTACAATAATGAAATAAAGCAGTACAGAAATACAAACAGTAAATTCTCTTGTTCAGATATGCAACAGAAAATCAGAAATTCCTTCTTCTAGGCGTGCGGCTTTATCAGAATATTGAAGAAAATCTTGGCAATATCAAATCTGGAACTTCTCGAATTTACACGATCGAATGAGAAGATGAAGCGTTGAGCGGAGATCTCGATCTGTAGAGTCTTCTTAATCTGAATCCTCAAAAAGTTGAAACCCTAGCCGGTCAGAAATCTGCGATGGCAGCGACGACGAGTTTCGTTCTTGGAGAGAGAGAGAGAGGAGACAGAATTCTTTTTGGAAAGTACGGCTGCAAAAACTTTCTTAGAATAATCTGCTTTTAAAAAAACTTAGGGTTTGTCGGTTTGACAAGACCTTTTATAGGAGAAGAAAAGATTAGACTTAAATTAGTCATTATGAGAGAGACACGTGGACCAATCACGTCAGAGTTTAAGAATAAGACCGTTAGGTCTGGACTTAAAGAATTTCTGAAAATTTCAAAGTAAAATACTCGAGTCAAGCAGAACTACTCGAGTATATGCAGCACTACTCGAGTAAGTAGAAGATAACTACTCGAGTACATGAGAAAAATTACTCGGGAGAAAAAGAAATCATTACTCGAGTACATGGAGTCAACTACTCGAGTAAATAAGAATGAGAAAGACTCAGTTACTCGAGTAACAAAAATGACTTATTCGAGTACTAAGTACTTACACGAGAGGTGGAGTAAATTACTCGAGTACAAGAAATACTACTCGAGTATATAAAAATGAACTACTCGAGTATATAAGAGACTACTCAAGACAAACACTTGGAAAATTTCTGGAACAGGAAAACAGAACTACTCGAGTATATAACATGAACTACTCGAGGCAGAATGAACTACTCGAGTATATAACATGAACTACTCGAGTAATTCACATAGAGAAATTTTCTGGAATATAATTTTGGATTACACGAGTAAAAGCATTGGACTACTCGAGTAGTAGATGAACTACTCGAGTATATGATTTAGTCAACTCGAGTAAGTAGGAACTACACGAGAGTCAGAATCCAATTACTCGAGACAGAAGATAGAACTACTCGAGTATATATAATACTACTCGAGTATTTCACTTAGACAAATTTGAGAAGAGAAAATCTGAAAACTCGAGAGATAGAAGGAAACTACTCGAGTATACAAGATGAACTACTCGAGAGCCATAATTAGACTACTCGAGTATATTTTAACTACTCGAGTAAGTGATTTACTACTCGAGTATAAACTCAGTAACTTACTCGAGTAAGTAAGGGACTACTCGAGTACTTTACTTAGGAAAATATTTCTGACAGATTTTCTTCTTCTAGGGAAAATCAGCATCAAGTCTTTTCACATAGTCTTAGAGCTTGAATATGAAGTGTATCCTAATAGAGAGGATACAAATGAGTCAACACTTTGGAACACACAATGAGAGATTACATTGTATGGTCCTGTGTTTGGTGACCCATTGTAGACTGACATTGATCTACACTTCCCATTAGAATCCTGCAAACACATAACTTAAACCAAGCATCAAATACAATTTAATTTATCTTAGTTCAAGGGTGAATTCATCAAATCTGAGTTAGTGTGGATACAATACCCAACATCCTCATCCATAGAGTCATCTCACTGCTTAACTCCAGTGGCGTCTTTAAACTTTGAAGGCTCCCGCTCATCCAGGGGGCTGTGAAGAAATAGTAGACAAAGCTCACCATTTTTCCTTCATTGTAACGAGCTGGTGGTTTAACGGTCCTCTTTGATCTCCGAAGGGCCTGACCATTATTGACCACCTCCGCTGCGCCTTCTGCACCAGCTCTGTTCTCAGGCAAATTTGGAGCAACGCTCCCCCTGCTTCATGAACTAGAAGCATCTGCCTCGGAGCTTGAAACACCTGGAGCTCTGGTTGACAACAGCAGCTCCACCAGAAGATCCTTAACAACTTCCACCTACCCACCATCAGTCCTGCTCTCCCGCAGCTCAATAGAGCTACCTCCATACAACGTCAGTTCATCAAAGACAACGTCTCTTGGTACAACAAATTCTTCGTCACAAGATCCATACACTTCCATTCCTTCTTTCGCTCATCATAGCCCACAAAGATAAACTTCATCGCGTTTACATCAATCTTATTCCTCAGAGATTCCGGGACGTGTACGTAGCAGGTTGATCCAAATACACAAAGGTGTTCAACACTGGGCTTCTCCTTGAACATCAGCTCATGAGGAGACTTCATGTTGCTCGGACTCAGAGACATCCGATTGATGACATAGGTTGCGCAGGTCATTCTTTCCGCCCAAAAGTACCTCAGAATGCCTTTTGCATGAAGTCAGCATTTGTAGGTTTCCGTCAAATGACGAATCTTCCTCTCTGCTACTCCATTTTGTTGTGGAGTATGCACACAAGTAAGATCCCTCCAAATGTCTTGCTTCCTGCAGAAGTTAGAGAACTCAGTTGAGATGAACTCACCTCCATTGTCCGTTCTCAACTTCTTGATTCACGAGCCAAGTCGGCCCTCCTTCTGCTCCTTGAACTCCACGAACAACCAGAAAGCATCTGACTTCTCCTTCATGAAGTACACCCACGTGTACCTCGTATAGTCATCAATCAGCACGAGCATATACCTGCTCCCTCCAAGACTGACAGTGACTGTTGGTCCCATCAGATCACCATGAATACACTCCAATGTTGCTTTACTTATAGTTTGTGACTTGTCAAATGGAAGGTGATGTGCCTTTCCATATTGACATCCCGCACAAACGTGACCATCGTCGAAGGATGACGACTTTGGCAAGCCTCTCACAAGGCTTCTCACCGTCATAGCTTTCAGCTTGTCCATCCCGATGTGCCCCAGCCTTTCATGCCAGATAACCACGTTATCATTGGCTCTCATCCGATTAACATAGGAGCTTGTTGATAGAACATACAAGTCATTTACTCTCTTTCCAACGTGAGCAACATCAGCCTTTACCGCTGATACGTTCCGGAGAAATATCACTTATGTTGGACCGAACAGAACGTGATAGCCCGCATCTACCGCGTTGGTCACTGAGAAGAGATTCTTATTCATGGCTGGTATGTGATAAACACTCCTTAACGTGAGTGACCCCTTATCACTACCCAAAGACATGACTCCCTTCTTCTCGACTGCATGCACAGAATCATCAGCAGTAATAATAACATCTTTACCTGAGTAAGTCTACAGCGAAGAGACCTTTGACTCATCCCCGATGAGGTGATGACCACACCCATAGTCGATAATCCAGTCATCTTGGTAGTCGATGGAGGACAATGCACAGACACACATGCCCGCCATGAAAGTATTCCCCCATTCAGCTCCCTCAGCACTGGAACAAGCCTCCTCCTTGCCTGCAGCATGACCCGGCTGAAGTTTCATTTTGCAGTCTCGTTTAAAGTGACCCAACATATTACACCTGTGGCACCTTAGTCCTTCCTTCTTCTTCTCACCACGCTTAGAAGAGGAACTCTTCTCTTGCTAATATGAAGTTGATAGACCATCGCCAGCAGATTTCTTCTTCTTTTCTCATCTCTTCTTCTTCCCTGAGAAAAAAGCCTCACTGTCTCCTCCAAAAATAGTCAAACTAGTCATCTGCCTTGCTAAGCTCTCATGAGAAGCCAATAAGTTCTCCAACTCTAGCAACGATGGTTAAGTGGCCCAGCCTTGAACAGAAGTCACGAAGGCCACATACTCCTTCCGTAAGCCACAGATGATATGCCTCTTGAGCATCGCCTCCGAGATAGGCTCATCAATGTCCAACACTGATATCTCAGCGCACAGGTTCTTCATTTTCAAGAAGAAGGTTGAGATAAACAAGTCTCCCTGAGTGGCTCTCGCCAACTAATTCTCCAAGAACTGTAGTCGAGCTACATTCTTCTTGTTGAACAACCCATCAAGGGAAGTCCAAATCGCAATAGCAAATGAACATCCAAGGATGTGATCAAAGATCTCCGGTGAGATAGCCCGCTTCAGAGTAAACTCAGTCTTTGCGTTCGTTTTCCTCCAAGCTCTCACCTCTTCAGCAGACTCAGTTGCAGCAGTAACCTATATCGTGTTGTCTCCACACACAACTTCCCGCAAATCCTCTCCAAGAAGATGGCTTTTCATGCACGACCTCCACTTCTTAAAGTTAGTTGGCGTTAAAAGCTCAATACCGTGATCTCCTGCAAACTCACTGTCCATTGCACTATCGCTGATTTATCAAACTTCCAGAGAAGATCAAACTTGGTGGCTGATCACTGCTCAAGCCTCTGTTCCCTCTGATACCAAGAAGAAATTTCAAGATACCAGGAATGCCACCTTTGATATCAAGAAACGGCCTTGGTTAAGCGGAAAACAAGAACCAGACGTAGGAACACTTCAACCATAACCAAGCTCAATAAACCAGATGCAAGGAAAGTAACAAGTAGGTCATGTATTAACAAACTTCTTTACAGCAAGAGGTATACATGACGAGACATGATTTCACCAAGTAAAACAAGGAAGTAGAAAACAACAAAGCAAGAAGTCTGGCGAACAGAAGCCGAGACCGCCTCGCTTGTCGAACTGAACAACGAAGTCCGCAGATACCGTGAGGTCGCGCGGACTACCCATTATTCAAGCTGAAGAAGAGCTGTAAACGAACTGCAAGCCGCCTGACCGCTGAGGTCGCCTAACGGCCAGTTAGACCGCGAACAGTGCTGCCGAACAAAGGAACAGACCGCCCACTGGCAGAGAGCTTATTGAACTGGGAAAATGATGAAGAAGAGAAGACCGCTGATTGCTAACCGCGATCTGCAGCTTAACCGTTGGTTGATAATCGCGAGCTCCACTGATCCCTGATCGCAGTTAGAACCAAACACCTGGTTTCTTAGTGCTAGCTGCACAACCGACAAAAGCAACCGGTTAGACTTCTCAACTCACGCGGACAAAAAACGTGAGACCGCAACACTAACTCCCGCTCACTTACTGTTTACTCTTGTTGATTATGATGTGACAGGGGGGGTCCTATTTATAGACACGAAGAGAAGTGTGGTCACCGCCCTAGTGGATAAAAACATCACCCCAGCTTGCAACTAGCACAGAGCAGTTCGCCCAGTCCGCACGGACAAGGCCGGGCACCAGTCTATTTGCCTGCTATCAAGGAGGTCGGACATGAAGCCAGTCTGCATGCCAGCGGAGACCTCACCAGCCCGCAATATACAATGTCCATGATCAAAGGTAAGCCACCCGATCAACCAGCGGACATTGAGACTCTACAATCAAACTGAACTTGTCACAAAACGTGACCAAGTCCCAAACCAGAGAACCTCTGGCGCGGACAGAAACAACTGACCACCCAGTTCGCCAGCTCCAATACAGCTTGCCTGACCGCGAACTTTGTGGTTACCTCCTAACCGCACCACCTGAGATAGAAGGCACGGGCCAATGTCGATCTCGCGAGTTTCAAGAATAGTCCGCATAGAGCGAACTTCGCGGATTCTAAACCAGTCCACCCAAACCGTGGATTCTAAACCAGTCCGCCCAAACCGCGGATAATCAACCTATTTGCACGGCTACCTCTAAGGACAAATCACAAGGCCGCAAATTCAGACCATTCATGTCGCACCACCTGTCCGCCAGACTGTCCTCCCAGGCCGCGCGGTCTGTCTGATCAACCCCCACTTTCACTTCAATAATTTTATGTGATTGTTAACCGCAACCCGTAATTGGCTAGACGCATCCCAAAATCTCCCAATTTTTCGCGCCTTTTCGAAATGCGCATTGTTCATGCAATTTCAGGAAAAGTGTTCAACACGAAAGTTGTAGATATCGACAAGATCTATAACTTTCGTGTTGAACACTTTTCCTGAAATTGTATTTACAAGGCGTATTTCGAAAAGGCGCAAAACCTAAGCATATTTCTAAAGTACTCCTTTTCATGCATTTTTAGGAAAAGTGATCCCCACGAAAGTTGTAGATCTCGTCGATATCTACAACTTTCGTGTTGAACACTTTTCCTGATATTGCATGTACAAAGTGTATTTCGAAAAGACGCGAAAAATTGAAAGATTTTAAGGTGCAACTAGCAAAATATCGTATTGCTATTAACAATCACCTAATTTTAACAGATACTTTGAATAAGTTGGCTTTCGGTTAACATATCCAAATTATTTAAACAAAAACTTGAAGAGGGAAAAAATGGAAGCAGTAGTAAAGCTGATCATAGAAATTCAAATTTATAGAGAATTATGCCGGAGACAAGCATAAAAAGTTCATGCATTTAATTCTCATTTACAGACTCCACCAACAACCAGGAGCTCGAATTTAATGCACTTTAATGACACTCACCTTACCACTCTCTCTCTCTCTCTCTCTCTCTCTCTCTCTCTCCTGCCCTCTCCTCCTTCCTCGTTAAGGCCCCTTCATCATTCCTTCCTTAGTTCCTCTCAATACCCCATCAAAAAATCCATGAAACAAGTGATGGATTTCTCTCTGCAACCCTCAATAGATGGAACATAGAGGAATAAAAGAAGCAAAAAACCCAATCTTGGTGGTCTTTCCATTCTCTGGCCTTCGCAATGGGCTCAAGAATAAGTGGTCTCCTCACTCAAGTTTTCATCTTTTTGCTCTCAGCCGCGTTTCTAACCCTAGCCGCCTCTGCCCTGGGCTCAATGTCCTCCATTGCCGTCTCCTACGGAGAGAATGGCCCTGTTTTTTGCGCTCTCGTCCCTGATGGCTCTCACCTTGTTCGCTGTTTCGGCACTGATGCTTCTATTGTTTATGGCACCCCCTCAAGACTTCCTATGCTGGCCCTCACCGCCGGTGATAGCTTTGTATGCGGGCTTCTCTTGGATTCCAACCAGCCTTATTGCTGGGGAAGTAATTTCTATGTAGAAATGGGAGTTCCTCAACCAATGGAAGAAGGCGCCGCATACTCGCAGATCAGCGCCGGCGATCACCATATCTGCGGCATTCGGAAACCACGCAGAGAGCTGCAGAGCACAGCTTCAGTGATAGATTGTTGGGGTTACAACATGACTGCCTCCCTGAAGTTTGATGATGATGTGAGATCCATCACAGCTGGATCTTTGTTCAATTGCGGGCTACATGTTCGAAATTCAACCGCGCTGTGCTGGGGAGATGAGACAGGAAGCAATATTGTAGGCTTAACTCCGAAGAATCTGCGGTTTCGATCGATTTCAGCTGGGGGGTATCATGTTTGTGGGATATTGGAGAATTTCCGGGTTTTCTGCTGGGGGAGGAGCTTGGCGGTGCAGGAAGATGTCGATAAGGCGCCCGCGGATCCCATGATTTCCGTCGTCGGAGGGAGATTTCATTCCTGCGGGATCAAGAGTGTTGATCATGAGGTTCTCTGCTGGGGATTCCGGCTTCATAACAGCATTTCGCCGCCGAAAAACACGAAGCTGTATGAGATTGTTGCGGGTGACTACTTCACTTGTGGTGTTGTTGCTGATTCTTCTCTTAATCCGCTCTGCTGGGGAACCGGCGGCCCGTGGTCGATTCCGATGGCTGCCACTCCTGGGATATGCAACACCAATCCCTGTGGCCCGGGATTTTTTGAGTTCAGCCATGTTAGCCTGCCGGATAAGTTCTGCGGGCCGGCAAACTCTAGAGTGTGCTTGCCCTGCAGCAATGGCTGCCCTGAGGGGACTTATCTGCTGAGCTCCTGTAATTCGACATTGGATCAAAGATGTGAGTTCAATTGCACAAATTGTCTTTCTACTGAATGCTCATCCTTCTGCTTAGGGAAGAAGATGACTGCTGAAAACCTGCCCTCTATACAATTGCCCATCTTCATCTCAGAGTTGGTCTTTGGATTGGTGTTGGTCTGCTCAGTTTCTTTGATAGCTTGCCTCTATGTAAAATACAGGTTACAGAAATGCAAATGTGGGGCAACTGAGATGAAGACTGTAAAGAATCAGCTGAAGGCTGTAAAGAATCAATCATGCTCTTTCCACGATGAGTTGGTGAAGTTCCAGCCTGACTTGGAAGAGCTGAAGATTCATCGAGCGCTCATGTTCAGTTTTGAGGATTTGGAGAAGGCCACGGGTGGGTTCAGCGAAGAATCCCAGATTGGGAAAGGAAGCTTCTCATGTGTCTTCAAGGGAGTACTGAAAGACGGGACAATTGTTGCAGTAAAAAGAGCTGCAAGGGCTGCAGATTTGAAGAAAAATTCAAGGGAATTCCGCACCGAACTCGATTTACTATCGAGGCTGAACCACGCCCATTTGATGAACTTATTAGGCTATTGCGAGGAAGGAGGTGAAAGGCTTCTTGTGTATGAATTCATGGCTCACGGTTCTCTGTATCAGCACCTCCATGGAAATGATCCAAGCATGAGGGAGAGCTTTGGTTGGATTCGGAGGGTCACAATTGCTGTTCAGGCCGCCAGAGGGATCGAATACTTGCATGGTTATGCCTGCCCTCCAGTTATTCACAGAGACATCAAATCTTCAAATATTTTAATCGACGAAGAACACAATGCTCGTGTCTCGGATTTCGGTCTCTCTCTTCTTGGCCCTACTGATAGCAGCTCTCCTTTATCAGAGCTTCCTGCTGGAACACTTGGCTACCTAGATCCTGAGTACTACAGACTCCATTACCTGACCACCAAATCCGATGTCTATAGCTTTGGTGTTCTGCTTTTGGAAATTCTGAGCGGTCGAAAGGCCATTGACATGCAATTTGAAGAAGGTAACATAGTAGAATGGGCAGTTCCACTGATCAAAGCTGAAAATATCGTAGCAATACTCGATCCAGTCCTGAAACCTCCGGTGGAGCTCGAGGCGTTGAAGAAAATTGCGACTGTTGCATACAAATGTGTGAGAATGAGGGGGAAGGATAGGCCATCGATGGATCAGGTGACAACAGCGTTAGAAAGAGGTCTTGCTCTTTTGATGGGAAGCCAATGCAATGATCTCCCAATATTGCCTACTGAGGTTGTGTTAGGCAGCAACAGATTGCACAAAAAGCCGTCACAGAGATCTTCGACGCTGTCGTGCTCAGAGAACGACATGATTGACTCCGAGGACCAGCGATTTGAATACAGAGCTCCTTCATGGATCACATTTCCGAGTGTGACATCTTCGCAGAGGCGGAAATCGTCTGTTTCTGACGGGGACGTGGATGCTGTGAAGAATTCAGAAGGGAGGAGTTTGAGATGCTTGGAGGAAGAGATTGGGCCTGGCTCTCCTCATGAAGAGTTGTTCCTGCAACATAACTTCTGAGAAAGTGTTTGCCTGAAGTGTAATTATCAGTGATTTGCTGTAACAGCAGCTCTTCTAAATTCTTCTGAGACAATGTGTCTTTTTCTTCTTTTTTGTGCGTGTATTGTGATGTTATGTTGAGCTGGTGGACTATAGTTTTATATTAAGATGGAGTAGTCCGAGATATGAGATTGTAACTTGCAAGGAATGTAAAGTTTTGGTTCCCATTTCTCTTCACCTCCAATGAAATAGCATACCAGTGTAAAATGAATCAAGAAGGAATGGGAGAAGATGAGAAGCACCAAGGAGGAAACTGTAAGGACAACCCTAGGCTCTTAATTTCAAGTTTCCAAGCATAAAGAGTTCAAAACATACTATCCTTACCTAAGCTCTAACATCCAGGGCAATAATAGTATATAATGAAACTAGTAAAAGAATAATTCAAGTGTTTTGGCTGTGACACCATAAAAAACATGCGCACACTACCATGCGGTGGATGGAGCGGGCAGTAAGCAACATCACACATACAGGCTTCCAGTATGAATTGGATGTTGCTTTGGGACTTGTTGGGGAGATCCAACATCTTTTGTTGTGCACTTTTTGCTAGGATCTCAACTTGGTCATGTTGTTGGTTACCAAGCTCCTCGACATAGCACCCATTGAGTGGAAAGACATATAGAAGAACACACCATACAAAGAGAAGAAAATGCATATAACTTGCATTGCGAGATTCATTTCACTTGTCATGTGATTACAATACAAGCATGCTTATTTATAGCTAAGAAAACATTACGACTGATAAAGATGATTTGTTGTTGGGTTGCAGATCCCAGGCGGCTTCCTTCTCTTTGGGTTCTGTCATCAGACGGCTTCCTTCTCCTCAGGTTCTATCGTAGATCTCAGGCTTTCTTTTTCTTGGAATGTGTCTTCATTTACTTCAACCAACGTGATTTGCTTTCCAACATCCTCCCTCAAATCATGCCCGACTTTCACATTTAGGCTCTGTTTGGTTGGGCTGTTGCTGATGGAAAGCTACTGATGAACTGTTGCTGATAGAAAAAGTGCTGATTATGGAAAATAGAGTTTTGTTAAAAAACTGTTTAGGTGAAACAGAGTTTACAAAACGTAGTTTTCAAAAAGTTGTTTGGATACAAAACGGAAACTGGAAGCATGACATGCATGTTCTATATCAGTTAAATCTCGATCAAATTTTGGCATATACATGGAGAAACGTTACACATGTAGCTTAAATTATCTCACTTTCTTTAAACAACAAGACTGAGATCTAACTTGCATGGAGCTAAATAGCCCCTGGAGGAAAATAGTTCAGTGTTTATTTCTGAAATCAATCTAGAAGCTATTTTCCAAGATGTAATGTTGCAAAACTACCAAGCCTACCTAGGACATCAGAAGAAAAAAATCTGATAGAATTCCCAGCACTTAGGGTTACGAGGGAATGAGGATGCCATTATGAGGATGCCTAAATCAGCGAGTCGAAAATGCTGGAAACCACCAGAATAGTAGGGCGAGAAATCCTCGGTGCGCTGTTGGAGATTGGGTGAAGAAAATCCGGTGATTTACAGAGCCCGCCGGAGAGTGATTTTGCAGTCCTTTGCAGGCCTTGTTATCTGCGGATAGGGCGTATGTTAAATTTTCTCAAAGTGGTCAGCAAGATAGCTCATGCCCCAAATTAATATTTTCGGCACTACCCAGTTCACACTTTGATCAAGCGGAAACCCAAGGAACAAGGTTAACACCAACAACCAATGGAAGCACAAACAGATCTTTCATTCATTTACACTTCATTACAAGGCGAGGTATACGTAGCGAGACATGATTTCGCTAGTATACAAGCTACAACAGAAAGCACAAAAAACCAAGTCGGGCGGACAGCACTGGAAACCGCCGAGACCGCCAAGTCGCCAAGTCCGCTGAAGCCGGCCGAGCTGAAGCTGCAACACGCCGAATAGACACGGAGTCCGCCGAAGCCGCGAGGCCGCGCGGACACACCGTTATTCGCCTACTGCTGAAGAACTGAGGAACAGACCGCCTACCCGCCTGCGCCTGGCGGACAGGTTATTGGAACTTGCAAACGTTGAAGCAGAGAACTGACAAGCCGCAGAGCGACCTGCTGAGATCGCAGAGACCGCACACTTCCAAGCACTGACTGAAGTCAAAGCCAAACTCCTGACTCCTTAAAGCTAACCGCGCGACCTGCACACAGCAAACCGTCAGCTCTACTCAACCCGCGCGGACAGAAAACGCAGACCGCAGCAATTTGCCCAAGCCCCACTTACTGTTCCCTTCGTTACTGTAGACGTGCCGGGGGGTCCTATTTATATGCGAGGTGAGGAGTGTGGTCACCGCCCTAGTGGATAGAGACACCACCCCAGCCCACGCGCTAGCAAAAAACTCCGTCCGCTGAGTCCGCAAGGACTTAGCCGAATTCCAAGGAATAACCCGCCAGGAGCAAGGCACCTATGGGTGAACCCTCAACAGTTCGCCCAAGCTATGCGGACAAGGCACCAGCCCGCAAAGCCTCCAAACACTGCAGGACAGCATCCCCCTTCAGTGACTGTCCGCACAACAAGAGGCAGTCCGCATACCACCACAACAACGCCTCCATCCGTCACAAGCCCACGACCAAAGGCAGTCCGCCCCGATCCACAGCGGACTTGGCGGATACTGCGGACACACTGGACTTGTCACAAAAAGTGACCAAGTCCAGTAAAGCACCAAAAAGCCTAACGCGAGTACGGCGGACAAAATCCCGCCTGCCAACCATCAAGCAGGTCGCCACACTCCCCTGAGTTGAGGCAGAGTCCGCAAGAACCTCGCACAACTGTCCCACGCAATGGCCATCTGCCGGACTCCACACACCAGTCCGCCACAGCAACAACAGTGTTGTACTACCAGAGCTCGGCAAGGCCACAACCAAACTCCTAAGGCCAGTTCGCAGCAGCGGACACCGCGGACACGCCAGTCCGCAAGCCACTCGCGGATAGCACCCAATCCGCCGGTAAGCACAAGCTTGCAACACGGCCACTGAGCAAAGTACACCAGTTCGCGAACCTTTATCCGCTCAGGCCGCTCCTTGGCTAAACCAGCAAGACAGCCAACGCCCTATCCGCAGATAACTGCTCGCCTAGGCCGCGGACTTGGTCCGCACAACCCGCTCAGAAGAAACAGCCAGCTTCCACTAGACCTATCACAGGCCGCATAACAGCAGTCCGCCCAGTCCGCCGGCTATGTCCGCTCAGGCCGCCCGGCTTGCCCATCAACCACTTCCACTTCACAAATTTCAACACGCCCCTTTGAAGTGAGAAGTGGTGATCAAGCCCAGCAAACTGCGCAACCCCTCAAAAGGCCCCTTCGACAGTGGCTTCGTGAAGATGTCAGCAAGATTGTCTTCACTCCGAACATGCTCGACCAAAAGAGATCCCTCCAACACCTCCCTTATGAAGTGGTGATCGATCTCAATGTGCTAGGTCCTAGCGTGACACACTGGATTGTTTACCAGCTTGAGAGCACTCTCATTGTCACCCCGGAGTAAAGTTGGCTCTTGCACTTCTTCATGCACATCCTCTATAAGCCTCCTCAACCAGATGACTTCCCGAGCAGCCAAGGCCGAAGCCTTATACTCTGCCTCCGTAGTTGAGACAGACACCGAGTCTTGCTTCTTGCTACACCACGAGATGCTAGCTGAACCGCAAGTGAACACATAACCTGAAGTTGACCTTCGATCATCCGAATCACCGCCATAGTCAGCATCCATGTACCCAAGCAAGGCAAAATCCGAGTCCCTTCTATAGAGAAGTCCCATGTCAGAAGTTGACTTGACATACTTCAAGATGTGCTTCGCCGCCACTAGATGAGACTTCCTTGGTTCAGCCATAAACCGACTTACTCGGCCAACAGCGTAAGCAATGTCTGGCCTTGTAATCGTCAGGTAGATCAAGCTCCCAACAAGAGCCCTGAACACCAAGGGATCATGAAGAACCCTTCCCTCATCTCGTCGAAGCTTCAGCCCATGTTCCAGAGGAGTAGAGCAACTCTTCCCTTCGCCCATGCCGAACCGCTTCACAATGCGATCTGCATATCCTCTTTGGCAAATGAGTATACCGCTCTTCTTCCTCTCCACTTCAAGACCGAGAAAGTGATGAAGCTCTCCCAAGTCTTTCATCTCGAAGCGTATAGCAAGCTCAGCCCTGAGCTTTGCTACTTCCCTCTCCGAATTCCCTGTGATGATCATGTCATCCACATACAGTAGGACCAAGACTTGCAGCTCCCATTTCTTCTTGACTAACAAGCTAGAATCAGAGTTGGAGACGAGATAACCGCAGAACTGCAAATACTCTGCTATCTTCTCATACTAAGCTCTAGGAGCTTGCTTCAACCTATAGAGAGCCTTCCTGAGCTTGCAGACATAGTCCGGATGATCTTCAGACACAAATCCAAGTGGCTGATCCATGAAGATGTCCTTATCAATTTCTCCGTAAAGAAAAGCATTCTTCACATCAAGCTGCTACATCCTCCATCCCTTGCTAGCAGTCAAGGCGATCACCACTCTGACTGAAGTTATCTTTGCAACCGGACTAAAAGTCTCCTCATAGTCTTCTTCATACTGTTGTGAGAATCCTCTAGCAACCAGGCGAGCTTTGAACCTATCAATGCTCCCATCAGCCTTCTTCTTCAACTTATACACCCACTTGCAAGTCACAGGAGTAATGCCATCAACCTTGGACACAAGATCCAAGGTTTCATTCTTCTTGAGAGCAGCGATCTCTTCCTTCATGACATCTTCCCACTCCTTAACTCCAGTAGCCTCGTTGAAGTTTGCAGGCTCTCGCTTATCCAGAGGACCTGCAAAGAAGCAGTAGACAAAGCTCACTGCATTCCCATCACAGTACCGAGCCGGTGGCTTAATAACCCTCTTCGATCTCCGAAGGGTCGGCTCCTTGCTTACTGCTTTCGTTGCTTCTTCGGGCTCAACTCTTATTTGGGGCAAGTTTTGAGCAGTGCTCCCCCCGCTTCCTGAGCCAGAAAGCTCAGCCTCGTAGTTAGAAGCAACAGGAGCTGTTGGTGAAACAGCAAGCTCCTCTTACAGGCCTTCAACAGCCACCATCGGCTTTTCATCAACCTTGCTATCAGACAGCTCAACTGAGCCTCCACCATACGACGTCAGTTCGTCAAAGACAACATCTCTTGATACAACAAACTTCTTCGTCACTAGGTCCATGAATTTTCATCCCTTCTTCCGCTCATCGTAGCCAACAAAGACAAGCTTCCTTGCCTTTGCATCCAGCTTAGTCCGTGAAGCATCCGGGACATGCACATAGCAGGTTGAACCGAACACCCTTAGGTGTCCCACACTCGGCCTCTCCTTCAGCAACAACTCAAAAGGTGTCTTCATGTTGATCGGGCTAAGCGGCATCCTGTTGATGACATAAGAAGCACAAGACATCCCCTCCGCCCAGAAGGACCTTGGAATGACTTTCGCATAAAGCCAACATTTGCAAGTCTCCGTCAAATGACGGATCTTCCGCTCCGCTACTCCATTTTGTTGTGGAGTGTGCACATGTGAGCTCTCTCTGAATTCCGTGCTTCCTGCAGAAGTTAGAAAACTCGGAGGAAACAAACTCACCCCCGTTATCAGTTCTAAGTTTCTTGATCCGCAAGCCAAGTCGGCCCTCCACTAGCTCCTTGAACTCCACAAACAACCGGAAGGCTTCAGACTTCTCCTTCAAGAAATAAACCCAAGTATATCTTGAGTAGTCATCAATCATGACAAGCATGTATCTACTTCCACCAAGGCTGGCCGTGACAGTTGTTCTCATCAAGTCGCCATGAATGCGCTCCAATGGTTGCTTGCTCCTTGTTTGAGATTTATCAAACGGAAGACGATGTGCCTTACCGTATTGACACCACGCGCAAACATGCCCGTCACCAAAGGAGGACAACTTAGGCAAACCTCTCACCAAACTTCTATTAGCCATAGCCTTCAGCTTGTCCATACCTACATGCCCCAGCCTCTCATGCCAGATAGCAGCGCTATCGTTGGCTCTCATTCGATCAACATAAGAATTGGTTGCAAGAACAAACAAGTTCTTAACCCTCCTTCCTACATGAGCAACATCAGCCTTAACTGCTGATACGTTGCGAAGGAACCTCACGTCTGTTGGCCCAAACAGAACATGATACCCAACATCTACCACATTTATCACAGAGAAGAGGTTCTTCTTCATGCCCGGTACGTGATACACACTTCTTAATATGAGTGGACTCTGATCACTACCCAAAGACACAACCCCCTCTTTCTCTACTGCATAAACAGTATTATCAGCAGTGATAATAGCTTCATTACCTGAGTATGCTTGCATGGAGGAGAACTTCGACTTGTCTCCGGTGAGGTGATGACCACACCCGGAGTCCACGATCCATTCGCCGTTGAAGTCCTCAGCAGACAAGGCACGGACACAAGTGCCCGTCATGAAAGCTCCGCCTCATTCTGCTTTCTCACTCCTAGAGCAAACTTCCTCCTTTCCTGCAGCATGCCCAGGCTGCAGCTTGACCTTGCAGTCCCGTTTGAAGTGCCCTCGCTGATGACACCTGTAGCACTTCAAGTTTTTCTTCCAGTCCTTAGGAGCATTGCTCCTCTCCGGCTGATAAGACGTTGAAGGCTCTTTCTCACCAGCGACCTGCTTCTTCTTCCCTTCCCATCTCTTCTTCTTCTTCTTACCCGTGAAGAGTGCTTCACTGCTCTCCTCAGAGACAGTAACTCCAGCATCTGCCTTGCCAAGCTTTCCTGTGAAGCAAGCAGATTCTCAAGCTCCAGCAAAGATGGTTGAGTAGCCCAGCCTTGAATTGATGTCACAAAGACAACATACTCCTTCCGCAAGCCGCGGATTACGTGCCTCTTCAACTTAGCCTCTGAGATAGGCTCATCAGGATCAAGAGCTGAAATCTCTGCACACAGGCTCTTCATCTTCAAGTACTTAGAGATAGAAAGGTCTCCTTGAGTTGTCCTGCCCAACTCATTCCCCAGAAACTGAAGTCGAGCCACATTCTTCCTATTGAACAACTCATCAATGGTTGTCCAGATATCAGCAGCCGACTCACATCCAATGATGTGATCAAACAGTTCTGGTGAAACGGCTCTCTTGAGAACAAACTCCGCCTTAGCATTTGTTTTTCTCCAGAGCCTAACCTGTTTAGCAGTACCAAACGCAGCAGTCATTTCCTGTCTGTCGTCACCACCGACGACCTCCCATAGCTCCTCACCAAGAAGATAATTCTTCATGCACGACTTCCACTTCTTGAAGTTAGTCGGCGTTAAGAGTTCAATGTCAAGACCTCTTGCATAACTCCCTTCCATTGCAACAGCTGTTGGAACCTTCCAGAAGCTCAGAGCACCAACGCAGGTTGATCATCACTCAAGCACAGAGTAACAACACTGGTTGAACACCTCTCAAGCAACTGAACCTCCCTCTGATACCATGTTAAATTTTCTCAAAGTGGTCAGTAAGATAACCCAAGTCCCAAATTAATATTCTCGGCACTACCCAGTTCACACTTTGCTCAAGCAGAAACCTAATGAACAAGGTTAACACCAACAACCAATGGAAGCACAAACAGATCTTTCATTCATTTACACTTCTTTACAAGGCGAGGTATACGTAGTGAGACATGATTTCGCTAGTATACAAGTTACAACAGAAAACACAAAAAACAAAGCCGGACGGACAGCACTGGAAACCGCCGAGACCGCCAAGTCGCCAAGTCCGCCGAAGCCGCCCGAGCTGAAGCTGCAACACGCCGAATAGACACGGAGTCCGCCGAAGCCGCGAGGCCTCGCGGACACACCGTTATTCGCCTACTGCTGAAGAACTGAGGAACAGATCGCCTACCCGGCTGCGCCTGGCGGACAGGTTATTGGAACTTGCAAACGTTGAAGCAGAGAATTGACAAGCCACAGAGCGACCTGCTGAGACCGCAGAGACCGCATACTTCCAAGCACTGACTGAAGTCAAAGCCAAACTCCTGACTCCTTGAAGCTAACCGCGCGACCTGCACACAACAAACCGTCAGCTCTACTCAACCCGTGCAGACAGAAAACGCAGACCGCAGCAATTTGCCCAAGCCCCACTTACTGTTCCCTTCGTTACTGTAGACGTGCCGGGGGGTCCTATTTATAGGCGAGGTGAGGAGTGTGGTCACCGCCCTAGTGGATAGAGACACCACCCCAGCCCGCGCGCTAGCAGAAAACTCCGTCCGCTGAGTCCGCAAGGACTTAGCCGGATTCCAAGGAATAACCCGCCAGGAGCAAGGCACCTATGGGTGAACCCTCAACAGTTCGCCCAAGCTATGCGGACAAGGCACCAGCCCGCAAAGCCTCCAAACACTGCAGGATAGCATCCCCCTTCAGTGACTGTCCGCACAACAAGAGGCAGTCCGCATACCACCACAACAACGCCTTCATCCGTCACAAGCCCACGACCAAAGGCAGTCCGCCCGGTCAACAACGGACTTGGCGGATACTGCAGACACACTGTACTTGTCACAGAAAGTGACCATGTCCAGTAAAGCACCAAAAAGCCTAACGCGAGTACGGCGGACAAAATCCCGTCCGCCAACCATCAAGCAGGTCGCCACACTCCCCTGAGTTGAGGCAGAGTCCGCAAGAACCTCGCACAACTGTCCAACGCAATGGCCATCTGCCGGACTCCACACACCAGTCCGCCACAGCAACAACAGTGCTGTACTACCAGAGCTCGGCAAGGCCACAACCAAACTCCTAAGGCCAGTCCGCAGCAGCGGACACCGCGGACACGCCAGTCCGCAAGCCACCCGCGGATAGCACCCAATCCGCCGGTAAGCACAAGCTTGCAACACGGCCACTGAGCAAAGTACACCAGTCCACGAACCTTTATCCGCTCAGGCCGCTCCTTGGCTAAACCAGCAAGACAGCCAACGCCCTATCCGCAGATAACAGCTCGCCTAGGCCGCGGACTTAGTCCGCACAACCCGCTCAGAAGAAACAGCCAGCTTCCACTAGACCTATCACAGGCCGCATAACAGCAGTCCGCCCAGTCCGCCCAGTCCGCCGGCTATGTCCGCTCAGGCCGCCCGACTTGCCCATCAACCATTTCCACTTCACAAATTTCAACAGGCGCAGAACTGGACGAGAGGCTAGGGCATTCGCTCGAGGGAGATCCCCAGAGCCCGCCGGAGAGGATTGACGCGAGATTTTGCGGCGAAGAGAGCGAATGGAGGAGGATCGGGATATTTTTTTGTAAGGGTTTCGGGAAGGAGAAGTGTTGCAGCGGTTGCGGTGAACCGAAGAAATATAGCGCGTCTCCATTTCCTCTATAACCTGCGGTTGTTAATAACCTGTGTTTTGCCTGAAAGCTGAAACAAACACTGCTTATAACAAAAACTTCATTTCGGCGCTAACGCACCGGAGGCAATCAGCCCAACCAAACGTTACCTTAGTGCTTCCCTTAAGAGTGAGGAAACGCTGCCATGCCAAGGCCTTTGTTAGTATGTCGGCGAGATGATCTTCAGTAGGGAAAAAAATGCACTCATATCTCCCTCTTTTCTGTCGTTTCCCTTACAAAATGATATTTTAGTTCAATATGTTTACTCTTGTTGTGGAAGATGGGATTTTTGGAGAGGGATATTGCGGATTGGTTATCACAATAGATCGGAATAGCAACTTTTCCTTCGTATCCTTCTAAATCTTTCTGTATTCTTTTGAGCCAAGCAGCTTCGCATGGTGCTGAGGTTAAAATCATGTATTCTGCTTCGGTGGAAGAGAGCGCAATTCTTTTCCATTTTGTAGACCTCCAGGAGATGGGCTTCTTACCAACACAGAAGATGTATCCATTGGTGCTTCTTCTATCATCGCCTCATCGGTGAATCCTCCCCAATCAGAGTCACTGCACCCACGGATTGAATTATCACTTTCTTTCTAGTACTGGAGACCATAACCTTTATTGCCTTGGATGTATCTTAGGATTCTTTTGGCGGCAAGGAGGTGGCTAGTTTTTGGCTTGCTAACAAACCTAGCTTCCATTCTGACAACAAATTCATGTCAGCCTGGTATTGGCAAGATAAAAAATTAATCAGACTAAGCTTCTATACTCTTCTGGATTAACATCTTCCTCTTCTCTTTTCTTTTAACTTCTCTCCCGTTGGCATGTGTGTTAATGAATCATTTCATAACTCCAGTCTGAATTTCTTTAATATTCTTGGGTGATGAAGATCTGCCCAGAGCTATACTTGATCTGAAGGTTCAAAAAGAATCCGAGGTGTCCTAGTTCAATCATCTCATAGCGATCTTTCATATTGTTCTTGAGCTTTTCTATCATCTCTTTATCATCCTCGATGATGATAAGGTCATCAACATAAATGCATACCAGAAGGGTGTTTCTTCCTTGTTTTATGTAGTGGGAAGCTTCATTTGGACTTCTGGTGAACTTCTCATTCTTGCTGAAGTAAGAATCTATATTGGCATTCGAAGCCCCAGGGACCTGCTTTAGGACGTAGAGGGCGTTTGACAGTTTATACGCCTCTTCTTTTTCTATTGTTTAAGGTTACTGGTCGTAGAATTCCACCTCAATTTCTCCATTTATGAAGGTGTATTTTACATCGAACTGGAACACATGTAACTGTAATTGAGCGGCACGAGCTAGAACATATCAAAATGTATCCATTCATGTCACTAGAGCATAAGTATCACCATATTCCCTTCCCGGGACTTGTGAGTACCCCTTGACATTATTGATGCATGCTTTGAATTTCACAGGTCTGCCGTCTTCATCCAGTTTAGTTTTATGTACCAATTTCACACTGATAATTTGCTTTTCACCGGGTCTGTCAAAGAGTGTGCAAGTCTGTTCTTTTTTCAATCATTCTCATTTCTTCTTCCATAGCTCTTCTCCATTCCTCTTATTTCTCTTCTTCTTCAAAGGTTTCTAACATACCTTCATAGAGAGCAAGATTGTAGTTTTCATATAATTCAGTGATGGATTTTGTTTTGTGTATTGGCAGTGATGTGGCAGGGCAATCTTTAGAGTCATTGGAATCTAAAGTATCAGAGGGTTGTTCGATTTCACTGTCAGCTGATGGAGTAGAATGGATGGCTCGTGGTAATTTGTTATTGTTAGAAAAGCCCAATTAAGGGCCCATGTTTTCTTCTTTCTCCCTCTCCTTGTATTAGTCCCACATCATGTATTAGGATTTCTCTCTTCATTCTTCTCCTATATAAGTGTATGTATATTTGTAACTATTCATTCAACAAAGTATATACAAGGTTGGAGCTCTCTTTACATGGTATCAGAGCCAACCGGTCTCCTCCTTGGGTATCCGGCCTAGCTCATTTCTAACCGCCTATCTTCCGTGCCTGTCTGCGCGGCCTCCCCTTGCCGCGGCCTCTCTTCTACCTGCCTCCATCTCCACTTCTCTCGTGGCTTCCACCTCCTCCTTCCTACCACCTCTCCTTTTATAATCCTCTCTCACATGGGTCCACCTTCTCCTTTCTTTCTCTACCCGCGCGGGCTCTTTCCCCTCCCCCTTGCGACCTCTCCTATCTGCTGTCCACTGCGGGCTCTCTCTCATCCTACTCGCGGCTTCCTCTTTGCCTAATCCGCTCGAGTTCTCTAACTCGCGGATTCTTCTCCTGACCGCTCGAGTTCTCTATCTCGCGGATTCTTCTCCTGACCGCTCGAGTTCTCTAACTCGCAAATTCTTCTTCTGACCGCTCGGGTTCTCTACTCGCGGCCTCTTCTGCTTGCCGCTTGCGTTCTCTCACCGCGAACTTCTTCCCCACTACTCGCTGCGACCTGCTCTCCTGCTCGTTGCGACCTGCCTCCTGTTCGTCGCGACCTGCCTCCTGCTCGCCGCGACCTTCCTCCAGTTCGCTGTGACCTGCCTCCTGCTCGCCGCGACCTGCTCTCCTGCTCGCTGCGACTTGCCTCCTGTTCGCCGCGACCTGCCTCCTGCTTGCCGCGACCTGCCTCCAGTTCGCTGCGACCTGCATCCTGCTTGCCGCGACCTGCCTCCGGCTCGCCGCGACCTTCTCTCCTGCTCGCCGCTTGCCTTTTCTACTCGCTGCGATCTTGCCTTCCCGCAGCTAGCGTTCTCCTCTCTGTCCTTAGCCGCATCGTGGTCGCGACCTCGTGTGTCGCTGGTGTACCCGCCGAGACCGTGCGACTATCTTCTCTGTCGGCTTCTCCCTAGTCGCACTCTGGTCGCGATCTTCTGATCGCTGGTGTGTCCACCGAGACCGCGCGACTGCCTCTTCTAACCGCCCGGTCTCTTCTGCAGGCCGCGCATGGCTTCTGATACTTCCGCTGCTACTTCTGCTCCACCCGCCAGTGCGGCTGCCCGGCTTCCGAACTCCGTGATAAGTTACGGATTACTACCATCTCCCTAACTGGCAAAAGGAATTTCGTCGAGTGGGTTCACTCGGTTCGCCGTGTTCTGCAGACGAAGGGTCTTCTTCACCACTTGACCCGCGCCACTCCAACTGCTCCCTCCGATGACTGGCTTCGCGATGATGGTCGGGTCCAGTCCTGGCTTCTCAACTCTATGGATCCCGAGCCCTACAGGATGGCCATGTATCATGACACGGCTAAGTCCATGTGGGAGGAGCTTCACGTTTTTTACTCTGGCCATGACAGCCTACAACACCTATATGATATCATTTCCGATCTTCAGAATCTTACCCCGGGTGCTCCTGGTGATATGCTTTCCTTCGTGGCTAAAGCCAAGAGTTTGGCATAGGCTTGGATTCAACATCAGCCTCCTACTACCGATCTAACCACTCAACGAAACCAGAAAGAAGCTGTCGCCATCGCCATGATGATGTCCCGAGTTCCTCCCCACCTGCATAGTATTCGGGCCCAGATTCTCTCATCCGCCACAACTCCTTCCCTGTCTGATGTCTGCTCCATGCTGCAGGGAAGGAGTTTCAACAAGTTCATCGGTGCTTCAACAAGTTTCCATGGCGAGGAAGATGTTTCGTAAGGTAATGACACTTCTCCTCTCAGTTTTTAGGATGTGTGCATGACATCCATTTTCATTTAAGCATTTATTTGAGCATTTAGGCAACAAATCTCTCAAATGAGAAGGGTTCAGGTGACTTGGTTCAAGATGAGCCACCAGATCGATTGTGTCTGTCCCCGACATACTTTTGCATTAGAAATTCACTACGTTAGTGGATTAGGCATGGTAGGTGAAGCCAAAATCGTGGCTGGTGGTCCGATTCGGTGATGTTGATTGACGTGCATATTAGGATTTTTGTTAGAAACCAGATTGCGGCGAAGACGCCATTGTGATACCCTTAATTTTTGTGTGAGAATAAATGGTGGTTTAGGGCGGGAAAGGATATTCTTGTTGAATGCGATGTGGAGGTGTGGCTTTGTATTTGTGGTTGGCTGGCTTACCCCTTGATGTTGTGATTTACTTGTGGAGGGTATGCTGACAATACAAGTCCCCTCATGTGGAAACTGACGAGGACGCCAAGCTTTTGGACAAGCCCAGGCGATGAAACCCATGAGCGGGCAAGGTCAAGCAAGGGTCCTTAACATCAGTTGTGCTTAAATTGGTAAATTTGGCAAGAACGGTGGAGCTAATGGACAAGCCCGATGGTATTGTGATCCATGTGCGGGTGGGGGCTCAGCGAGAGTTCTTGGCAATGAGCTGGTATGCCTTTGGGGAATGAGAGCACCCATGTGATGATTGTGATGTGATAATTTGTGATGGTGTGTTAGAACCATACATGTTATAGGGTGCCTTGGGTGAAACCCAAGTTTGCATACATGTTGCATTGTAGGTCCCTCCTTCTATTTATATGCTCAACATAGAAACGTGTTTGATGCTTGAGATACAAAATTATGTTGTTTTCTATGTTAGGTTATGTTTTATTACATGCATACAAAGTGCTGACCTAGTCATGGGCAAAAAGCCCAATCGTGTCGGGCTTTGGCCGGCCCGGCTTTTTACTAACAGGACTCGACCCGGGCTCAGTGTGAGTCGGGTCGGGCTCGGGCTCCCTCTCAAAGAGGGGCCCGGTAAGGCCCTTTAGGCCGGCCCAGGCCTGGCCGGGATTTTGCTGGACCGGCCTGAATAACTAGGCGTGATTAATCCCGCCTAAATAGGCAGGATTAATCCCGCCTATTAATCTGGCGTGATTAATCCTACCTATTAATCAGGCGGGATTAATCCCGCCTAAATAGGCGGGATTCCGCCTAAATAGGCGGGATTAATCTCGCCTAATCATAGGCGGGATTAATCCCTCCTATTAATCAGGCGAGATTTATCCCGCCTGATTAATAGGCAGGATTAATCCCGCCTGATTAATAGGCGGGATTAATCACGCCTAAATAGGCAGGATTAAAATCCCGCACCAGGCTTCTGCCAGCTAGGGTGCCGGGCTCAGGCTAGCCCGGTGCTCAGGCTTTGCCCGGCCCTGCCCGGGCCGGGCACCGGGCTGGGCAACCGACAAAAATGGGGGCCCGGTAAGGCCCCCAAGCCCTGTCCCGGGTTGGGCTTTTCCCGGGCCGGGATTTTGCCGTGCCGGGCCCGGACGGGATTTCTGGGCCCGAGCTTTTTGCCCATGACTACCTGCAGGGTGATGGAGTGCCCCAGGGTCCGCTAGGGATGGCCAGGAGGAGGGGTGTAGGTTATACAGTTGAGGTCAGCTTTTGCTGACCCACGTTACAACAAATTTTTACAGGACAAGGATTGCAAGCTGGAGCAAGCTCGCCGATCAAAAAGGCTTAAGCCACATGAAGTGAACCCCCTTTTGATATCTTTTGTGTGTTCTCATGTTATGTTTCTTTAAATGTAATCCGGCTTACATGTCAAGGTAGCCTAGGAGTATTTTCAATATGGGAACATGAGTGTTCTCATGGAATTCGAAGAAGCAGTCAACGATCGCCCTATCATCTTGTGAGGTAGAGTACATCGCGGCGATGGCCTGTACGTGCCAGGCTATTTGGCTAAGGAATCTCCTGAAGGGTTTGTATCATGAAGTGGATGGACCTATGCCCACGTTTGTGGACAACATGTCAGCCATCCAGCTCGCAAAGAATCCAGTGCTTCACGGACGCAGCAAGCATATCGAGATGAGGTACCACTTCCTCCGCGAGCAGGTGGAGCTAAAGACGGTGGAAGATGTCTATTGCCCTACCGGAGAACAGGTCGCAGACATCTTTACAAAAGCGTTGAAGGTGGAGACGTTCCTAAGGCTTAAAGGCAAACTCGGCATGTGCTGCCAAGTTTGAGGGGGAGTTTTGTTGGGGTTGACATGTTGACCGGGCCCCACGTTGGAGTTATAATATTTTAGTTATGATTATTTAATATATGGGAAAGAGAGTTGTATTTAATGAGATAGTTGAGAAGTTGTATTCAATAGGAGAGAGAGATTGCATTTATGTGGGGGTAGTTGGAGAGTTTTTCCCTTTGCCTATAAATAGGCTCCTTGTACTTCATTTTAAAGTTGCTGAATAGAAGTCATTCTTCCCCATACTTCAGTCCTAGAGAGTGAGAGGAGCGCTGCAGCGCTGGAGCGTTTTTGTCCGGGCGGTTAGTCAACCAAGTCGCGCGGTTTGTGCTAGCGGATTGAGTGGTGATCTCGGCAGTGTCAGCTCGCGAGTGGTGGGGAGCTCGCAGTTTAGGAGGTGAGCTCGCTTGCGCCAGCTCGCGGTAGTGGTGCACTCACGGGTGGTCGCACAGCTCGAGCGGGAAGCCACCTCGCCGAGCGGTCTCGGCGTAAGAGCAGGATTGAACTCGGCGAATCGCCGTTCGCGTGGAAGCGAGAAGCCACCTCGCCTGGTGGAGCTCGCCTTGTAGGAGAGTGGGCTACTCGCCGAGTGTCTAACCGCGCGAGTAGGAGGTTTGTTGGGCGGTCTCGCAGGGTATTTTTTGGTATTAGGTGGAATTGGCTTGTGGAGTTGAGGTTGCACGCGAGCCCATACACGTTTCCAACAGAACTTGCCTCAACAACATTAGAAGAACCATCAGCATCCGCACGGAGCTCACGAATCACAAAACGTCAATCTCCATCAACCGTATTTTGCTGAAGCAACTTCAAGGTGACCATCATAAACACAGTGATGGGATGTACCCTGGAGATGACACTCATTGGTGGAAAATTCTCCCAGATCCCCAATCCCTTGACAATCTATTTGATGTAGTACGACCCTCCTATCTACTTAAAGGGGAGATAAGTGGCATGACAAAGATGATAGTGGGAAAGAACACAACCAAGGTGAAGAGGCACATGCCAGTCCATGCTGAAAAGGTAGAGGAGGTCCTGCCACCCCACCATATTCTGGCTTATGGCTCGGGCGTTGATGTTATACCCAATTAAGTGCTGAAGATAATGTAGTGCCAGAGAGCAGATCTGAGTAGACATTACAACGTGAGCCTCGTATGGTTGATTCTTTCTAGTGATCGGCTACCAAAACTCACTAGGGAGACTCCCTGGTGGAACTCATATAGCTGGCAGGGAACATCCGACAGTATGAGGTCATCCTAGGTGTAAATCATATCATAGATTACTAATGTGCCCATACCACAAGTGTAAGTATGGCCACCCATATAGAAAGAGACAGACACCAACTCCCCTGTAGCCTCATCCAAACAATCTAGAGTGAAGAAGGTGGTGAGGAACTCGAGTATGACTTCACGGTAACTGTATACCTCAATAGAGAATAAGCTCCTCCATAAAGCCACTGCGAGTAGCCTGTCCACCGCCTTATCTAGGGGAATGGATGCGATATCTGAGTTAGAGAATAATAGATAATCGAGATAGCTTTTTTGCCAAACTAAATTATGTTGGAAACGTGTATGGGTTCCCGCACTCACAACAAAACTTTCCAAACACTTCAAAGTAGTCGTGAGACCAACTTCGCGAGACCGTCAAGTCGCGCGGTTACCAACCCGGCGAGACCGCACCCCACTCGCGGCTAGACCACCCAACTCGCGTGGCGAGATCAACCTACCCGCGCGACGTCGACGCCAACGAGTTCCTACTCGCTTGGCGAGTCCTCCAGCGAGCAGCTCCCCTCTCGCGAGCTGCACTCCTCCCGCGAGCACACAAGTCGCGAGCACACCCTTCTCGCGAGCTGCACAGGCGAGATCAATATACCAAACCGCGAGTGCACAAACCGCCCGACTAGGTTGACAAACTGCCCGGACACACACCAGCGGATGATGTATCTCCTCCATGATGTAGCACCGGGTTCTTTGCGAGTTGGATGGCCGACATGTTATCAACATACATCGTCACAGGCCCATCCTGCGGATGATGTATCTCCTCCATGATGTTCCTCAGCCAGATCGCCTGGCAGGTACAGGCTGCTGCTGCTATGTACTCCGCTTCGCATGAAGACAAGGCAATCGTCGTCTGTTTCTTCGAACTCCATCAGAACACTCTAGTTCCCACATGAAAAACGTATTCGGAAGTGCTCTTCCGATCTTTCACATCTCCTCCATAGTCACTATCCGAATACCCGACTAACTTCAGCTCCTCTCCAGTAGAATACTTCATGTCGTGTCCCCTCATCCCGTTCACATATCTTAGGATCCTCTTCGCTTCCGTGAAATGGTCCTGCTTCGGTTCCTCCATGTACCTGCTTACAACTCCAACAATGTACATGATGTCCGGCCTGGTGAAGGTCAAGTAGCGTAACCTTCCGACCAGACTCTTGAACATCGTGGGGTCAACCGCTCCTTCCTTCGAGTCCTTCCTTAGCTTCAGCCATGGATCAGTAGGAGTGGAGATAGCCTTGCTATCCTCCATCCTGAATTTCTTCAGGATCTCTTCCGCGTACTTCCTCTGCGAGATTATGATGTCGTCTCCTCTCTGTTGTTCCTCTACTCCCAGAAAATAGTTGAGCTCACCAAGGTACGTCATCTCGAACTCCTTCTTCATGGTTCTCTTGAACTCCTCAAACATCACGGGGTTGTTGCCGGTGAAGATCATGTCGTCTACATATAGACATATGATCATCATGTCTCCACCCTTCTCCACCTTGGTGTATAAAGCATACTCATAGGGGCACTTCTTCTAACCGTGTTTCTGGAGGTAGACATCAATCCTCCCATTCCAGGCATGAGCTCCTTGCTTCAAACCATAAAAAGCCTTGTCCAGCTTGCAGACTTTTCTCTCCTCCCCTTTACCGCATACCCTGGAGGCTGCTTGATGTACACATCCTCCTCTAGGTAGCCATTCAAGTAAGCAGAGACCACGTCCATCTGCATTATCTTCCACCCATGATGAGCCGCCAGCGCGATGATCAATATGGTGGTGTCTATCCGCGCTACGGGGGAAAAGACATCATCATAATTCACTCCTTGGACTTGGAGGTAGCCCTTCACAACAAGCCTTGCTTTGTACTTCTCCACGCCACTGTACTTGTTCTTCTTTACTTTATAGACCCACTTCACCCCAAGGGGTTTGTGTCCTGCAGGCGGATCGACTAGCTTCCAGGTCTCGTTCTTCTTGATGGAGGCGATCTCCACATCCATCGCTTTTCTCCAAGTCTTTTTCTTTGCAGCTTCCTCATAGGAGCACGACTCAACATCTGCCAAAAGACAATATAACGAAAAATTGTTAAGTGTCGGTGTTGTCTCCTCATAGATTTCATCCAGCCTCCTCATCCTGTGCTGAGGACGATTGTCCTTGCTTCCACTGGTGCTAGCTCCGCCAGAGCCGCCACCACTCGTGCTTGCTCCACTTAAGAAAGGGGTGAGAGCTCCCCCTGAACCTCCGCTAGGTGGTGATGGTGGCTCAGCTCCACCCATCTCGGCATCAGCCTCTTGTCCACCTTCCTCCTCATCATCATCAAAGAACATCCCCTTGATGCCTTTCATTGCATCTTCCCAGCTCCAGCTGCTTTCTCCTTCAAACACCACATCTCTTGAGATGATGACCTTCTCAGTCACCGGGTTATACAACTTGTAAGCCTTGCTCGCCGGAGCGTAGCCTATGAAGATGCACTTCTCGCTTCTATCATCCAAATTCTTTCTCCTCTGGTCCGGGACATGGGAATAAGCCACATACCCGAAAACCCTTAGGTGCTTCACACTTGGTTTCCACCCGCACCAAGCTTCGAACGGGGTCTTGAACTTCACGCTCTTCGTTGGGCAACGGTTCAGCACGTACACATCCACCTGCACTGCTTCCGCCCAAAACTTCTTAGGCAACCCCTTGCCTTTCACCATACTCCTTGCTATATTCATGATGGTAAGGTTATTTCTCTCTGCCACTCCGTTTTGCTATGGTGAATATGCCGCCGTCAGCTAGTGAGAGATTCCCCACTGCTTACAGTACTCGTCAAACATCCGAGAGGTGTACTCCCCACCCCTATCCGTTCTAAGCACCTTTAGTGGTTGACCACTCTCCTTCTCTGTCATAGCTTTGAACTCCATGAACTTGTCTAGAGCCTCGGCCTTCTCCCTTAGCAAATATTTCCAACACTTCCGGCTGAAGTCGTCGGTGAAGGTAATGTAGTACTTGCTTCCTCCTATTGAAGTAGTCTCAAACGGATCAGCGATATCCAAGTGAACTAGCTCCAGCTGTCTTGTCTCCCTCCGGGATTTTCCACCCTCGAACGTTTCTCTCTTCTGCTTTCCTTTGGTACATGCCTCACATACCCTCTGAGGAGGCGAGATCATAGGCAACCCTTCTACCATCTTAGAGTGGGATAGTAACTTCAGGCCTGTGAACCCCAGATGGCCCATCCGGTGGTGCCACAACCAAGATTCCTCTTCTTCTCCTGTCTTCGCAAGACATGACGTCTCCTTGGCATCCATTCTTCGAGGAAAGAGGCGATTCGTCTCCATCTTCACTCTCATTACCTCTCTTTCTTGACTATCCTTCATAGCTAAGGTGCTATCCCTCAACAGGACACGATAGCCCTTCTCCACTAACTGCCCAATACTTAGGATGTTACTCCTCAAGCCCGACACATAGAAGACATCGTTAATATGCACCTCCTTCCCATTCATCGTGACCGTTATCACTCCTCTTCCTTCCACAGGTATCTTCGAGGCGTCGCCAAAGCTGACTTCACCACCATTTGCCTCAAGGCTGGTGAACAACTCCTTATCTCCACACATGTGGTTACTTGCGCCAATGTCCAAGTACCACACTCCGTTCCTCCCTCATGCAGTACCTTGGATGGTAAGGAACATCATCGGGTCGCCACTCGTGTTACTTGTCTCAGCATAGTGGTTGGCTTCTCCTCCCTTCCTTGGAGCCCAATAATCGTAGCTCATATGCCCGAACTTGTTACAGTTGTAACATTGAATTTGTGACATATCACCTCTTCCTCTTCCTTGACCTCTTCCCTGGTCCCTTCCTTGTCCTCTACCTTGGCCTCTACCTTGGCCTCTTCCTCTTCCTCCTCCATCATGTCTCCAACCCTGAGGTTGCTCCGCCTCCTTCTAGTTGTACTGATTTCTTCCGAAGTCTCTTCCACCTCTTCCTCCTCTACCTCTTCCTTGGTAGCCTCGGCCACGCTGGCCTCCTCCTCTTCCTGAGCTTTCTCCAAAGTTAAGCTGAGTCTGGAGTGCTTTTCCCAAGCCACTTGACTCCTCATCATCCTGCAGCATGCGGTACTCATGGGCTTGCAGTGAGCCAACAAGTTCATCTACCGCCATCTCGGTGAGATCCTTCGACTCATCAATGGCCACTACCACATGTCTGAATTTCTTGGACATAGATCGCAGGAGATTTTCCATGAAACTAACATCATCAATTGTTTCCCCATTCCTCTTCATCTCATTTGTAAGCATCCGCAGACGTGTCACGTAGTCGCAAACCTTCTCCGAGCTTTGCATCCTCATCACCTCATACTGGGCTCGGAGGGATTGTAACTTAACCTTCTTTGCTTTATCAACTCCCTGAATGGAGCGTTGTAGTATCTCCCAAGCCTCCTTGGATGTCCCAGCATCTGAGATCTTCTCGAACGTCGCCTCATCCAAACCTTCGTATAATATAAACAATGCCTTCTTATCCCTCTTCTTTGCCTCTCTCAACGCCGTCCTCTGCGCGTTGGTCAATGCAGCCTCTGCTTCAGCAGTAGGGACCTCTACTCCATCATCTACCACCTCCCACAAATCCTTGGAGGTGAGTAGCACTCGCATGTAGATGCTCCAGTTCCCGTAGTTTGTTTTGGTCAACTTGGGGACTTTCCCCGGCATAACATTTTCCCTTTCCATCTCTTCTTATCACTTGACCTTCCGAGCAAACTTCTAGGGGATCGAACCTCCCTCTGATACCACTTGTTGGAAATGTGTATGGGTTACCGCACTCACAACAAAACTTTCCAAACACTTCAAAGTAGTCGTGAGACCAACTTCGCGAGACCGCCAAGTCGCGCGGTTACCAACCCGGCGAGACCGCACCCCACTCGCGGCTAGACCACCCAACTCGTGCGGCGAGATCAACCTACCCGCGCGACATCGACGCCAACGAGTTCCTACTCGCTTGGCGAGTCCTCCAGCGAGCAGCTCCCCTCTCGCGAGCTGCACTCCTCCCGCGAGCACACCCTTCTCGCGAGCTGCACAGGCGAGATCAATCTACCGAACCGCAAGTGCACAAACCGCCCGGCTAGGTTGACAAACCGCCCGGACACACACCAGCACTGCAACGCTCCTCTCTCTACCTCTCTCAAACGAGAAATTCGGGAATAGGAAGGAATTTCACTTTCTCATCAAAAACAAATGAACTACATACATGCCTATTTATAGGCAACCAAAATCAACCACCTTCTCTCTCCTATTTAATACACACTCTCTCTCCTATTAATTATCCATACATAAAATAATATTAGAGTTCAAATCTTGACTGGTCAACAAAACAAAAGTCCAACAAATTATACCACAGTTGAGTTCACGCCCCTAGAACGTGATCATCTCCACCACTGAAGCACCAACCATGACATTGGTCGCCAATGAAAAGGTTGAACCCACTCCACAGTGCATCCTGGTCAAAAGCTTCTTAATGCCCATGATAGCTCGCACAAGTAGCCAAGAAGGAGGAGAGTAGAGAAATGGAGGAAATGGAAGACAAAATAGGGGAGGAAACAACAAGAAAATGGAGCAGGGCAGATCTTCCACGTTGCACCGTCGGGAAGAAAATTTCGGGCCTATGTGCGAATCAGGAAGGCGGCGTATGGTTTTTATAAAATAAAAATCACGCGATTATGAAATATACCTTTGCACTGGCGGTCCAACCGTGCGATATGAAAATTTTGCCCAAACATCAAAGTTTTCTGGGAGATGATCAGAAGACTATACGCGACAACATCAAAAAAATGGTATAATAAAATGACACACGATAGTGAATGTTTGACCAAACTTAGCAAAGAGTGCTTGAAGCGCGCAGAAAATTTCAATAAGATGAACTGGGTTAATCCAGCGATCAACAAAAAGAGGGAACTGCAAACATAAGGAATGAATTTAACTACTCTTACTCCTAGATAAATGTTGGGGTTATTGTTGTTGATTTGAGATCACAGGAATTTAGAGGGATATGCAGGAAAGAACAAAATGTATCTAACCTTTTTTCTTAATGCCCTTTCTTACTTACATTTATTACAAGCAAAACAAGCCTTTTATAGGCATTACACCAGAGGTGATGAGTTATGGATTAAAGCCCACGCAATACAGGATATTTGTGCAGTTTGACTTTGACTTACAAACTCACATCAATACATATCTGTTATATTTATTGAACAACTTAACAAGATTTAGCTTATCTAATTACACCCCTCCTTATGCTAAACTTTCATTAACCCCTGGTTTTTTTTGGAGTTCCAGGTACCGTGCCTTAGGCAGCAGCTTCGTCAGTAGATCTGCGATTTGGTATTCACCTTTGTAGTAGATTACTTTGATGCTTCCTTTGTCTGTTCTTTCTTTTATAAAATGAAAACACTGGTCGATGTGTGATGAATTATAAATATACACATATTTTAGTACTTTATTTATATCATTTTAGTTCTTATTCATAATTTTTAGCTATTTTTTGTTTATAAATATGTCTCGTTTTGTAAATATTTGCGTGACCTAACTTAATTTTGATTTCTGAAATTTTTCAGAAAATTGTCAAAAATTGACAAATCACGCCCGTGTCCTATAGGTCACTCCCGTGACTAGGGCGTGATTCGTCAAACCCATGGAATCAGCGATTTTTAAAGAGAAATTTCCGTTCGACAATTTCAGCTCGACAAATTCCGATCGACGATTTCAGCTTGACGATTCTCCAGCAGCTCGACGATTTTTCAACTCGACACTTTCCGCTCGACGTTTGTCGAGTGTCGACACCAACCGACACGCCCAGAGTCACGCCGTGACCTGGGGCGTGACTTCCTCCACCTGGCCGACAAGACCCGCGCGATGACTTTTGACGCACCGCGCCCAGATCCACCTCCTCGACACGCCCAGCGTCACGCCCGTGACCTGGGGCGTGACCACTGCGTGACCGATACGTGTCCAGCTCGAAGTCCACTTTCCCGTTAAATCGCCAGCAGCATTTTGTACAGTGCTGACACGCCCCCCCTACACGACCGTGTCAGGGGGCGTGTTCCTCAAAATTTTGTCTATAAATTCCAGTGTTCTGCTTGAGTTCCTGTTCCACTTTTTTGGTTCCATTTTGTAAGGGGAGGTGCTGCGTAGATGGATTTCCAACCTATGGAATGAGGTTTTCTCTTTTGCTCTCTTTTCTTTTTATAGTAGCATTGTAATAGTTTTTAGACTTAATAAAAATGTAGATTGTTTCTCATTTCTATATTTTGGACTTCATCTATGTGCCCACCCTTTGCAATCTTATTTATTCTTTGTTTTAACTTTATTTTTCTTCTTTTTAAAATGAGTGTGTGTGTGTATGAGAATAAATGTTATGTTTTCATTTTTTTTGGATAAGTAGTTGTTATGTTTTCATTTCATTAGCTTTTGTTAACTTAGAATTTTTATAGCTTTTGCTTCATTCCTATAGATCCGTAAAAACATTTTCAAAGTGATTTTCATTTCTTTTAACTTAGATTTTTCTTTTTAGGTTGTGAAACTTTTTCGTTCATTTAGCTTTATTTTCACTTTTTAATCACTTTTACAGAGTTATAGGAATGATTTTGTAGTTGTTTTAATTTTTCGTTCACTTAGTTTTTCATTTTAAACTTTTGCTCTTTTAATTTTTTCGTTCTCTTTTTACGCATTTCTACCACATTCTAGTGGTAGAAATGTATTCATTTTAATTTTTCGAGCACTTGCGTTTTCCTTTTTTATTTACAAAACTTTCTTCCCTTTTAATTTTTATTTTCACTTTTTATGCATTTCTACCGCTTTCTAGCGGTAGAAATGCAGTTGTTTTCATTTTTAGATTACTTAGTTTTTTTTACATTTCTGTATGTGTGCGCATTTATTTCCGCCTACTCGTTAAAAGTTAAATGACGCTTTGTTTTTTTACTTTCTATAGAGTGCATGAGTTTGTAATTTTCATTTATTTTCGCCTACTCGCTAGGAGTTAAATGTCAGGTCTTTATTTTTCCTACTCATTTGAGTAGGATTTGTGTGCGTGTGTTTACTTTATGTCGAGAGAGTGTGTGCGTGAGTTTTACTCTCTGTCGAGTGTGTGCGTGCGTTGCATTTATTTAGTCCTACTCATTTGAGTAGGACCCGCTTTCTTTCTCCCGCCCACGCATTTGCGCCGGGACTCGCATTTTACTGCTTTCATTTCAGTCCTACTCGTTTGAGTAGGACTTGCACTTTTCAGCTTTCCTTTACTGCTTTCATTTTACTGCTTCCACTTTCTTGCTTTTTTTATCGCTTTCTTTATTGCTTTCCCCGCAAGCCGTCCCCATTCCGATGAGTGGCTAAACGTTCTTAGCCCTCAGTATCGAAGAGCATTGAGACAGATAAAATAGCTTAAAATAATTAAAGGTCCTTACTTTCTAATTAATTAAAATTACTTAAGGTTTGCCTAGGGTTTACGACGCGTAGGACCACATAATCGATGTGTGGGCCCTATTTTCATAGTCCATATGCTAGCTAGCCAAGAGGTCGTTCATATGGACCGATCACCCCTTGGCAAAGAGAGTTCCGCACTAACCCTCGAAAGAGGAGGCGCGCCAACTCTACCGGATTGGGTTTCCCACCCAATAGCGGGGTTTTTAGCGTAATGCGGGCGTTAAGAGGAATCCTTCGTCGGACTAACGTTCGGTCGAATAGTCTTAGCGTTCAGGTGAGCGATAGTTCTAGAGATAAGTGAGCTCATTCTAGTGGAACCTCCACGACCAAGTCTCCCCCTTAATTAATTAGAAATTTAGGATCTCTTTTTATTTAATGTATATTTTAGTTCTAAATCGATTCGATGCTGTTGCGTTAAGATTTTCATCGGCTCCACCTTTTATGCTTTATTTTTATGCTTTCATTTTCTTTTTTTATATATATAAAATACCCGACAAGTAATTATCGGTAAAATAATAGTCTCATCTAGGGAAGAGTAGAAATAATCGAACCGACCCCGAGAACAATACAACCTCGATATTCCACCCGGAATATCCTGTACTACTCACGATAGGTGCACTTGCCTTCTTTCGTTAAAACTGGATCACATCTTTTTATATCCAAATAAATAAATACGCGCGCTCCGTTTTCTTAAATAAAAATCACAATCCGCTTTTCTACTTAAATAAACCGCCCGGGGCACCGCGTGAATCCTCACCTATTTTTGGAGTTTTAACCGCATTAAGTTTTCGGACTTGATGCGAAAAATATCAATCAAGTTTTTGGCGCCGTTGCCGGGGAAATTTGTGTCGTTATTTTGAACCCTGGAGTTCTATTAATTTTACCTATATATTTATATATAAAAATATTTGGTTAACCAACAAAAAAATAAAAAATTTACTAATAATAATAATAATAATAACTTTAAAAAAACTTACAAAACTTATAAAACTAAAAATTTGAAAAACCTATAAAACTAAAAAATTTGAAAACCTTATAAAATAAAAAATTTGAAAAACTTATAAAATTAAAAATTTGAAAAAACAAAAACAAAAAAACAATATAAAACTAAAAAAAACTAAAAAATGAAAAAAACTTAAAAAAAATATATTTTCATTATGAAAAAAAAACAAACTAAAAACTAAAAATCTACTTAAAAACACAAAAAATATAATAATTTGATTTTAAAAAAACCAAAAAAAAAACAATCTATATATTTTGTTTAATTTAATTTAACTTATTATATTTTAATTTATTTTGATTCAGTGCACTTCTCACTCTTGTGCGCGCTAGGGGAGCGCATTTATATCGCACTCTTGTAGCTAAGACGTTAGCTTACGAGTCACCACACACATGCCCCCCACCCACCCACAATCTTTTCGCCGAGTTTATATGTTCGTTTTATTTTTTTATGTTATGTTTTTGCTTATTTTTTTTCTTCTAACAATAATGCAAGGTTTCAACCCGGGCCTCCCCGAACTCATCTAAAGGAACCTTCTACCCTCATTTTATTTATTTATTTTATTTTTGTACATATTATGATTTTATATTATCGTTCCGCATACTTAGACTGCAACATTGTGGACAATGTTGGGTTTAAGTATGAGGTGTTTTCCTATTCTGCATTTTTTTTATTCTCTCATACTCATAAAAAATACAAAAAAAATTGCAAAACTTAAAATATATAAAAAATTCTCCTTGTTTTTTTAATCAAAGAAAAACTCAAAAAAATCATAAAACACAAAAAAATTCACAAAAAAAAAACTTAGAAAACATAAAAAAAAAATTAAAAAAAATTTAAAAGTTTTTTTCTTTTTACTTTGTAAATATTTTTTTATAAAAATCTCTCTTTCCCCCTCTTCTTTTCTTTTTTGTTAAAAACTCGCTTTTTTTAGCTTACCCGCGGCGTTCGACTCATCGAAACAACCACCCAAATAAGAGTCTGTTCGCCTTCGAGTTTTTACTTTGTACATTATTTTAAAATAAAAAATTTTTTTTGATCTCTTTCCCACACTATCTCCTTTGTAAATAACACTTCTTTCTCTTCTCATTCTTATAAATTACTTATCAAAATAGACTTAAAAATCAAAAAAATTAGAAAACCAAAAAATTCCTAAAAAAAGATAATAACTCTAAAAATTCAACAAAAAAAATCATAAAAACAAAAAAAAAATGATAAAAACCCTAAAATCCCAAAAATATTTTGCTAATTATGTAACGCATAAATCGAATATCTCAATTCTTAATTTTCTTGCTATCCAAAAATTTTGTTTTGAGTTTATTTATATGTGAATTTTATAAATTCTCTGTTTGCTATTCGTTTGTTAATTATTGATTGAAAAATTTAAATAGTCGGGGTTAAATTTTAAATAATTCATTATGCTTTGTTAAAAATAGCGAACTCGTTTTAGGCACTACTTCTAATTTTTCATTAATAGGAGCACGTGTATTATGTTAGGAAATAACGACTATAGAATTCAATTATACTAACTTTTAGCTTTCTGAAAAATTGGAACGTACAATTTATTAAGGTTGCTCTCAAACATTTTTAGGATTAAAAATCTTGTTTTCTTTTCTCCCCTTACTTATCATGACCTACTTGGCATGATAAAATTTTTTATCCTTAAAAGATCCTATGTCAATGGGAATAAGATTTTGTTACGTAAACATAGGCACCCAATAATTTAAAAAGATTATATGTTATGGAGTAAGAGGATAAAATTCATTACTCCTACACATATACATTGGGTTAATTGTATTCTTATGAAGTTGAAAAACAAAAATCATATTAGGAATATAAGATTTCATTTTCCTAATAATCCAAAAGAAAAAAAATGGAGGTTCGAGAAAAAATTTCCTCACCTCAAAATCAAAGCCCACTTCATAAACTCACTACCCCCTTATTCAATTACATGATTCTAGAATTAATTCAAAAATCTATTTTAGAGCATAATTAGTAAATTGTATTATTTCCAGTAACACTAGTATAAGCTAGAGTTCATATAATTCCAAGCTATTTTCGTTAATCTAACCATTACAATTATTGCTTTCTATTTGATTACATCAAGAAGTCTTTTGGCCAAAACTTTTGCGCTATTTAAATCATCTACATAATTTTAGGACTTAACTCTTACACCTCGTATATTTATTTAGATCTCTCTTATAATTGATTAAGCGGTAGCTAAACTTAGAGTTTTTTCTATTCCTTATAAGTTCACCTCAAGCTTTTGCTCTAGAATAGCAAAAGCTTAAGTATGGGGGTATTTGATGAATTATAAATATACGCATATTTTAGTACTTTATTTATATCATTTTAGTTCTTATTCATAATTTTTAGTTATTTTTTGTTGATAAATATGTCTCGTTTTGTAAATATTTGCGTAACCTAACTTAATTTTGATTTCTGAAATTTTTCAGGAAATTATCAAAAATTGACATGTCACGCCCGTGTCCTATAGGTCAAGCCCGTGACCAGTCCGTGATTCGTCAAACCCATGGAATCAGCGATTTTTAAAGAGAAATTTTCGTTCGACGATTTCCGATCGACGATTTCAGCTCGACAAATTCCGATCGACGATTTCAGCTAGACTTTCTGCTCCACGATCGTCGACACCCCCACGACACGCCTAGCGTCACGCCCGTGACCTAGGGCGTGACCCCTCTTCCCGCTCGACGAAATTTTGCTCGACGATTTCCGCTCGATAAAATCGCACTCGACGATTCTCCAACAGCTCGACGATTTTTCAACTCGACACTTTTCGTTCGACGTTTGTCGAGTGTCGACACCAACCGACAAGCACAGAGTCACGCTGTGACCTGGGGCGTGACTTCCTCCACCTGGCCGACAAGACCCGCGCGATGACTTTTGACGCACCGTGCCCAGATCCACCTCCTCGACACGCCCAGCGTCACGCCCGTGACCTGGGGCGTGACCACTGCGTGAACGACACGTGTCCAGCCCGAAGTCCACTTTCCCGTCAAATCGCCAGCCGCATTTTGTACAGTGCTGACACGCCCCCCCTACACGCCCGTGTCAGGGGGCGTGTTCCTCAAAATTTTGTCTATAAATTCCAGTGTTCTGCTTGAGTTCTTGTTCCACTTTTTTGGTTCCATTTTGTAAGGGGAGGTGCTGCGTAGATGGATTTCCAACCTATGGAATGAGGTTTTCTCTTTCTCTCTCTTTTCTTTTTGTATTAGCTTTGTAATAGTTTTTAGACTTAATAAAAATGTAGATTGTTTCTCATTTCTTTGTTTAGGACTTCATCTATGTGCCCACCCTTTGCAATCTTATTTATTCTTTGTTTTAACTTTATTTTTCTTCTTTTTAAAATGTGTGTGTGTGTGTGTGTATGAGAGTAAATGTTATGTTTTCATTTTTTTTGGATAAGTAGTTGTTATGTTTTCATTTCATTAGCTTTTGTTAACTTAGAATTTTTATAGCTTTTGCTTCATTCCTATAGATCCGTAAAAACATTTTCAAAGTGATTTTCATTTCTTTTAACTTAGATTTTTTTTAGGTTGTAAAACTTTTTTGTTCTTTTAGCTTTATTTTCACTTTTTAATCACTTTTACGGAGTTATAGGAATGATTATATAGTTGTTTTAATTTTTCATGCACTTAGCTTTTCATTTTAAACTTTTGCTCTTTTAATTTTTTCGTTCTCTTTTTACGCATTTCTACCGCATTCTAGCGGTAGAAATGTATTCATTTTAATTTTTTGAGCACTTGCGTTTTCCTTTTTTATTTACAAAACTTTCTTCCCCTTTAATTTATATTTTCACTTTTTATGCATTTCTATCGCTTTCTAGCGGTAGAAATGCAGTTGTTTTCATTTTTAGATAACTTTGTTTTTTTTACATTTCTGTACGTGTGCGCATTTATTTCCGTCTACTCGTTAAGAGTTAAATGACGCTTTGTTTTTTTACTTTCTGTAGAGTTCGTGAGTTTGTAATTTTCATTTATTTCCGCCTACTCGCTAGAAGTTAAATGGCAGGACTTTATTTTCCCTGCTCATTTGAGTAGGATTTGTGTGCGTGTGTTTACTTTATGTCGAGAGAGTGTGTGCGTGAGTTTGACTTTCTGCCGAGTGTGTGCGTGTGTTGCATTTATTTAGTCCTACTCGTTTGAGTAGGACCCGCTTTCTTTCTCCCGCCCACGCATTTGCGCCGGGACTCGCATTTTACTGCTTTCATTTCAGTCCTACTCGTTTGAGTAGGACTTGCAATTTTCAGCTTTCCTTTACTGCTTTCACTTTCCTGCTTTCTTTATCGCTTTCTTTATTGCTTTCCTCGCATGCCGTCCCCATTCTGATGAGTGGCTAACCGTTCTTAGCCCTCAGTATTGAAGAGCATTGAGACAGATAAAATAGCTTAAAATAATTAAAGGTCCTTACTTTCTAATTAATTTAAATTACTTAAGGTTTGCCTAGGGTTTACGATGCGTAGGACCACATAATCGATGTGTGGGCCCTATTTCCGTAGTCCATATGCTAGCTAGCCGAGAGGCCGTGCATATGGACCGATCACCCCTTGGCAAAGAGAGTTCTGCACTAACCCTCGAGAGAGGAGGCACGCCAACTCTACCGGATTGGGTTCCCCACCCAAAAGCGGGGTTCTTAGCGTAATGCGGGCGTTAAGAGGAATCCTTTGTCGGACTAACGTTCGGTCGAATAGTCTTAGCGTTCAGGTGAGCGATAGTCCTAGAGATAAGTGAGCTCATTCTAGTGGAACCTCCACGACCAAGTCTCCGCCTTAATTAATTAGAAATTTAGGATCTCTTTTTATTTAAAGTATATTTTAGTTCTAAATTGATTCGATGCCGTTGCGTTAAGATTTTCATCGGCTCCACCTTTTATGCTTTATTTTTATGCTTTCATTTTCTTTTATATATATATATATATAATACCCGACAAGTAATTATCGGTAAAATAATAGTACCCTCCAGGGAAGAGTAGAAATAATCGAACCGACCCCGAGAACAATACGACCTCGATATTCCACCTGGAATATTCTGTACTACTCACGATAGGTGCACTTGCCTCCTTTCGTTAAAACTCGATCACATATTTTTATATCCAAATAAATAAATACGCGCACCCCGTTTTCTTAAATAAAAATCACAATCCGCTTTTCTACTTAAATAAACCGCCCGGGGCGCCGCGTGAATCCTCACCTATTTTTGGAGTTTTAACCGCATTAAGTTTTCGAACTTGATGCGAAAAATATCAATCAATGTGCTTTGATCTATGGTGGGTAAGAGGATTCTTAGATAGAGCGATAGCAGATGTGTTATCGCATTTAATTTTAGTTGGATTTCCTTCTTCTTTTCCTGTAATTGCTTTCATGATTTCCCTAAGCCAGATGGCTTCACAGCTTGCAACACTTAGTGCCATATACTCCGCCTCTGCGGTCGAGAGGGCCACAGATTGTTGTTAACGAGAGCTCCAGGTAACTGGATTATGCCCTAACATGAAAACATGACTGCTGGTACTCCATCGATCATCTAGATCCCCACCCCAGTCAGCATCACTGTAACAATGTAAATGGAGTTTTGTATCTTGGCAGTATAGTAGGCCATGGTTGATTGTCCCTCATATATAACGGAGAATGCGCTTAACTGCTGCAAAATGAGTTTTGTTTGGGAAGCTTACAAACCTAGAGGTGATGTTTACAAGCATTCTCTATATCAGGGCGTGTGTTACAAACATAAATCAATGATCCTACTATCAATCTATACATTTCTCCGTCTATTTGTTCATCAGTTGTTCTTTTTATGAGTTTATCCCATGTTCCCATAGTAGTGATTGAGGGATTACAATTGCTCATATTACATTTCTTTAAGATGTCTCTAGCATAGTTATTCTGGGAAATGAATATTCCAGTTGGGATCTGTGACACTTGTATGCCAAGGAATATTTTCATTAGACCAAGGTTGGTCATTTCATACTTAGCTTCCATTTGTTCTTAGAACTTCAGTATCAGTGTAGCGGAGTTACCTGTTGTCATTAGATCATCGACGTATAGACCAATTAAGAGAAAAGAGTCATGATTCCTTCTGGTATAAAAGGTAGGTTCAGTTTGACACTTATGAAATTCATTTAGATGAAGATAAGCATCAATGATTGCATTCCAGGCTCTTGGAGCCTATTTTGGTCCATATAGAGCTTTTTGCAACTTATAGACCTTTTCCTTACTTTCTTCGTATATAAAGCCTTGTGGTTGATCAACGTAGATCTCTTCTTCAATAGTACAATTGAGGAATGCAGATTTTACGTCATAATGATACACAGGGAGATGGTGATGGGTTGCATATGCAAGAAATAACCGAATTGTACTCATACGAACCACTGGAGAGTAAGTCTCTTCATAATCTCTTCCTGGTTTTTGTGAGTACCCTTTGGCTACCAGACGGGCATTATTCCTTGCTAGAGTCCCGTCCTCATTATGCTTGATTTTTAAAATCCATTTTATGCCAACAATGTTGTGTCCTGGAGGTTTGTCAACTAAGCTCCAAGTATTGTTTTTATTGATCATATTCACTTCTTCAGTCATTGCAGTTCTCCATTCATGAGATTGGTTGGCTCCTTCAAAAGTGGCAGGAGCAATGCAGGATAGAGCAAGATCAGTTGTTTGATAAATATCTTCTAAACTGCGAGTTTTATGGGGAGATGATGAATCTGAGCTACTGTCACTGGCAGATTCCTCCACCTGATGAGGCTGTTCAGTTTGAAGAGATTCGATGGATTCATAAACTTGTGATGAGTCAACCACTCTTGTATGAGGTAGAGTAGTGTGCTCCGCTGAGTCCCATTTCCATGTTCCTTCTTCATTAAATGTGACATCACGGGATATTAGCAACTTTCTTCCTCCTGGCTGATATAAACGATAGGCTTTTGACTGCTCACTATAACCAATAAATATACATTCACTACTCTTGTTGTCTAGCTTTTCTTCTCTTCCTTTATGTAGCAAAACATATGTTGTACAACCAAAAGTTTGAAGATGATCTATTGCAGGTTTTCTTCCAATCAGTTTTTTCATAAGGGGTGGAATCCTTAAGAGACCTTGTTGAGGCTCTATTTAGGATATGTACTGTTGTACTTACAGTTTGGTTGTATTTTGTAAGATTTTGTTGAATACATGTTTTTTCCCTTCACTTGTTTTGTGTCCACTGTAAACGTTTGCAACAGTGGTATCAGAGGGAGGCTACGATCCTTGGTAGTAACTCAGAAGAGTCGAAGAGATCGCAACAATGGAGATGGTAAATGCTATGCCGGGTCAAGTTCCCAAGTTGACGAAGACAAACTATGGGAACTGGAGCATTTAGATGAGAGTGCTGCTAGCATCAAAGGAGCTTTGGGAGATAGTTGATGCTAGGTATGAAGAGCAGACTACTGAGCAAGAGGCGGCATTGACTAACGCACAAAGAACTTCCAGAGAGAGGCAGAGCAACCTCAAGGCAGAGAGCAAGAAGGAAGAGGAAGAGGTCGTGGAAGAGGCCGAGGCAGAGACCGTGGAGGAATGGCATAAGTCCAATGTTACAACTGTAACCTGTTTGGGCACATGACTTATGATTGCAGACTTCCAAGGAGGAATGAGGAGACCAACCACTATGCTGAAGCAAGAAACACTAGTGGTGATCCAATGATGTTCTTGACTTACAGAGGAGCTGAAGGAGGTAGAAATGAATTTTGGTACTTGGATACAGGAGCGAGCAATCATATGTGTGGTGAGAAGGAGTTGTTCGCTAACCTTGAACCAAGTGTTGGTGAGGTTAGCTTTGGTGATGCTTCAAAGATCTCAGTAGAAGGCAAAGAGTTGATAGTGGTCACCCTCAATGGCGAGAAAGTGCATCTCAACGATTTTTTCTATGTTCCTGGCTTGAAGAGTAACATCTTAAGCCTTGGACAGTTGGTAGAGAAAGGCTACTGCATTCAGTTGAAGTATGGTTCGTTGGCTATGAAGAACCATCAAGGAAAAGAGGTGGTGAAAGTAAAGATGACTACAAATCGTCTCTTTACTTTGAAGATGGATGTCGAGGAGACGACATGCCTAGCAAGAACTGAAGAGGAAGAAAATGCTTGGTTGTGGCACCATAGAATGGGTCACTTAGGCTTCAGTGGTCTGAAGCTTCTGTCACATGCAAAGATGGTGGAAGGTTTGCCTAAGATCTTACCACCACAGAAGGTCTGTGAAGCTTGTACGAAGGGAAAGCAGAAGCGGCAAAGTTTTGAAGGAGGAAAGTCTCGTAGAGCAAGGAGACAGCTTGAACTGGTTCATTCGGACATTGCTGGTCCGTTTGATATTGCCTCAGTTGGAGGAAGCAAATACTATATTACCTTCACTGATGACTTTAGTCGGAAGTGTTGGGTTTACTTCTTGAAGGAGAAATATGAGGCCCTTGACAAGTTCAAGGAGTTCAAGGCGATGACAGAGAAGGAGAGTGGACAACCACTGAAGGTGCTGAGGACTGATAGAGGTGGGGAGTACACCTCTAAGTTATTTGATGCTTTCTGCAAAGAGCATGAGATTGCTCATCAGTTGACTGCAGCTTATTCACCTCAGCAGAACGGAGTTGCTGAGAGAAAGAACTTGACGATTCAGAACATGTCAAAGAGTTTGATAAAAGGCAAGAAGTTGCCGAAGATGTTCTGGGCTGAAGCAGTACAATGTGTTGTGTACTTGCTAAACAGATGTCCGACAAAAAGTGTGAAGTTCAAGACTCCATATGAATCATGGAGTGATTGGAAGCCAAGTGTGCAACACTTAAGAGTGTTTGGGTGTGTAGCTTATGCTCACATCCCTGATCAGAAGAGGAAGAAGCTTGATGATAAAAGTGAGAAATGTATATTTGTATGCTACGCTCCGATGAGTAAAGCTTACAAGTTATACAATCCTGTGACAAAGAAGGCTATCATCCCAAGAGATGTCTTGTTTGAGGAAGATAGTTGTTGGAGCTGGGATGAGAAAGAGAGAAGAATCAAGGGGATGTTTTATGATGATGATGAAGAAGAAGGTGGTCATGAAGCTGAAGCTGCAGATGGTGGAGCTGAACCACCATCACCACCAAGCAGAGATTCAGGGGGAGCTTCAACTCCCTACTCTAGTGGAGCAAGCACTAGCAGGAGCATCTCTGAAGGTTCACAACCTAGGAGGAGAAGGTTGGAGGAGATCTACGAGGAGACGGAGCCAATTAATGCTAACTTTTTTTTATATTGTCTTTTAGCAGATTGTGAGCCATACTCGTATGATGAAGCTGCTCAAGAGAAGACTTGGAGGAAAGCAATGGATGAAGAGATGACATCCATCGAAAGGAATGATACTTGGGAGTTGGTCACTCTGCCAGCAGGTCATAAGCCCATTGGTGTGAAATGGGAGTATAGAGTGAAGAAGAACAAGGATGGAGAAGTGGAGAAGCACAAGGCAAGACTTGTCGCGAAAGGCTATCGACAAGTCCAAGGTGTAGACTACGATGAAGTCTTTGCTCTAGTGGCGCGGATAGACAATATCAGACTGATCATTGCACTAGCTGCTCAGTATAAGTGGAAGATCTGTCAGATGGACGTCAAGTCCGCATTTCTCAATGGTTATTTGGAAGAAGATGTGTACGTCCAGCAACCTCCTGGATATGAAGTGAAAGTCCAAGAGAGGAAGGTTTACAAATTGAAGAAGGCGTTGTAAGGGTTGAAGCAAGCGTCTTGTGTGTGGAATGAAAGAATTGATGGATACTTCCAGAAGAACGGGTACATGAAGATCCCGTATGAGTATGCACTCTACATGAAGGTGAAGAAGAACGGTGATTTCATGGTCGTGTGCTGGTATGTTGACGACATGATATTCACCGGCAACAACCCTCTTACGTTTGAAGAGTTTAAGAAGATGATGAAGAAGGAGTTCGAGATGACTGATCTAGGAGAACTCACTTACTTCTTAGGCATTGAGGTACAACAAAGTGAAGATGAGATCTTCATTTCTTAGAAGAAGTACGCGGAGGAAATTATGAAGTAGTTTCGGATGGAGAATAGCAAGGCTATCTCTACTCCTGCTGATCTGGGAATGGAGTTGAGGAAGGATTCGAAGGAGGAAGCAGTTGAATCTACGATGTTCAAGAGTCTAGTTGGAAGTCTAAGCTACCTGACTTTCACTAGGCCCGATATCATGTATGCAGTTGGAGTTGTTAGTAGATATATGGAGGAGCCGAAGCAAGATCACTTCACAACAGCGAAGAGAATCTTGAGGTATGTGAATGGGACGAGAGATCATGGTTTGATGTACTCAACTGCAGAGGAGTTGAAGCTGGTCGGGTACTCCGATAGTGATTACGGAGGAGATGTGAATGACCGGAAGAACACTTATGGATACGCTTTTCATATGGGAACAACTGTGTTCTCATGTGTTCAAAAAAACAGGTAATGATCGCCTTGTCTACCTGCAAAGCTGAGTAAATCGTAGCGGTAGCCTGTACTTGTCAAGCAATTTGGTTGAGAAATCTCCTGCAGGAGTTGCACCATGCACAGGATGGTCCTGTGACGGTGTATGTGGATAACATGTCTGCAATTCAGCTAGCGAAGAATCCAGTGCTGCATGGGTGCAGCAAGCATATCGAGACAAAGTACCACTTTCTTCGAGAGCAAGTGCAGCAGAAGGTCGTGGAGTTGGTTTATTGCCCCATAGGAGATCAGATGGTAGACATCTTCACAAAGGCGTTGAAGACAGAGACATTCCTAAAATGCAAGAGCAAACTCGGCATGTGCTGCCGTGTTTGATGAGGAGATTGTTGTCGGAAATGTAGTTTTGACCGAAGTCAATTGACATATATATATATATATATATATATATATATATATATATATATATATATATATATATATATATATAAGTGAAACAGTGTGCTTGAATGGCAGAGGCGTGAATGATGAGTTGCATTTATTGGTGGGCCACGTGTCCACTTCCCATTTGATGCATTTGCCTATATAAAGGACTATACAACAGAGCTGTTGATATAAGCGGAAGCTTGATAAGGTGAGGGAAGCGCCAGAACAGAAAAGTTTACGGCTTTTTCTTGCGGACTGAAGTTCTGAACAATGGAAGCCTAGCAGAGGTGGCGGATTGGATTTTGAGAACAAAAAATAAAAAAAACAGAGGTGGCGGACTCGATTTTTGCGAACAAAATAATAGCAAAGGTGGCGGACTCCTATTGGCAAATAGGAAAGTGCATGCAAACGTGCTGGACTGGCGGACTGCAGCTCCCAGCAAACTCGCGACCTGAACTGTGAGAACAGTTTGCTTTGCGGACATATTTTGCGAACTGTTTTTGAAACACGCGTTTTTCAAAGGAATAAAGAACTATTCTGGCGAGCTCTAGCATACAAGTCTTAAAAGTGTTGTATGAGTGGTCACGTCGTGTGCGTTGTAACATTCTGAAGTAGCTTGGTGCGGTGAAATTGTAATAATGAAGTTTGGTTGTATTTTGTAAGATTTTGTTGAATACAAGTTTTTTCCCTTCACTTGTATTGTGCCTGCTGTAAACGTTTGCAACAAAAACTCCTTTGGTAAATTTTTATGTAGTAGCATGGTCCTTGCCATTTCTGCTACGGTTCGATTTCTTCTTTCCACAACTCAATTTTGCTGAGGTGAATTTGGAGCTGTTAACTATCTTTTTATTCCATTTTCACTACAGTAGGTTTGAAATTGGCAGGATGTGAATTCCCCACCTCTGTCTATTCTAAAGTTTTTGATTTTGTGATTGAATTTATTCTCAACTTCAATTTTAAAATTCTTAAACAATTGGAAAGCCTCAGATTTTTGGGAGAGAATATATATCCACATATACTTGGTAAAATCATCTACTAGCAAGAAATAGTAGCTCTTACCTCCTATGGATTTTGTTATTGTTGGCCCCCATAGATCAGCATGGATTAACTCCAAAGGATATTTTGAAATCCTTTCTGATTGATGGGGAAAGGGCATCCTGTGAGCCTTTCCTTTTGCACAGCTTGGACAGAAAGTGGTTTGCTTGTGTAATTCAGGAAGTCCTGTCACTAATTGTTTATTCTTCATTGTATGAATTGCATCCCAGTGCAGATGCCCCAGTCGATGATGCCAGAGAAGGTGAGGTGATCTGCAACCCTGTTGACAGGTGAAGGCAGCATCATGATATGAAATGGGAAGATCAAGAGGGAACACCCTGTTCTTTCCCATCTGAGCTGAGACTATCAGGGATCCTGATTTTTGATCAGTGATAGAGCAAAAGTTCTTTGCAAAAGAGACAATATAACCTTTTTGCAATAGTTGTCCTACATTTAGTAGGTTCTGAGCAAGCTTGGGCACAAACTGAACATCATGAATTGGTCTAATTTGTCCAGATGGGGTGATGATGTTAATTCTTCCTCTTCCTTCTATCTTCGATGATTTTCCATCCCCAAGATAAACTTCTGCTTTATGGGTTTCATCTAAGGTGGTAAAAGTTTCCTTTCGATCATCCATATGAGATGAACACCCACTATCTATGTACCATAGATGGGATGATTTACTTTCTGCCTTTAGGCAAGAGTAGAATAGAGCTTCTCTTTCTACTTCTTTTGTTTTACCTTTATCTGTAAACCGGGCTGCATCTTTATGCCAACAATCTCTATCAGAATGATTGGGAATTTTGCATCTTTTGCATTTTGAGTACCAGTCACGAGAGTAATGGGCTGTCTTATTGCAGATTATGCAATAGGTGGATGAGGTGCCAGTATTTTTATCTTGGAATTGTCTTGGTGCTTTCCCTCTGCCTTTAGTTCCAGTATTCCATATTTGTTTGTTTGACTGATTCCAGGATTGTTTGTTTTTGATATCTCTTTGTTGAGCAGGCTTTTGATAGTATTCTCCTCTTTGATTCTCATGAACTGGCTTGGTAACTTTCATATTTATCTGTAAGGCTTGGTCCAAATTTTGAGAGCTTCTTCCTAGCCGGACTACGTGAGATTTTAGTGAGGCCATAAGTTCTGTTAACGGCAATTTGTAGATGTCTTTTGACGCTTCTATTGTGGTTACAGCCTGGTTGAAGGTACTTGGGAGACTTCTTAGTAACTTTGGTACTATTTGTTTATCCTCCATAGTATCTCCAAGGTTGCGTATTTGGTTGATTAAATTTATAACTCTAGCAAGGAACTCTTGAACTGGTTCCCTAGATTTCATACTTATAGAATCCAGATTTGTCCACAAAGTTTGTAATTTCATGGCGATTACTTTGGCAGATCCTTTGTATTCCTCTTGCAGAATTTTCCACGCTTCCTTGGCAGTTTTTGCGCTCATAATACGGGGAAAGATCTGTTCTGTTACTCCTTGTTGAATAAGCATAAGTGCTCTTGAATCCCTCATCAAAACTTCTGCTCTTTTTTGTAGATGGGTTGCTTCAGCTTCTTTTTCTCTGCCTCCTTCAAGTAAAAGGGGTCCTTCTTGGACCAATTCCCAGAGGCCTTGTGATCGAAACACTGTGCGCATTTGCACCCACCAGTGTTGATATTTTTTTCGTTAAAGATTGGAATCGAGGTGTGCGAATAAGAGGGGGTAGATGATGAGGCCATGGTTAAAAACCTTTTTGATAAAAGATTGGCAAGCAAGTATGCCACAAACTTGCTCTGATACCACTGTTGATTTGAGATCACAGGAATTTAGAGGGATATGGAGGAATGAACAAAATGTATCTAACCTTTTTCTTAATGCCTTTTCTTACTTACTTTTATTACAAGCAAAACAATCCTTTTATAGGCATTACACCAGAGGTGATGAGTCATGGCTTGAAGCCCATGCAATACAGGATATTTGTGCAGTTTGACTTTGACTTACAAACTCACATCAATACATATCTGTTATATTTATTAAACAACTTAACAAGATTTATCTTATCTAATTACAATTGTCATCCTAGCACGTTTTCCTCGGGTACTTCAGTCCTCATTACTGCTGAGCCAGTATCATCGATTCCTATGAGCGCTGCTACCCCTCTTCTACAGTCTGCTTCATACAGGAGCTTTGAACGACATTTCCTTGACTTCTACTTGCGTTATGTTCAAATTGAGGGATATGTCTATAAGAAGCATGATCTGTTGACATGCATGGGCCAGCATGTGGGAGTTATTCAGCCTGTCGATCTACCTCATGCTTCTAATTCCAGAACTCGTCGGACCCGTACCCCATCCTCTATAGTCTCATTTGTAGTCTCCACATTATTCTCCACGGTGATTACTAAACTCCACTCTTCGAAGGATCATTTAAATGATTTCCATTTTTGTTTTTACTTTTATTATTATGTGTTGTACTTTGACATTATTTTTCTGGGACTTTTGTTCCCAGAATGTGGACTTGGATATTTCATTATAATTATTTCTATATTCTTTTATTTTGTTCATGTTATGTGATAGGTTTGTCTTGGATGTGTATCTTAGTTTGTGTTGTGTTAGTTTTGTTTTATTATATTTTGTGCTTGGACTTTTTCCTATAGGTGTGGTTATACTTTCTTTACGGAGGCATATATGTTTGTGATATTATTGTGCCTTCTGGTTTGCTCATTTGTCATCATTAGGTAATCTCTTTCCTAGATCGCTATTTTATCTCTATGGCTATATCAGATGTTATATTTCATATCTTAAGTTAGTGGGAGAGTCGTTATGTCATTACCTACTACACGTGCACATCTTTACTTTCATGCCAGAAGCATTTTATTTTAGTTTTGGTTATTGTTAGTTTGCATTTTCACCGCACACCACAACACTCACGTGAGCACGCACTTACATGTTGATGCATTGCGAGTTGCATTTGTTTTTTGTTTGTGATTGAGAAAATCAATGTTGATGGCATAGAATTGTGAGATAGAGTAAAATACTGACTCATATAGTCCTCCTAGTTGAGTGCTCATCACTCGTGTAGAAATCTGAGTAGAAAAAGTTTTTTCTTATGATTATAGTTTTTATATTTTTTCTATTTGCATAAATACAATTTATTCCCCTAATAATTGGTGAATCTAGTGTGAATCCGACGGTAGCGTAGGGATATGTGTATATAATCGCTGGAGTCATATTGCTCGAGTTGGTAGGAAGGATAGTCTTTCTCAGAGGCTATGAACTTGCCCCTAGCTAGTGACTCTCAAAGCATGTGTATATGCTATTTTATTTGAGCGAGCATGATGTAGGACATCTTCTTAGCCCAGTTAAGGCTTTGCACCGCTCTTACTACTCTATCCTCGCTTAGCCACTTTGTGTCGACCCCTTTTTTTGATTCAGCTCCACTATCATATCACCAAAGCCAAAAAGTTTATCCTAATCAAGCACTGAATTATGAGCTTTAGAGGTTTACTCTTTTATATTGTGGGGTGTCGAGGTGGTGTGATTATTGTGAATGTGTGGAGTGCTCCATTGAAAAATTTCTTAAATTATTAGGGAAAAATAAAATGAGAAAAAGAAATGAATGAATAAGTTGTGAAAAAAAAATTGTAAAAAAGATTGTGAAAATGTAAAAAAAAGTGAAGTTAATATTTGGGAGTAAGCGGTGCACACATCCATAGTTTCAAGTTCAAGTTAGGGGTCTGGTACACCCGCATTGTATTCATGCTTGGATGATTTATTTGTTGTGAGCTCATTTTTTTAGGTCACCCGAGCCAACAAGTTTATCTTTGTTTGCCCTGCCTAAACCCAAGCCCCATCTTAAACAGTTAAGCCTGATTGATTGGCGCTTTGAACCAAAATAGTGTCATGGAGAGAGTGTGAACAGACAAGCTTATGGTCATCGACATTGTTAGATTTCTTTTTTGATTGTCCCGAGCCCCAGTATTTGCAATGCACATCTTAGCAATTAGTCTACTTTCTCTATACAACTGACTTGAGGATTCATCATGAGTCAAATTATGAGTAGAAATAATATATAGATACACTTCTAGAAAATTATAATCTATTTTGCATAGTAAAAAGTTCCTTTTATTGTATTTCTATTTGTGTGAGTATGCGACTTTATATGGTACGATGCTTTTCAATTTCTATGTCAGTTCTTGTTTTTCTTGTCCGTATGAGAGATAGTTTACTTGGAACAAGAAAATAGGTAAGTTTGGGTGTGGGATGTGTAATCTGAGCACATCTGGGCTCGTTTTCACGCACATTGATGAGTCCGATATTTATTGGGTATTTTGGACTCATATGAGCTTGTTTTCATGTATTTGCACTTCACTTTTAGCTCTATATTGCTTATATTTACTTAGTACCAATTTCTAACATGAAGTGCACAATTTGCTCGTTGTAGTGTGTAATTGCGCTCTACTTTGGTGGGATTAAGCACATAGTACCCACCATTGTGTTTTATGTTTGTATTGTAGTTTTGGATAGGCTGGGGGTGTGCCCAATCCAATTTTAGAATTCTAGGGAATCACAAAGTCATGCGTTTTTCTTTCGTGATCGAACCTTTTGCCTGTTTGGGCCCATTGTGCTGAAATGTTTGGTTTTTTCCTCTGCCCATGTGATTGCACGGGTGACCTACTAGTCTGAAATTTTTATATTTTTAGTGGTCTTGCATTTCCTTCGCCCATAGTTTGATTCCACTGCGCGAGAAGAAAATCGCACGGGATTTATAGTTTGATTCCACCGCGCGAGAAGAAAATCGCACGAGATTTTGTTTAGCCTGAAAAAATATGTTATATCTCTACCTGTGGGTTTCTGTTTACGCACGGTTGATGCAACTGTGCATGATGAGAAAACACACGACAGAACCTTGGCCTGTAGTGTATAATTTCTTATAAATATCATATGGTTCGATCGTGCGACCATGCGTTCAACCGTGCATGGCTATTTTCTTATGATTTTTCTATTTAAGCCGCAGTTTTCTGGCCGATCAAGATCAAATCATCTGTGAATTCTTTTACCGCAAAATTTAGTGGGAGAGCTCTAGCTCCTCTTCCTCCTCCATCCATTAGGGATTTTGCCCTAGGTCACCTCCATCATCGTCTAGCTTCCAAAGTGGGGATTATAGCCCTACTTTTATCATCAAGCTAGGAGAGCTCCGCACTGGAAAAGATCGGGTCACGAGACAAAGAAGACGGGTCAACTTGGAGGAAGTGACGGCCCCCTCTATCCCGGATGTAATTGTAGACCATTCTAGGACATGGATTGACAACCAGTCGATTTTTACCATGAATCCCAATGAGGTTTCGGATGTGGTCGATTCCTTGCCTCTCTCCTTTTATTTTGATGAATGTAAGTGGATCTTCATTTAACAAAAGATGTGCACTTTAAATTCTTGCTATTAACTTTTTATTCATTTATTTGAGTGCTTTTGGTTTATATGTTTGTATGAGTGATTATTTCGATATTTATATTGTTTTTCAGACTCATTATGGCAAGTTTTCTCTTGCTTGCACTTCACATTAATTCATAAATGCTTATATCTCACTTATTTACAAATCTCATATGAAGTGCACTTTGGCTCATTGTGGTGTGCAATTGCATGCTGCATTGTTGGGGGTAAGCACTTCATGCTCCCCATTCTTTTTCTAATGTTTTGTTGATGATGGTGCTGTGCTCCTAGCTATGGTGTTGATGTGCACGTGGGAAGATCTCCTTTATTGCACAGGTTATTTTCTGTACCAATCGCATAGTCGTGTGTTTTTCTTCACGCACGATCAGTGCAATTGTGTGAAGCCTATAGTTCTATTTTGTGTTGATCTGCCCCGATCCATGCAATTTGCTGTTGCATAGGCTGTTTTGCCCGTGAACAAACAAATCGCACGACCACGTCTTTTTGTCTAAAATTTTACGTTATGTAATTATCACCTGTGCTTTTTCATCACGCATGGTTGGATTCAACCGTGATCGAAGGGAATTGCACGATCGGATTGTTTGCCTGGATTTTCAGTGTTCTGTCACTAACCGTGTGATTTGTTCTCATAAGGGCTGTTTTGCCCGTAGGTGATCAAAACGCACGGTCTCTTTTTATACCAGGCTAGGCAATTTTTGTGCGTTAAATTTCGCATGATTCACGCATGGTCATGTGTTCGACCATGTATGACCATTTTCTAATGCATTTCTTCTATTTAAGCTGCAGGATTTTTCGTACTCGGTATAACTTCTTCATTCTGCCATATTCAGATGTTGAAAACCTAGGGGAGAGCTCAACCTTCTCCTTCTTCCACCTTTCTTGAGGTCTTTTCCCTAGGCCACCTCTATCATCGAAGAGCTTCCATGGAGGGGAAACTATCCCTACGTTCATCATCAAGCAAGGAGACCTTATATCAGAGGAGATCGTGGCATGAGACGAAGAAGATGGGTCTATTGGGAGGAAGTGACAGACCTCCTCTACCCCGGACATAGTTTTGGACCGAGCTAGGTTGCAGATTGACAACCAGATGATTCATACCATGAGTCCCAGTGAGGATTCAAATTTGGTTGATTCCTTGCACTATTTCCTCTTGTTTGGATGAATGTAACTAGATCTCTATATTTTTGATGATGTGAACTATAAACCTTGATGTGTAATGTTTATTTCATTTTTATGAAATTATCTTATTTATGTGTGTGTTTGAGGTGTGCCTCCCTTCCATCACTATCATCCCCACTCCATTCTGCAAACCTACTTGCCCATTACACTTGACTACTCGCTCATTCCGCAAGCCTACGCTTCCACTACGTGAGCCTACTCTTCAATTTCGTATGCCTACTCATCCATCCGTCGAACGAAGCAGTGCATAACGGCTTGCATAATCCACCTAGTTGCGAAGCAGTGTCGGCAACCTGCATAAATGATTAGTTCTTTTATTTGTGTTTTCACAAATCCACCAACATTTTTTGTAGCCCATATGTTGGCAAGGACTTCAATCTCAAGTCCTTCCTCGAAATTAAATTCCACCATATCGTGTTCCATTTAAGATCGATATTTGGGAAAATTTGCCCATTTTTATTACTTGTGCGACTTGTACACTTGTTGTAAGTGCATCATGTTTTTGGTGTCGTTGTTGGGGAACACAATCGTGTGAGTTTATGGAGAGGGAGATCGTGAGTACGAAGTTCTTCCTTGTGCATATAGCTTTATTTTTGCCTATTTCTTTCTTTTTTAACTTATTTATTGTAGGTTGCCTTAGTAAATTATTGTTAGGTGTAGTGTTTTGCACAATACCGTTTTTCTATTGAATCTGGCAATCTTCATGCATTGTGGCAACATTTTATATTCGTTGCCATTTGTGTAGAGATACTTCCCATGCTAGTGAAAAATGCCCTATGGGAGATAGTTGGAATAATTTTCATGGCATAGTTTATGGAGCATCGGTCTCTTCCAGTTCTTCATACTCTATGGCCAAGTTGTATGGTCACTCGTCCTCGCAGCATTTAATATTTTGTATTCCTCTCCGGCTCTGCAAAGAACAAGGAGTAATACATAGGGGTTCTTGTTATGTTAAAGTATAGGTCACACCCTGAATGATTGTTCTTAGTATCTTTGCCAATTAGACAAAGTTGATGAGCCATATATCTGGATCATACCAACTCCTACTTCTGGAGGCACACCGTCAACCTCTGGTTATGTATCTGTCTCACCTTCATGTTTTGAAGGGAATGATGTGGATGCAACTATCAAGGGTGTGGTTGATCTAGGCTCTGACATGGTTGATCCCCTCTCCCGTGTCCATATATCCCCTGGCTTGGAGTCGATTCTTTATGTGGAAACAGTCCTTGACTTTTATTCGAGCATTATTCCTCCCCCTTTTGTGCATACTACTACATTCGTTTATGGAGACATTGTTCATGATGCATCGTAGGAGGAGGCAGGTGATGTATTTGTTTTGCCTATCCCTATGGAGGGGGACAACCTTCAAGGTGAAGAGGATTTTACTTTAACATCAGTGGAGGAAGTACAAATCATGGGTGAGGCCACTGTTGATCCTGCTGAGCCTTGAACATTGTCGACATTGCTGACAGTATCATACTACCCCAACCTCATGGGAGTGAGACAGGGACAACTTCCCCGATTCATGATTATTTTAGTTTTTATTCTCATTTATTACTTGATCACACTTCTCCATCTGACCTTGTGTAGGTTGAGCTTTTATAGGTACCCAATGAGGGCTTGGACCTTCTCTGTATTGATGACACCATGCCTGATAATGATATTTGTGGTGAGATGAGTGAGGATTCCTCTTCCTCTTCTGACTTCATCTTTTATATACCTGTGGGTTGCAGGTATTATTATACAGGTAGATGGACAACTATTCTATCGTCATATTTGTAGCAGTTACGAAAATGGATAATGGAACAGTTACCTGTTCACACTTCTTTCCATAGACCCATTAGCTAGAATGTTTAAAATGTTGAATAAGCCATGCTGGGAGGACAATAACCTCAGTAGTTATCTTACATTCCCTTGCAAATTAGTTTAGTTTGTTTATTTTTCCTTTGCTATTGCAAAGATCACCCCTTTAGGTTTTTCTTTTTGTGAAGGTGGTGGTTGTGATTCTTCGTATGATGGCCTCACCTTGGATTTTCACGCATCTTCTGGTATGCTCACTTGTTTACCATTGGGTACTCTCTTCCCTTAGCCTTTCTTTTGAATTTCATGGTTATAGCTTGTGTAGGATTGTTTAGTTTAAGTCTAGGGAAGAGCTATTTTCTATGCCCACTCATGTGCACTAGTACATAGCATACTAGAAGCTTTTATTTTGGTTATTTTGTTGCATTTTCATTTCACATCGCAGCATCACATGAGTGTGTGCTTAGTTGTTTGTATGTCGTGTGTTGAATTTGTCTCTTTTGTGTGATTTGGAAATTCAATGTGTTCGCATAGGATTTAGATACATAGTATAATGTTGACTCATGCAATGCTCCTTGTCGAATGCTTGTGTATTGCTTAGAAATTTGTGTAAAGTTGGTTTTTTCGTATGCCATCAGTTTTATACTTGTCTATTTACGTAGACACAGTTTATTTTACTCACAAATGATGAATCCATTGCAAACCAATGGTAGCATAAGTGATGTGTCTAGACGGTCAATAGCCTCGTATTTCTCGAGTCGAGAGGAAGGATAGTCTTTCTCGGTGGCTAAGAACTTTCCCCATACTATTCTCGAAGCATGGGAACACAGTTAGTTTAGTGTGCGAGTGTTATATAGGCCATCATTTAGCTTTTGTAGCACTTCTATCATCTTATCCTCTGAATGTCTTTAGTTTCAAGAGTAGCTAATCACCTAGATGGGGAGGGGGTGGGGTGAATAGGTTTTTAGGTCTTTTTAAAATACTCTTTTCTTTGATGTGTTGTGATTTATTTTAAGTTAGCTTTCAAGTTTATATAACCAGCACACAAGAGATTTATAGTGATTCCCCAGATTATGGGTACATCCGCTGTCCCTCCCACGTTTCCAATAGATTGTTAGACCAGGCAACTTCACCAAACTCGGCTCAATGGGCTTACAACTCAGATCCCTTAGGATCTGTCAGACTCCTCCAAGTCCTACCTAGGGCCCAAGGCCCTACCACTCAGAGCAAGCAATACTTCTACAACTCTGTGATCCACAGATCACCTACCTCAGACTTTCTTAAAGTCCTACAACTCAAGCTAGGATGATAGCCCTACAACTTAGAGAGAAAGACTCTACTACCTCAGATCTGAATCAGATCCTACCTCAGGCACACAGGCCCTACCACTCAGCCTTTATGATTTAGGCTATAACTCAAATATATTAAGATCCTATAGAAAGAAATGGTTGTTGTTGATGTAAGACACCAGAGAAATAAACACGATGTCTTTCTCTTCCTGAACTGAGATGAATCAGTCCTCCTTTCTTCACAGCTCCGGGATTGTATCTTCGGGAGTAGTGTAACACCCCAAAAAGGTGTAGGCAGAAACATGCGTAAAGTCGAGCCAGCGCTCGGCGAACGCCGAGCCGGCGCTCGGCGAATGCCGAGCCGGCGCTCGGCGAATGCCGAGCCGGCGCTCGGCGAACCTCGAGCCGGCGCTCGACGAACGTCGAGCCGACACTCGGTGAACGTCGATACGGCGCTCGACGAATGAAGTGCTGCCTGCACTTCTTTCGACGATGGTGGTCGACCAGCGGTCGACGAATGACGAACATCGTTCGACGAATGCAGGTTTGTGGCTTTTGACTAGCGGCTCCTACTGTGGACATTCAAATGAGTTGAGTTCAAGTAAGCTTAAAGCTTCCGTTAGCTTGCTCTGAGTTAGGATGCGAATAATTTTTGGTATTAACCTGTAACCTTTCCACATATTTAAGAACTATGGTGTGGGGCCCTGGCTGCACCCTCTATTATATTTCATTTATCAGATGGAGATGTTCCAAGTAGTACTGCTTGGGTTGTGTAGACACTATATCTAGGGCTTGCTTGTGTTGCACCTTCTAACTCAGAGAGAAAGCTCTCTGAACTTGCTGTTGAAGAATGAAATATCAACAAATACTTTCTTGAGCTTTTTGATAAGAAGAATGAACTACTTCCCCAAACTCTACAACTCAGTCGAGAGGAAGAAGATGAAGTTATGCTCTTTTCAAAAAGTGATGTCTCCTTCTTTTATCTCGAGTTTTCTATCCTGCCGTCGAACAACTGTTTGAGCATTGGGACCACCAGAAGTTGGTAGCTGCAGCTCTACTTTTGCATTAAATGTTGTACAACATAGGCAAGCAGCACCATTTGTCCCGTACTGTTCACCTACCGCAACATTTGAATTTCTACTGACGTCAGCCCCTATGGACTGAGTCAAATTCAGATAATTCAGCATAGGCGTTGAGTGAAGGCTTGTCACTCAACACCAAAACACTTAGTATTTTTTTTGGTACACTAGGCGTTGTGTGATAAGTCAACACTCAATGAATATAGACTTTTACAGTATAACTGATTAGGCGTTGAGTTAGCCTTCATCACACAACACATTTGGACTAAGTCTATAATCTCTATATGAGGGCGTTGAATGAGTTGTCTTCACTCAACTCCTTCTGCCTTTGCATGTTTTATTGAAGAGGCATTGAGTGAACTGCCTTCACTCAAAGCTTCTGTCCTTAAACAAATTTTTTGTTAAATAGACATTGAGTGAGTAGACATCACTCAACACTTCTGTCCTTAGCTTCTATACTTTGTTAGATTTTTTGGTAGATTCTCTATGGCTTTGATAGCTTGAGCTTTACTCAATGCTTCTGGCTCTAGGCATTTAGTGAAATGCCATCACTCAATGCTTATGGACTTTACCAGATTTTTGTCTTGACAATGCTGAGCTTTTGACTGTCTAGTCTTTACTCAATACTTAAGGTCATCTGGTGTTGAGTGAACTGTCTTCATGCAATGCATTTGGACTTAGACAAATTTCACCCTTGTCAGCAACATGTCCTGTGTCCACCTGTCATTATTACTTTGATAATATGTCTAATCAAAGTAACAAGGAACAACCTGCATACATAGAACTTAGTGTATGCATCAAATACAAACATGTGTATGCCATTATCCTATAGGACCCCTTCAAATCTGGGACATTGTGATCAATGGACCCAACAATCTCCCCTATTTGAAGAAGTCAAAACATTAGACATTGATATACACCAACACATATGAAGCAAAAAACAAATATTGCAGAAGAAAGCAAAGAAAATGTATACACAACCAATAATATGATTTTCATTAATAGAAGTCATGTTTTAGTAGTGTGCATAAGACAAAATAAATTTCCTACAACCCTTTAAGAAATACAAGAAACTTTTCTAAGTTTCAGGTTCTCTTATCACTATGCCCCTGCTTGGATTCTTTGTTGCTTTCTCTACTTTAGCTTCTGAATTCTTTTCTTTCTGCCTCTTGAAGTAGCTATAAGGATTGGGAAAGTATTTACTTGGTTCCACAACATCTGGCAGCAGTTTGCCTAACCTCTTATCCCTTCTGAACTTCCTTCTGTACTCTTCATTCTTCTCATGTTTGGCCCACTCTAGGGATCTGTAGAGCTTTCCTCTCTTTGTGTTCTTGTTCTTGACTAACTCCCAGGCAGATAGAATGATTGTCCTGGACTGAGCACTCCACTATTCAAAATCTGGTCTTGTTTCCATTTCTTCCATGTAGCTCTTCATGCTCAACCTGACTTCCTCTTCTTCCTCAACAACTGACATTCCTTTGGCCCTAAATACTTGGTCAATGTAGGACCTTCAGATGTTGTAGAAGGTTCCGCCCACTGTGCACCAGCTTGATTATCATACTGCTGAGTATCATATTGCTCTACATGCTGATCAATGTATTGAGTACCATACTGGTTCCCATCTTGCAATACTTGTTGAATTTGGTCAGGAATAGCAGGCATGTTATCATATGTTATATTTTCAAGGCTAATGGATCCTCTAATCACATATGTAGTCCAGACAACATTTTTCAAGTTGGGCTTTATCACTTCCTTCTCCCCCTTTTTGACTTCCTCGGATACCTTTGTAGTCAAGGAGGTGCTGGCCTTTGTCAACTGACCATCCAGATAGTTAACACTAAGGGTGACATGGTTCTTGAGCTGGAGTAAAAGATCACCTAGTACTTGGGTGCATGCGTCCATCCTCCTTTCAAGAGTAATCTTGTGCTTTCCCATCAATTATTTATCTGCATTGTGGACTGCTAGCATGGTGGCAGTAATAGTCTGATTGTCCACTATCCCAGTCTGGATGTTACTGATATCATTCAGCTTACTATCAGTGAAGGTGACTACGAGAGCTGCTCTCAAGAAGAATTTTACAGTCTGGGCCTTCAGCTGATTAACCTCAAATCTTATAGATTTGATATTTGTTGTCAGATCATTTCCGAGATTCTTTATGGAGTCATCTACCAAGTTGTCCAGTGGCCTTCTCTAGTCATCCAGTAATCATTTCAGTTGAGCTAGGAAGACTCGGGACATCTGATCACTCTGTTGTGTTGCTCTGGCATGACATCTTCTCTGACCTCATAATTAGACATCTGATACTAAGAAGAATGTTGAGTTTCATTTTCATCAGCAGCAGCATTACCTTTATGTGACTCGGAAGAGTCTATCTCATAAAATATTTCTTAAGTTGGAAGTTTAGTGTGAATCTCCCCCTCAAATATAACATTGTCCACAAGGACATCCAGTATTTCAGCAAGGTTGCTTTTAGTTTCCTTTTTCTTCTCAACACGAATCTGATCGATCTCAACAGGAATTTGATTTTTGTCCCCCTCAGCAAGAGCATCTTCCTTGAATTGCTCAAGAAGTTGCTCCCCCTCACTTTGAGGACTGTATTTCCCATATAGATATTGAACTATAGGAGCAGTTTCATCTTCAGTAGGATCTAGAGTTTTGACAGTCTACCCCACCATCTCCTCAGAAATCTTGTTCACTATTTTTTCAACAACCCTTTCAGCAACATCAACTGGAGGTATTTCTATTGCATCAGGCTAAATTTCTTCAGAGTGAATTCTGCTCACTTGAATCCTTGTTGTAGGTTCAGAGGATATTGATACTTGAGCACTCATGTCCATTCTAGTCTCTTCAGTAGACTCTGTCAGATGTGGATCATGAGTGAAAGTGATCAGTTGTCTACCTAAATCACCTAGAGGGGGTGAATAGGTGAGTTGTGCATCTTTTGCGGAATAAAAAATTAGAGATCTAAGCACATAATTATTAACTAAGCAATCACAGACGATAAAATATTTATAGTGGTTCCCCAATCTTGGGTACATCCACTTTCCCTCATCGATTTATCAAAGCACTAGACTCGGCTACTACACTATCTCGGATTGAAAACCAATCCTACGCCTCAGAACAAAGTTCCTACAATCTCGATCCACAACAAAGATCTACACTCGGAAGATAAAAACTTCCTACAACTCGGAGACAAAAAGAGCTCCTACACTCGGAGATAGATCTCCTACAAGAAAGAAATTGAGAGTATATGAAAATACAAACAGTAATAATTTCTCAGATCTGAAAATCTCGGGCAGGATCTTCTTCTCTTGAACTTGCAGCTTTTCAGAAATTGTTGAAGAAGAAACTCGGCAAGATCTGGATCTGAAATTCCTTGGACACACACGATCCGAGAGATGATGAGGAATGAAAAGCAATCTCGATCTGTGAGTAAACTTTATCTGAATCTCTTGAATCGAAATCCCTAGCTAGTTGCACAAAGAAGATCGGCGGCGACAGCTTCCATTTTTGGATAGAGAGAATAAGATTCAGAATACTTAGAATAATTCTTGACAGCTTGTTAGGGTTAGTCGGTTTTGACAAGACCGTATATAAGATCTCCCTAACGGTCAAAATTAGCCTTAATGAAGTACACGTGGACCAATCACGTCAAGGCTATTTGAATTTTTCGTCAAATCTGGACTTAGCAAATTTCAGAGAACAATGACTGAAATACTCGAGAGACCAATTACCTACTCAAGTACTAGAAGTACTACTCATGAGAATAAAAATCAACTACTCGAGAGGAGATAAACTACTCAAGTCAAAGACATAGAATAATTTCTGGGAGAAGAAACTGGGTTACTCAAGTATTGGAACTGGACTACTCGAGAGGAGATAAACTACTCGAGTACATGGATATTACAACTCGAGTAATAGACTTAGAAAAATTTTGGGGGATGAAAAACCTATCACTCGAGTATTTAATCTGGACTACTCGAGTAGTGGATGGACTACTCGAGTACATAAACTTGACTACTCGAGTGAAGTAAAATACATGAAATCCTGTCTTCTGTAACTTGAGACAAAAGACTAATCTACTCGAGTACTTTTATGACTACTCGAGTAAATGACTAAAAAAATTTTGAGGAGAGGAAATTCTATTAACTCGAGATTAAGAGAAGGTCTACTCGAGTAGTGGACTTGGCCACTCAAGAGCTATGTTCAGACTACTCGAGAGCCAATTCCCTTACTCGAGTTCAGACAGACCAACTCGAGTATATGCTAAGTGTTCAACTTGAGTATATAAACTTCTACTCGAGTGAATTACTTAGAATATTCTCCATCATGAGAATTTTCTTTCTTCAATAAAATCAGCAACACTTCTTTCTCCAATCAATCCTAGTGCTTGAAAAATGAAGTGTATCCCAATATAGAGGCTACACATGAGTCAACACAATGAATCACACAATGAGGGATTCCATTGTATGGTCCTGTGTTTGGTGACACATTGTAGACTGACATTGGTCTACACTTGGAAATATAGTCCTGCAAACACATAACTCAAGCAAGCATAAATACAACTTAATTTATCTTAGTTCAAGGGTGACTTCATCAAATTTGGGTCATTGTGGATACAATACCCAACAATCTCTCCTTATTTGTAGAAGTCAGAACCATTTACACTAAGCTGAATTATATCAACATAATCAAATAATAGAGCTAGATAAATAAAGGAGAAAAATAAAGAAACATGCCAAAAAATTAAGACACAAAATAGATTCATTAAAATTAAGGATTATATAACTAGAATTGTCCAAAAATCAGTAATACACAATTCAAATCCTTAAATTTTGAACTTGGTTCATTCTGGAGCATGTTGTTGTTATTGCTGCTGTTGTTGTCTTTCTAACTTCTCTTGTTGTCTTCTCTCATAACTAAAGGGCTTGAGGAAGTATTTGGAAGGCCTTGGAGGAGCTTTGGGATTGTTCCATCCATACTCTCTATCATAAATTCTTCTTTTAGTTATAGATTTCTCATACAACTCCCACTCATAAGAGCTTTAGAGATCACTTCTCTTCTCATTGAAGTCCATAACTAATTTGAGAGTATCAAGGATCAGTGATTTAGAAGTAGGATACCAAACCTCTGTAAATTCAGGATCTTTCCTTTTTTGTGCATCAAGAACTGGGATTGACCTGCTAGCTGAGTCATCATCACCATACTTTCTCTTCTTCTTTGAAGTGTTGATCTCAGGAGGAGCATGGAAGAATATGTCTGTTGGGTCTGCCTCCCAAACTTGAGCATATGAATCTGGAGGAGGACCTTCATAGCCTTCAAGTCTAGGAGAGAAGGAAGGCTGAGGAGCTTGAGCTGGAGCAGCAGTAGCTAAAGGGTTCAGATGGTGAGGAATGATGTTTGGATCAGCTGGGAATTCTGGAAGAATCTGATTCTGCATCCAGACACCTGTGCCATAGGTATGGAATTTCACACTCTGAATCTGTCCTAGAACATCATCATGAATCTCTTTCATCTTGGCTTCCCATTGAGTTTGCTTGAGTGCATTTGATTTCTCAAGATATTCCTTCACTAAACTCTCCCCCTTTCTGACTTCTACAGTCAGTTTACTGACGGTATCATCTTTGAATGTTCTAACTTCTTCATAGATCTTCATCTTGGTTGCTTCTGCTCTCTTATCTAATTCAATCTGATTATTTGTAAGAGTCATGCCTTGCTACATAACCTGACCAGCACTAGTGATAGTGTGATCTAGAGCTTTGTCACCAATCTGAAAAAGATGTCTGATTTGATCTATATTATGCTGAATCTCTGCAAAGCCTCTGCTCATCTCTTTCTCTAGAGCAGTCACTTTATCAGTTACAGCCTTGAGAGAATCATCAAAATACTTCCTTTTTTCTTGCAACAGAAGTACAAACGGACCCATAAGATCATTGGCAGCAACAGCAGCAGGAGGAGCAACGAGGGAACTGGAGGAGGAGGAGTATTCCATGGAGGAATTTCTTCAACCGTGACTGAGCTCTGAGCTCTAGTGGTATGGATCAGGGCATCCCCTTCATTAGTGACCATGGGAATGGAGAAGTCCAGGTTCCTCAATGGAGCTTCAGCTGGTTCAGGAGATTTCTCTTGCTCATCAGAAATCAGAATGGTTTCAACCTGCTCTTTGTCAGCAGCAGGAGAGTGGATGGGAGATGATGGATTATTTGGTGGAGATGGTACTGGAGAGGATTGCTTGGGAACTTCAGCAGTCTGTTCTTTTTGAAGAGGGGGAAAAGGTTCATCAGCAGTCAATTCCTCAATCATTTCATTGATGGCTGCATCAGTGGAGTGAATGGTTTCTTGTACTTGTTCATCTGATGGAATGTCTTCTGGAGTGGATGGAGGGAGATAGACATCAGCAGGAGGAGTTGGTGCTCTGTCCTCTAGAACAGAAGGACCTGGCTCCCCCACAGCAGCTGCACTAGATGTGCCAGCAAAATGAGGTTGAGAGGGAGATGAGGTCCTGTCCTCTGCAGCTGTAGGTTCATGAGTTTTGGCAGACTGGGCAGGATTCTGGATTTTTAAATCCCATCTCTGTATGGAGGAGACAGATACCTTCTTTATGTGGTGTAGAATAGCACCTTTGGTGAAGCTGAAGATTTCTGGATTGATCTTATGAAGCAGAAGAGAAATAATCCTAGCATAACTTGGAGCCTTTATGCTCTCTGATTTTGTCAAGAATCATCATCCCAAATTGAAACTTCTTCCTGCAGATAATGGCTGTCATGATATCAAGCATATCATTGGAGACGTCTCTGATGGACTAAGTTTTGCACAGAAGAATTTTCCCAATAATGTCCAACAGAAATTTTCCTTCAGGATTAATGTCTGGGCGACGAAAGATGGCAGTATCTTCAAGGAGTCCACAAAATTTGTAAGTTATGTCATAGTCTTCAAAGATTAGGTCATTCTCTTCATCAACATCGAGCAGCCGAAGAAGAGTAGACACTCCGGATTTGTTGAGTTTGATCTTGATACCCTTCACTGATGACTTGAGAACATTTCCATTTCTCTTTACCTTGATGTTCTTGAAAAACTCTTCAACTTCTGGAAACAAGATTTTACATGGTTGCTGAAGAACGAAAGTGAGGTCGGCGGTGTCGAGAAGTATCAGAAGGTTTCAAAAATCATCTGAAATGTCAGCGATTCCGTCGGCAACAAGTTCTGAACCAATTCCAACTTTAGAAGAGGGCGCCATGATCCAGGGATTAGGGAAAAATTCTGCGGCGAGGATGAATATGGCGCGGCTCTGCAACGTTTGGCGGAAGGTGAAGCGTCTCGGCTTACTCGAGAGAGAGAGAGATAATTTGATTCCTGTATAGAAGAAATTTCGGACTTTTTGAGTTATATAACCCTAATTTATCTCTAATTATGAAATAAATAAAGCAAACATACCTTGGAATTGGCGGCATAAGCCTTGGGTTGCGAATAATGAAATTTGAATCAAAGAAGGAAATATGACTTCCTGATACTCGAGAGAGTCGGCAGTACTCGAGTGAAGATATAGATGTACTCGAGTGTGTAAGCTGGAGGTACTCGAGTGAAGTCTTGGAAGTACTCGAGTAGGGATATATAAGAACTCGAGTGAATCTTTAGTACTCGAGTAGGTCTTTTGACTACTCGAGTAGGTTACTCGAGTAGCTGAAGAATTACTCGAGTAGGTCAAGCAGGTACTCGAGTAGGTCAAGCCGGTACTCGAGTAGGTTACTTCTTACTCGAGTCAAAAAGTTAGAAATTTGGAAAATTTCAACTTTTGACTGATTCTCGATCTTTGAGCCTACTTGTGAGTCCACCTTCTCTAATCTTCTTTGTTGAGCATTCCAAGTTCTGTTTTGAAGAATGAGAACTTGGTCTCGTCCAGCGGCTTCGTGAAAATATCTGCAATCTTCCTGTCTGTAGAGACATACTGTAGATCTATATCCCCATACTTCACATGCTCCCGGATGAAGTGATACCTCAGCTCTATCTGCATTGTCCGGCTGTGCGAGACTGGGTTATTGGCTATTGCAATTGCGCTGGAAGAGTCGCAAAACAGTGGAATGTTCTGAAACTTCATATTGCAGTCTTCAAATTGATTCTTTATCCACAGCAACTGTGTACAGTAACTGCCTGCAGTGATATACTCTGACTCAGGTGTTGAAATTGCAACACAATTCTGCTTCTTACTACTCCAGAAAATGAGCCTTCTTCCTAGGAATTTGCAAGTCCCGGAAGTGCTTTTCCTGTCGTCTTTTCTACCTGCAAAATCTGTATCTAAAAATCTAATTAGCTTGCTATCATTACTTCTTGGGTACCATAAGTCAAGATTCGGGGTACCTTTAAGGTATCTCAAGATCTGCTTTGCAGCAGCATAGTGAGATTCCTTAGAGTTCACTTGAAATCTAGCACATACGCATGTTGAAAACATTATGTCAGGTCTACTGACAGTAAGGTTGAGCAAGGATCCAATTATGCTTTTGTACTTGGTTGTATCAAAAGGTTTCTCTTTCTCATCCTTGTCCAGAGACACAGTTGAACCCATTGAAGTCCTCATAGAGGTTGCGTTCTCCATTCTGAATTTCTTAATTAGCTTTTTGGTGAACTTAGTCTGCGAGATGAAAATTCCATCTTCAGATTGTTTCACCTGAAGCCCTAAGAAATACTTCAGCTCGCCTATACTGCTCATTTCAAACTTCCCTTGCATAAATTTAGAAAACTTATTGCAGAGGTTGTCGTCATTAGAGCCAAAAAATAATGTCGTCGACATAGATTTACACTAGCAAAATCTTGCATTTTATTTCCCTAAGAAATAATGCCTTATTTATCTTTCCCCTTGTGAACTTGTTCTCAAGAAGAAAGCTATACTGCGTCTCATACCAAGTTCGAGGAGCTTGTTTAAGACCATATAAGGCTTTATGCAATAAGTAAACATAATCGGGAAATTTAGAATCAACAAAACCTGGAGGTTGTTCCACATATACATCTTCCTTTATGTCACCATTAAGGACGACAGACTACACATCCATTTGATAGACGGTGAATCCCTAGAGCAGCATATGCTAGGAATAACCTGATGGCCTCTAGCCTTGCCACTGGAGCGTACGTCTGGTTGAAGTCGATTCCTTCTTCTTGACGGTATCCTTTGGCGACAAGTCTAGCTTTGTTCTTGATGATCGTTCTATCCTCGTCCATCTTGTTTCGGTAGACCCATTTTGTCACGATGACATTCTTACCTTTGGGTCTTGGAACAAGTTTCCATACTTGGCAACGCTTGAACTGGTTTAGTTCTTCTTCCATTGCCATTATCCAAGTTGCGTCTGAGTTTGCTTCCTCAAACTTCTTTTGTTCAACCTGTGAGAGAAAAATTAAATATAAATTCTCGTTAGTTGTACCTCGACGAGTTCTGACACCATCCCGGGGATCTCCTATGATTTGGTCCATAGGGTGATCCTTCAGATGTCTGAGTTTTAGAGTTCTTGCATCTGTATTATCTTCAATCACGCGAGTGACTTCATTAACTTGGACGATTTCTTCATCTTGATCATCAACCTCTCCAATAGGGGTTGGAATGGTGATCTTGATGAAGTTTTCACCTTTATCTTCAGACGGTTCATCCAAGCTAAGTTCTTTCAACTTTGTACCTGCATCTTCAATGAATACACTAGAAGAGTTGCCTTGAAGCAAGCTCGTCTCATCAAATACAACATGTTTTGATTCTTCTACGACCAGAGTTTTTCTATTGAATATCCTGTATGCCTTACTATGGCTACTATATCCCATAAAAATACCTTCAAAGCTCTTTTCGCTGAACTTGGTAGTATGATACTTGTCATTGTTAAGCACGAAGCACTTACAACCAAAAAATCTAAAATATGAGACAGTCGGTTTCCTGCCCTTTAGAATTTCGTAATGTGTCTTATCATGGTTTTTGTTTATGAGTGCTCGATTTTGCACGTGGCATGCAGCGTTGACAGCTTCAGCCCAGAAGTATTTCGGAAGTGAGACATCACTCAACATGCTCCTGCAGGCCTCTATGAGTGTTCTATTCCTTCTCTCAGCCACTCTGTTCTATTGTGGAGTACGAGGAGAGAAAAACTCATGAAAGATACCCAAGCTTTTGCAAAATTCTGTCATGCCCCAGACATGAACTCTGTTCCATTTTCACTTTTGATTTTGACTACGGAACAGTTGTATTCATTCTGGACTTGCCTGACAAAATTAGTAAAGATGTCGAAGGTATCTGACTTGTGTTTCAGAAAGAACACCCACACAAAGCGCGAGTAATCATCAACAATTACCAACGTATAATCCTTACCTCCCAAACTTCTAACTTGCAGTGGACCGAACAAGTCCATATGAAGCAGATGTAAACATTTGTTAGAATCTTTACCAATAATGCTTTTAAAGGTAGCCCTTGTTTGCTTGTCTTTTACGCATGCGTGACAAGATCTATCTTTGACGTACTTGATATTTGGAGCATCACGCACTAAATTCAGTGAAATTAATTTTTTAATAGTTTTGAAATTAATATGTGCTAATCTCCCGTGTCATTGGTCACTGAGAGATGCACTATCTTTAGCTAAAAAGCACACTGGTGTAGAAGAGTCTATACAAATGAAATTTAAACAAAATATATTTCTGCTTCGAGTGCCGGATAGAATCATTTACATATTGTCAACGGACTTTATCAAGCACTCATCAGCATGAAATTCAACTATGTATCCTTTGTCGCAGAGTTGTCTTATGCTTATAAGATTGTGTTCCAATCCTTCAACATAAGCTACATCTGAGAAGGATACACTACCATTGGTGATCATACCATAGCCTTTAGTGATTCCTTGGTCTGAACCTCCAAAGATGACCTTTGGCCAGTTCATGACTGGAGAATAGTTCTGAAGTAGGCTTCTGTCCCCGTCATGTGTCGAGAGCATCCATTGTCCAAATACCAGATGGGCGTTTTGGTGGTCTTTGGACATACAGGCAATCACAAATCAATTTGACTTAGGAACCCAAATACGTTTGGGTCCTTGGACTCTTGTTAGAACACTCCCCCTACGAGTATTAGAATTATGAGCGGTCTTTCTCATATTGCTAACATGAGGAGTTGCAAAATTCCTGGGATTAAACCAGCTATCAATGGCAAAGTGACCAATCATGCCACAACACCAACTATCAAACCTGTTGTATCTTTGCCTTAAGTTCTCCTGCTTGACCTTTTTAGGTGGTGGTCTAGCAGGGGCATCATTCTTGGAGGAATAAGCTTCATGGTGATGACAATCACATGGTTTCTTCTCCTTCAGTGGCCTTTCCACAATAGGCTTTACTTTTGGTGCTTTCTTAAAGTTATGACCATGATTATAAGGGTCATAGCTCTGAAGAGTGATTTCTTCATAAGGTCCCTTAAAGACACTCTCACCAAGGTTTCAGGGGCGAGTCCATCCTTGGTACCTAGACTTGGGCTCTACATAAGTAGGCCTAGCAAAGTGACCATAGGACGAGTCAAGATCAAACTCATTCATTGGAAAGATAACCTTCTTGAACGAAGTTTCTTCTAGAGGAGCTTTCCCCTTCTCTTTGGACAGAGCCTTCTGGGCAGCCTTATTATTTCTTTGAGCCTTATTCCTCCTATAAGATTTATTAGGAGCTTCTACATGGCCAAGTCCAACACACTTGGCCATAGCTGAGAACTCAGTAATGAATGGAAGAACAATCTTAGGCTTCGAGAAACTTTCAACAAGTTTCTTTTCAGCAGCACGTTGTTCTTCCAACTCTTTGATGATTTTCTCTTTTAAGTCAAGGTGCTCAAGAGCTTTATTATATTTTTCTATAGCAGAGTCATAAACTTCTCTGATTGAGTCCATCTTGATGACTTCCTCTCTCAGAGAACTCTCTTCAGCCTTTAGAGATTTAATCTCTTTGGCCTGAGTTTTCACAACTTTTCGACATTTGTCGTTAGCCTTGAGTAACTTCTTGTACTGGGCCATGAGTTCAGACTCATTGTCAGAAGGGTTGTCCTCATTATCATGCTCAGAAACTTCAGATTCTGAAAGAGGATTGTGAGAGTTTACCTTCCCAGTAAACTGGGGCTCTTGTTCATCATCTATCTGAGACATAAGCCCAAAGTAGGCTTCTTATTCTTCACTCGACTCAGATGAGTCAGAGTCACTAAGAGTTTTGCCCTTCTTGGCTATCAGGCTCTTCTCTGTCCTCTTCTTATTGTACGAGGACTTCTTTTCTTCTCTCTTTCCACCCTCCTTCTTCTTGTGGGGGCAGTCAGCAATGACATGACCTAGCTTATTACAACAGTAACAAACGATGTCAGCAGAAATATGTTTGTTCGGTTTAGAAGCATACTTGTCATGGCTACTTGAGCCTTTTCAGTGTCGATCACCATCATGTCGTGATCTTCTATAGGAGGCATCCTTGTCTTTCCATTGCTTCTTTTTGTTCAAGAATTTCTTGAACTGTCATGAGAGTAGGGAGAACTCTCCTTCAGATAGCTAAGAGCCTGAGGTGCTTGGCTCTGAGGTTTCTTCTTCACTCACTTCTTGTGCTGGGGCAGGAGAGGCAGCCTTTGACTTCCTTAAGGTGTCTGCCTTTAGTGCAACAGACTTCTCCTTGGATGCTGACCTTCTCTTCTCTTCTTCAGCCTTTCTGGTGTTGAGTTGAAGCTCATATAACATAAGCTTCCCGAAGAGATTCTGCGGGTCTGTCTCAACTAGCTTTCCAAACTCCTGGATAGTACAGAACTTGTTATCCCATTCCTCGGTTAGGGATCTCAAGAACTTATCATTTAGCTCTCCGTTTGTGAAGACTCGGCCATATACCCTTAGGCCGTTGACTATCTTGAAGAAGTTCTCAAAAGTGTCAGCAATGGTGACCTTGTGTCCTTGTCGGAAGGCTTCATACTTCTAGTTCAGAAGGGATCTTCTATCATCCCTAACTTCTTCTGTACCTTCCATCAAAGTGACTAGGGACTGCCACATCTCCTTAGCAGACTGACAATGTATCAAGTTCTGTAATATGGAGTCATCGACTGCACTTGCTATTATGTTCTTGGCCTTCTTATCTAGAAACACAATTGCAATTTTGACCCTGTCTAGATCCATCAATTTCTTTGGAACTTTCTTTGTAGGATCTATTGTGGAGACAGTCATGGGAATGTAAGGACCTTCTTCAACAATCATGAAGATCTTTGGATCCACATCTTCCATGAAAAATCTGATTCTTTCTTTCCACATGGGAAAGTTATTCTTGGTGCATAATGGAAGCTTGACAAAATCTTTAGCCTTGTCCATGCTTGGAAGATCTCAAAAGACAACTAGAGAAAGATCTGATCAAGGTGTTAACCTTTTAGTGATCAAACTCAATCTGATACCAATTGAAAGTGGTCTGTTGTCTACCTAAATCACCTAGAGGCGGGTGAATAGGTGAATTGTGTGTCTTTTGCGGAATAAAAAATTAGAGAACTAAGCACACAATTATCAACCAAGCAATCACAGACGACAAAAGATTTATAGTGGTTCCCCAATCTTGGGTACATCCAGTTTCCCTCACCGATCTAGCAAAGCACTAGACTCGGCTACTCCACTATCTCGGATTGAAAACCAATCCTACGCCTCGGAACAAAGTTCCTACAATCTCGATCCACAACAAAGATCTACACTCGGAAGATAAAAACTTCCGACAACTCGGAGACAAAAAGAGCTCCTACACTCGGAGATAAATCTCCTACAAGAAAGAAATTGAGAGTATATGAAAATACAAACAGTAATAATTTCTCAGATCTGAAAATCTCGGGCAGGATCTTCTTCTCTTGAACTTGCAGCTTTTTCAGAAATTGTTGAAGAAGAAAGTCGGCAAGATCTGGATCTGAAATTCCTTGGACACACACGATCCAAGAGATGATGAGAAATGAAAAGCAATCTTGATCTGTGAGTAAACTTGATCTGAATCTCTTGAATCGAAAGCCCTAGCGAGTTGCACGAAGAAGATCTGCGGCGACGGCTTCCGTTTTTGGACAGAGATAATAAGATTCAGAATACTTAGAATAATTCTTGACAGCTTGTTAGGGTTAGTCGATTTTGACATGACCTTATATAATATCTCCCTAACGGTCATAATTAGACTTAATGACGTACACGTGGACCAATCACGTCAAGGCTATTTGAATTTTCCATCAAATCTGGACTTAGCAAATTTCTGAGAATAATGACTAAAATACTCGAGAGACCAATTACCTACTCGAGTACTAGAAGTACTACTCGAGAGAATAAAAATCAACTACTCGAGAGGAGATAAACTACTCGAGTCAAAGACTTCGAATAATTTATATGAGAAGAAATTGGGTTACTCGAGTAGTGGAACTAGACTACTCGAGAGGAGATAAACTACTCGAGTACATGGATATTACTACTCGAGTAATAGACTTAGAAAAATTTTGAGGGATGAAAAACTTATCACTCGAGCATTTAATCTGGACTACTCGAGTAGTGGATGGACAACTCGAGTACATAAACTTGACTACTCGAGTGAAGTAAAATACATGAAACCATGTCTTCTGTAACTCGAGACAAAAGACTAATCTACTCGAATACTTTTATGACTACTTGAGTAAACGACTTAGAAAATTTTGAGGAGAGGAAATTCTGTTAACTCGAGATTAAGAGAAGGTCTACTCGAGTAGTGGACTGGGCCACTCAAGAGCTATGTTCAGACTACTCGAAAGCCAATTCCCTTACTCGAGTTCAGACAGACCAACTCGAGTATATGCTAAGTGTTCAACTCGAGTATATAAACTTCTACTCGAGTGAATTACTTAGAATATTCTCCATCATGAGAATTTCCTTTCTTCAATAAAATCTGCAACACTTCTTTCTCCAATCAATCCTAGTGCTTGAAAAATGAAGTATATCCAAATAGAGAGGCTACACATGAGTCAACACCATGGATCACACAATGAGGGATTAAATTGTATGGTCCTGTGTTTGCTGACCCATTGTAGACTGACATTGGTCTACACTTGGCAATATAGTCCTGCAAACACATAACTCAAACAAGCATCAAATACAACTTAATTCATCTTAGTTTAAGGGTGACTTCATCAAATCTGGCTCATTGTGGATACAATACCCAACAATGAGGCTCTTCCTAAGTTTCTTCTAATGAATTGCTCTTAGTGCTCTCTTAAGGAACTGTAACTGCTTTCTTCTTCTTCTTGGAAACAGCCTGTGCATGTGGCAACAGAACTCTATCCCATATGTCAAGCATTTTCAAGTCCATCCTTCTCAGGTGATGGATTTTTGTTCCTAGCCTTATGTTAAGGAGCCTTGGAATACTCTTGAGGAGAAACAGAGAAAGAATCCTTCCCATGTTTGGCTTTGCTATACATTCTACTATCCTTTGAAAGAGAATCTTCCCCAAATTAGTCTTATTAGATAGGATTATCCTTGCCATTAGTTCGAACATTTTCTTTGAGATCATGTCATGTATGCTAGTCTTGCATAACAGGGCTTTCCCAATTACATCAGCTAGGAATTTGACCTTTAGATTCAACTCCTTCCTCAGAATAAATCCAGTGGTGTGCTTAAAGAGTCCACACCACTTCAGTGCAGTTTTGATATCAGTTTGATCCAGTTTACATTCTTCATCTAACTTTGAACTTGGGCAGTTGTAGTGCATTGTTTAGTCTCTTAGGGGTTATTTAACTGTGTTACCACTGATGAAGTTCCTTATTTTACAATATGATGAGTCGACCTTAGCATTTGAGTATAACTCAACCACTTCTCGCTTCCACAACAAACTGGGCTCAGACAAAACAAATTCTAGGTCAGCGACCTGAAGTAGGTGGAGAACAAATTGAACTTCCACAGGCGCATCCTTGACTTCATTTCGAACCAGATCTAAACCCTCGAACAAGAAATCCAATCCTTTCGGCTCCATTTATTCTGCAAATTGTTGTAGATTTTCCAAGCTTTCATCGATTCATCGCAAGGGGCAGAGAAGGGCGAGGAACAGTGTATTTTGTTTTACGCACAAAGCCTTCTATTTATAGTAATTTCTATTTTAGAAGGTGGAGAGGCGCATACCTGTTTATTATCAAGAAGTGATCATCGATTGGGATTGATGTCGATACTTAGCCATAAAATAGTCATTGGGAGCATGTGTTGAGTGAACTCGATGCACTCGACACTTGTTGTCTTTTCAATGCACTCGGTGCCTGAGCACTTAGACTCAACGCAGTTGACGCCTGGACACTTAGTCCATTTCCCCCTTATTTATCCTGCAGAGATTAACAATAACTATAAAAAACAAAATATTATATGGAGAGATACTGAAGTTGGGATAAATTCAATATATCCAATTCAAATTTAAAGGTGTTGAATTTGGCTTCATCTAGTGGCTTAGTGAAGATGTCAGCCACTTGCTTGCATGTAGGGACAAATTCAAGACTGATGTCTTCACTTTCCACATGTTCTCTAATAACATGATACCTAATCTCTATGTGCTTAGTCCTACTGTGAGAGATAGGATTCCTGACAATAGAGATTGTACTGGTAGAATCACAATATAATGGACTATTAATTAGCTTTAGGTTGTAGTCCTAAAGCTGAAGCTGGATCCACATTAACTGTGCACAACAACTTCCTGCTGATATTTATTCTGACACGGCTGTTGATATTGCAACACTAGTCTATTTCTTGTTGCTCCATGATATAAGTCTTCCACCCAAGAACTGACAGGAGCTAGATGTTCTTTTCATGTATTCTCTACAACCTACAAAATCTGCATCTGAATACACAGTTTGCTCAAAATCACTATTCCTAGGGTACCATAGGCCACGATCTGGTGTGCCATTAAGATATCTCAGAATTCTTTTAGCTGCAGAATAGTTAGACTCCTTACGGCTAGCCTGGTATCTAGCACAAACACTTGTAGCATACATGATGTCTGGCCTACTTGTAGTAAAATATAGGAGGGAGCCAACTATACCTCTATACATGGTTTTATTAATAGGTTTCCCTGTCTCGTCCTTCACTATTTACATACTTGACCACATGGGAGTTTTCATAATGGAGGCACTCTCCATTCCAAATTTTCTAATTAACTCCCTAGTGAACTTATACTAAGAAATGGAAAATCCATCCTCAGACTGTCTTACTTGGAGGCCCAAGAAAAACTTAAGCTCACCCATACTGCTCATCTCAAACTTCTCTTGCATAAGTTTGACAAACTTTTTGCAGAGGTTGTCATCAATATACCCAAAGATTATGTCATCTACATATATCTAGACTAGGATGATCTTGCCCTTTGATTCCCTTAGGAATAGAGTGTTGTCTATCTTTCCCCTTAAAAATTTGTTCTCAATGAGAAAGCTAGACAGGGTTTCATACCATGCCCTAGGGGCTTGCTTCAGCCCATATAATGTTTTTCTAAGTCTATAAACATAATCAGGAGAGTTAGGATTAATAAAACTTGTTGGCTGCTCAACATAGACATCCACTCTTAGGTCACCATTTAGGAAGGCTGACTACACATCCATCTGATAGACCTTGAATCCCTTGTGGGCAGCATATGCAAGGAATAGTCTAATGGCTTCTAGTCTAGCAACTGGGGCAAGGGTTTGATCAAAATCAATACCTTCCTCTTGTTTATATCCCTTAGCCACCAGTCTAGCTGTGTTCTTGAGTATAACACCATTCTCATCTAACTTATTTATATAGATCCATTTGGTTCCATTGATGTTTTGTCCTTGAGGTCTGGGAACCAGCTTCCAGACCTTATATCTCTTGAACGAGTTTAGTTACTCATGCATTGCCACAATCCAAAACTTGTCTATGTGGGCATCTTCAAATACTATGGGTTCAATATGAGATAGGAAGTTAGAGTACATAGCTATGTCCAGGTTTCTACTCCTAGTTGTAACCCCTTGGCTAGCATCACCAATGATCAGATGTCTGGGATGATACTTTAGATGTCTAATTTCTGGAGTCAATCTTTCTTCAGCATCATTGACTTCAATGGATGGATCCAACTCATCTTCACTGATTTCCTGTGATCTTTGTCCTTTTTCAAGAACATAAGCATCCTTATGTTCATCTAGGGCAACTAAAGGAGCATCGTAGATGGACAGTTTATTAATCACCTATTCTATATCTGTAGATCTACATGTGGAGCTAGGCAGCTCACTGTTAATCATAGAATATTCATCAAAAACTACATTTACAGACTCCTCTATAACTTGATTTTCCAAGTTATAGATCATATATGCTTTTCTATGATTGTTGTACTTAACAAGTATCCCCTCATAGGATTTGGCAGCAAACATAGTCAAATATTACTTCTTATTGTTGAGCATAAAGCATCTGCTACCAAAGATCCTGAAATAGGCAATGTTTGGTTTTCTGTCTTTCAAGATCTTATAGGGAGTCTTCTTGTGATATTTGTTGATAGAAGCCCTATTCAGGACATTACATACAATATTAATTGCCTCAGCCCAGAAGTATTCAGGGAGAGATGTGTCACTTAGTAGTATCCTTCCAGCTTCTATGAGAGTTCTATTTTTCCTCTTAGCTGTCCCATTTTGCTGAGGTGTTCTTGGGGAAGAAAATTTTTTGTGAATCCCTTGTTCTTCACAGAACATAGTCATACCATCAGATTGAAATTAAGTGTCATGGTAACTTCTAATTTTTGACCACAGAACTGTCTAATTCATTATGAATTTGCTTGATAAAGGTCCTAAAGATGTCAAGGGTTTCAGACTTTTTATTCAAGAAGAAGACCAATCCAAACCTGGAGAAGTCATCAACTATTACAAGTGTATAGACTTTCCTACCCAGACTTTGAACATGCATAGGACCAAACAAGTCCAAATATTGGAGGTATAAGAACCTCACAGAGTCCTTGACCCCAATGCTTTTAAAATAAGCTTTCGTCTGCTTACCCTTTTGGCATGCAGAGCAAATTCCTTCTTTGGTGCATTTAATATTGGGATGATTTTTGACTAGCTCTTCACTAAAGTGCTTGATTATGGCCTTTTAGTTCAAGTGAGCTAGTCTCTTGTGCTATTGCACACAGTATGAAACTTTCTCATTTGCAACTTGACACACATGTGTGGTAATATTTAAACATAAAAGTTTAAACAATAAACATTCCCACTCCTAATGCCTGTCAAGATGACCTCTTGGTCACTTGACCTTTTTATTTGGCAATCATCCTCATGGAATAGAATGAAATAGTCAAAATCACATAGTTGACTTATGTTTATCAAGTTGTGTTGCAACCCTTCCACATAAGAAACTTTTGAGATTGAGACTATGTCATCGGTAATCATACCATATCCCTTGGTAACTTCTATGTCTGAACCTCTAAAGATAACTTTAGGTCCATTCTTCATAGGCGTGTAGTCCTTCAAGTGACAGCTTGCATCAGTCATGTGCCTGGAACATCCACTATCTAAGTACCATATTAGTGTATGGGTACTTGGACTAACCTGCAATATCAATTTTCTTTACCTTAGGACCCCAATAAGGATTAGGTCCTTGGTGCTTGTTAGTTTGAAAAGAATCATGTCTCCCTGCAGCACTCCTGATAGGAAGATTCACTTTCGCCCTTGGCACACTATGGTTATGCCAACAATCTATTGCAAAGTGTCCCACTTTACCACAACACCAACACTAATGAATGTTGTACCTTCTCCCCGAGCAGTTTCAGTAAGTTGCATGTTGTAAATAGCAGACTGTTCAGAGGGGAGAGTATCAGCTCTCTTCTTATTTCTTTCAACAAGAATATGACTTAAGGTGAGTCTGACAGTAGATGAACTTGCCTTGCTCTGAATACCATCAACAACAGTACCTAGCTTGACTATTGACCACTGCCACTTTCTTGAGTGGAGGGGCTGATGTTCCAAAAAAAATTGGTCCATGATGGGCCATATGAATTTCTTCATGGGGAGCCTTGAAGGCACTCAAGCCCATGCCCTTTTACCCTTCATTGTAAGATACATTTGTATACTTACAGGAAGAGTTCTCATTCTTCCAGTGACCATATATGCTATCCTGGACATACCTGTTTGTTGGGAGAATTGCCTTATGTAAAGTGGTCTGAGCTACAACAGAAGCTTTGCCTTTCCTTTTGGAAGGGGAAGCTCTAGTGTTCCACTTAAATCCCAAACCTCACTTATCCTTCAGAGAGGAAAAGGAGTCAACTAGTGGGCACAGTCTTTGGCTTGCTGAATTCAGCCACTATTGTTTTCTCCTTAATGAGCATTTCCTCAAGACGCTTAATGACTTTGTTCTTATGACTTATGGTTCCAATCTAGATGACAGTGATATTCTTCAGCTGGCTGACTTCCCTCCTTAATTGATCAAGCCGAGGCACTGAGTCAGACTGCAAGGAAGCAGCTAGTTGAAGGGAGATAATTTCCACAGCTTGTTTCTTGGCCAACCTCTTGCTCCTTTTAAAAGCATCCATAAGGGCACCATACTTATCAATCAGTTGATTTACATCTTCCTCAGATTCTGACCCATCTTCATCACAGGATGAGGTTGGATCAGAATTGGGACTAGTCTCATAATCAAATTATAAGGGGGAGCGAGATAGAGAATGTACCTTATCTGGACTAGGCTGATCCTGACAGGATTCTTCATCTATCACGAACACGAGTTCATAACAGCCCTCATTAATTTCATCCACCTCAGTGTCACTATCAGTGTGTGACAGAGGGGCCCTAATGCCTATCTTTATAGCTGGATAGTCCTGATCCTCTTCATCAGTAACTGCAGCAAACGGCCCTATGTAGGCTTCTTCTTCTCCTTCAGAATCTCAAGAAGCTGAGTTACACTGACACCAACACTTCTACTTTGTGGCAATGAATGACCTTTCCGTGTTTCCTTTGTGTTGGTGGTGGTTCTTCTTCTCCTCAGATTTCTTCTGCTCTTTCCTCCTGACATGGCAATCAGCAATGACATGCCCACTTTTACTACAGCAGTAACAAACAACATCAGAGAAAACTATTTACTGGGTTTAGTGTTATACCTGTCTCCCTTGGAGAACCTCTTTTCAAACTTATTATGGTCCTTCTTGTGATGAACGAAGGAGGTAGGTCTGCTCTTCCATTGCCTTCTCTTCATCATCTTCTTGAACTGCCTAGAGAAGGCAACAACTCTCCATCTGACATGTTGCTGTCAGATGAACTTGACTCAGAACTGTCTAAATCAATAGGCTTACTTGGCGGAGAGGCAATCCTCTCCTTTTTCTTCTTAGAGAAATCAGTCTTGAAGGCCACTGTCTTCTCCTTGGCTTGATGTCTGCTGGTGGTATCCTCCTCCTTTTTGGCAGATAGCTGCATCTCATAGGAGAGCAACTTTCCAAACAAAGTATGTGGAGGAGTTTCAGCAAGCTTGGCCACCTCTCTAATGGCACATATCTTGCTTTCCTAGTATCTGGTTAGAGATCTAAGAAACTTTTCATTCAGTTCATAGTTGTTGAAGACCCTTCCATAGGTTGTCAGCTCATTCAACATTCCAAAGAATCTTTCATAACATTCAGCTATGTTGTCATCCCTGAGTTCTTCAGTGCTATCCATATAGACAACCAAAGTGTCCCACATTTCCTTGGAAGTCTTGCAGTGGACAAGTTTCTGCACTGTTGAACCACCATTGTCACTCAGAATGATGTTTTGTGCCCTCTTGTCCATAGTTGCTAATATGACCTCATCCTTGGTCATCTCAGAATATTTCTTAGGTGTCTGGACAGTGGCATCCAGAGCTGAGACCGTCATGTGGATGAAAGGTCCCTCTTGTACTATAATGAAAATCCTGGGATCAGATGCCTCCATAAACAATCTGTAACACCCCGAAGTCAAGTGGATCATTTGGAGCAAAATCGGGTTCAGGCTTGGGTGACACGGCCTGGGACACGGGCGTGTCCCAGGGCGTGTCAGGCCTGGGTAGTGTTGAGTCGGGCAATCGACGAAATTCGGAGTCGACACAGCGGACACGGCCTGCGACACGGGCGTGTCGCGGGGCGTGTCGGGGCCGTGTCGACGATCGACCTGGATGTCGACGAATTTTCTCGACGATCGTCGAGTGTCGAGTGTCGAGTGAGGACACGGCCTGTGACACGGGCGTGTCACAGGGCGTGTCAGTGGTCGTCGAACTCAACTCGACGATTCGAGCCGGGGCGTGTTTGCGGGACACGGGCGTGTCCTGGCGCACACGGCCAGGAACACGGGCGTGTGCCCGGCCGTGTGCCAGGCCGTGTGAAGTCTCGGGTTGTTTTGAGATTATTTTCGTTGAGGTACACGGCCTCAGACACGGGCATGTCTGAGGGCGTGTCGGGTACACGGCCGTGACACGGGCGTGTCAAACGGCCGTGTACTGGTTGGATTGAGTCGGTTGTCTGCCGCTTAGAGGGACACGGCCTGTGACACGGGCGTGTCACAGGGCGTGTCAGGCCGTGTTTTAGCTTTTCTGGCCAGATCTGAGCCGTTTGTTTCCCTCTTCCTGGATCCAGTGGCTGGGCTTTGTCCAGATGTTGGGAAGGCCGAGAAAAGGGGATTTAAACCCCTCTTTTCTCTTCTTCTTCTTCTTCATCTTCATTCCAAGAGAGAGAGAAGAAAGGCCTAAGGGAGAGAGAAGGGAGGAGTCTTCCAGCTGCTGTAGGAGCTGCGGAGTGCGGAGCGAAGATCCGAGAGCGGATTCGTGAAGGCGAAGCCGAGGCGGTGATTTCCATCCGGCTACTTCATGGCGCCGAAGCGATCTTCAAGGGTAACGATCTCCTTCTTGGACATCGAAGTCCTTCCTTTATACATGTGCTTGGAATCCTCCACCAAGAGGTCGATATCTGTGAAGTGATTCCTTTATTGAGTCTGCATCTAGAGCCGGAAATATGGAGTACGGCATAGACATGCTGTGTGAAGCCCATCTGGACCGGTAGTCTGGATTGGTGATGTTCATGGGTAAACCGGAGGAGACTCCGTGGATTTGATGTGATGGAAATGGTTTTCTATTGTGATGAATGTATGGATGTGATGCTGAATGTGAGGAGGTTTTGGCAAAGCTCCTGGTTGTGATATGATCAATTGGTAACATGCCTGGGGAGCTCGTGATAAACCCGGCTGTTACACCACTAGGGTGGGTTGATCTAGTTAGTTAGCGGGATCGATGGGTGGCAATGCTAGGGGAGCCGAGTTAAACCCGGGTTGCTGCACCACATAGTGTGGGTCGATCGGATAGGAGGGGGGTCGATGGGTACACATTGCCTGGGGAGCTTGGATAAACCCGGTGTGCTACACCACATGTTGTGGGTCGACCTACTCTGGTTGTTGCTGTGAGGGTGTACCTCTGTGTGGTTTGGGCGGGATGTCGCCAGCTTGCGAGATTGGTGGACTAGGGCCGGTCAACCAACAAGTTAAACCCTCGAATCAGCGGTGTATGACTGGTGGATTCCGGTACGCCAAGAAGGTGCCCTGAGTGCACGGAACGTCTGGTGGATTCCAGCGTTTGTGATGTCGTGTGTTTGCTAGTGGGATAAAGAAACTGATATACATACGGTTGGATGATGCTTGATGATATTGATGAGCACTGTATACAGGGAAGGAACCACTACCCCGGGTAGGGGGTAGGGTCGTTATAATGGGTCAGCCAAATGCTGACCGTTACTTTGTTTTCTGTGTTGGCTTGGATATGGAATTGCAGGTGCCGCGGTTTGAAATGACTACGTGGAATGGCTAGCTTGATGAGGCCCTTGAAGGTCATGCGAAGAGTAGTGTTTGGATTTCATGTGTGGCCGGCCTGCGTGCCGATGTACGAAATGATTGTTGTGTAAAAGAGGAACTTGTAAGGCCATAAGGCCAGGGTGTGTGGGTTGTATACATTCCTGGTGTTGTTATATATAAATGTGATTTTTATATATGGGTGGACATTCTGGTTTGAGTTCATGCTAACACAAAATATGCTGCGCTAGAATGGAATGAGTTAAGGATTCACATAGATTTTGATTTCCACACGTGATTCCTTCACTTGTCTGTGATATATGGCGTGGGGCCCCGGCCGGACCCACCGTTATATGTCATGTGACAGGTGGGGGCGTTACAAAGTGGTATCAGAGCGAGGTTTAGATTGTTTGGGAGGAGAGAACATAAATGAACTCATGAATGTCCACTAGGAATGTATGTCATGCACATGATGGGCGTGAGTGTGTATAATGGGTCAGCCAAATGCTGACCGTTACTTTGTTTTCTGTGTTGGCTTGGATATGGAATTGCAGGTGCCGCGGTTTGAAATGACTACGTGGAATGGCTAGCTTGATGAGGCCCTTGAAGGTCATGCGAAGAGTAGTGTTTGGATTTCATGTGTGGCCGGCCTGCGTGCCGATGTACGAAATGATTGTTGTGTAAAAGAGGAACTTGTAAGGCCATAAGGCCAGGGTGTGTGGGTTGTATACATTCCTGGTGTTGTTATATATAAATGTGATTTTTATATATGGGTGGACATTCTGGTTCGAGTTCATGCTAACACAAAATATGCTGCGCTAGAATGGAATGAGTTAAGGATTCGCATAGATTTTGATTTCCACACGTGATTCCTTCACTTGTCTGTGATATATGGCGTGGGGCCCCGGCCGGACCCACCGTTATATGCCATGTGACAGGTGGGGGCGTTACACAATCTCAGCCTTTCCTTCCAGATTCCAAAGTTCTCCTTCCTGCAGATTGGAAGCTTCATGGAGCCCAACTCCGTGTGGATCTCTCCTGAATGCAAAAGGATATTCTTAGCTACCCTTGGAGATTAACTCAGACTGTTAAGTCCTTTTTGAGCAACCTGCCTCTGATACCACTTGAAAGTCTTTAGTTTCAAGTGTAGCTAATCACCTAGAATGGGGGTGAATAGGTTTTTAGGTCTTTTTAAACTTTCCCTTTTCTTTAATGTTTTGTGATTTATTTTAAGTTGGCTTTTAAGATAACACAACTAGCATACAAGTGATTTATAGTTGTTCCCCAGATTATGGGTGCATCCACAGTCCCTCCCACCTTTCCAATAGATTGTTAGACAAGGAAACTTCACCAAACTCGGCTAAATGAGCTTACAACTCAGATCCCTCAGGATCTCTCTGACTCCTTTAAGTACTACCTCGGGCCCAAGGCCCAACCGCTCAGAGAGTAACACCCCCATCTGTCACATGAAATATAATAGAAGGTCCGGTCGGGGCCCCACGCCATATTCCACGAATAGTCAGTGGAGTTACGTATTAATACCAAGATAACAGATTAGGAGTGTTCATCCAAACTCAGTGCATTCTAGCAGAAGCTTTTAAAATAGTTATAAGAACCCATATACCAAAGCATGAATGTCCACAAAACGCAAAGTAGGAATGACAGCAAAATACACCAAAATCTCGGCCTTAGGGCCTTACAAGTGTTTACTTAAACAATACATGTTTTTCATACTTCAGCACGCATGCTGGCCACACATGAACATAATAAAGTAAAATTTTTGTTTTGGCCTTCAAGGGCCAGCACAGCATCAAGGGCTTCAGCCCGCTACTTGCCACTACGCTCACCTATTGCTGCATACAAACAATCCACCGAATGGTGGTAAAATAAGGCAACAGTCAGCTCAAGTTGAACAAATTATAACGACCCCGCCCCTTACTCAGGGCAGCGGTGCTCCTTCCTTGCAACACATTAGCATAACCAAACAAGATGGTGAAAGTACAATTTAATCACACTTCACCACAGGCGTACGCACGCACGGCCAAACACCCTGTGCTCTCAGGGCACATTCTCGGTGAATCCGGTCCATTCCGAGGCTTCACCACCGCCCCGGGACGGCAAACATCGTGAGCATTCAGTCTTTCCGGCCAAAGCCTGAGACTCGCCCTCTATGCCATCAGTAAGTGCCACGTACATTAGGTCTCTTTAACCAAATCATATAGAGCGGGTATGGTTCCACTCAACCCGTTGCTCACACCGCCACGTCAATTTAAGCCATAAGCGCGGGTCAAGCTTCCCCGAGTCCCAAATCGATGACATAAATTTGCATAACCCAGTTATATGTAAGTTGGCTCCCATGCCACTAAGATGGCAGAACCACGCTTCTGCCTAGTTTTCCGGGTGCACCTTGGAGTTAGTCCGCAAGGCTCCCTATTGCAATCTACCATATAGCAAACCCGAAAAACAAATGGCACGGAGTCTTCTCCGGCAATACATGCATAATGAAAACATCACCGATCTAGACCAACATGTCTGGATAGGCTTCACTCACCATGCCTATGTCCGTAATTCGATTTCGGACTCTATATGCAAGACTACAGGGATAAACCATATCTACCCGAAGGAATATCTCACGCTCACCGCACGCTCGCGGGAGAGAGTTTACTATGCAAAAGGAAAAGGACTTCACATGTCCAAGTAGAGAATCGTTACCCTAGAGGTTCGCTTCGGCGCCATGGAAAACTAGCCGGATGAAAACCACCGCAACGGACTCGCCTCTGCGGATCTTGGTTCGGCGCGCGATTTGGAGCTCCGAATCTCCAACAATGGCGGGATTCCTCCTTCTTCTTCACCCTTTGCTCTACCCTCTCTCTACCTCTTAGAAAGAGAAAGGGCCAAAGGAAATGAGGTTTAAACCCTCATTTCCCGACTTTATCCCACAAGGGAGAAATCCGGGCCGTCGGATCCCACTGAAATGAAACGAAAGGCCTTATTCGCCTTTAAAATCGTCTTCCTTGGTCCGTACACTGCTTGTGACACGCCCGTGTCACATGTCGTGTCTCACATTCATAAGAGAACTCGTCGATCTCAGAACAGGACACCGCTCTGAACACGCCCGTGTCACAGGGTGTGTGCCTGTCACGGCTTTGGACACGCCCGTGTCAGAGATCATGTGCTTGTCACGACTTTGGACACACCCGTGTCACAGGACGTGTGCCTGACACGGCTTTGGACACGTCTGTGTCCCAGGATGTGTTCAACACTCGACATAACTCAGCCAATTCCAGAAAAGGACACGGCTCTGGACACACCTATGTCACCAGCCGTGTGAAACCATAATGGCTCCAAAGATCTTAAAAACACTACCTATTCATCCCCAACTTTCATAGGGCTACGTTAAGGGTATTATAAACCTATTAACCAATTTTTATACAAGTTTTGTGGCGTTACAGTTCTCCCCCCTTAAAAGAATTTCGTCCCGAAATTACAGAACAGAAAGGTACACAAAATTAAATGGTACCTGAGTAGAAAAGTTCGGGATACTCCTTAAGCATGGTATGCTCTCGCTCCCATGAAAGCTGCGCACGACCGCAATTGTCCCATCAAACTTTGACCATCCTGATAGCTTTGTTCCGTAATTGTTTGACCTCCGTATCCCCAATCCGAATGGGCCTAACTTTCGTTGTTAGCCCTCTATCGACCGACACTTGATCCACAACAACCACTTGCGCTGGTACTTTCACGGCTTTGCGTAGGACCGAGATATAAAATACATCATATAAACCACTCAGCTCCACCGAAAGAGCCAACTGATAGGCAGCTTCACCAACCCGCTCCAAGATCTCAAACTAAGCTTCTTTAATTATCGAATCCTTGATATGCCTTTTAACGGCTTTATCTTGAGGTATACCTAGCTGCACACCACAAACTCTACGTTCCGATGCTTGGTGTTGTAGTACTTTGCCTGTCTATCCTGAGCAGTCAGTAGTCGTTCCCGAATCAACCGAATTGTTGATGTAGCACCTTCAACCTCTCTTCACTTATAAAGCTTCGATTCTCCTGTTTCTACCCAAGCCAAAGGTGTATGACACCTCCTTCCATATAGAGCCTCAAAAGGCACCATCTGAATACTATCTTGGTAGCTGTTATTGTATGCAAACTCAATCATGTAAAGATGGTCCTCCCACCTTTTACCAAAATCCAATGCACACATACGAAGCATGTCTTCCATCGTCCTATTCACCCTTTTAGTTTGCCCATCTGTCTGCGGGTGAAAAGTTGTGCTGAAGTTGAGCTTGGCACCCAACAACTGATGAATGAGCCTCCAATCATTAGATGTGAACCGGCCATCACGGTCACTAACGATGCTCCGGGGTACACCATGCAAACGGACTATATAATCTACATAAAGCTTCGTCTGCTTCTCCACGAAATCATCCTTCCTATTGAGTATAAAATGTGACACCTTCGTTAAACGATCAACAATCACCCAGATGACGTCATTCCCCTTGTGCGATTTGTGCAAACCGTGCACGAAATCAATAGAGATGTCATCAAACTTTCACTCTGGTATAGACAAGGACTTTAGAAATCCACCTGGCTTCTGGCACTCGGCCTTCACCAAGGCACAAGTATGACACTTCACCACGTATAGCGCTATGTCTTTCTTCATACCTGGCCACCAGAACAGCCTCTTCAAGTCTTTGAACGTCTTTGTGCTCCTAGGGTGAATTGAGTACTTGGTAAAATGCGCCTCGTATATCAATTCTTCTTGTAATTTCCCAACATTAGGGATGCACAACCGACCACCTTTCCATATAAGGCCATTGTCAACATAGTACTGGTCATTTGACCCATCCACGGACTCTGCCAAGCGACGTTTCAAGCTTACGTCCAACTCCAAGGCCTGTCGAATTCTGTTCGCGAGGTCGTATTGAACCTCTGTCCAACTCAAACATGAATTAGCACTAGATCCCTTGTCAACACACAAGATCTCCAAAGCCTCCAAATCATGAATGAGTCGCTCATCATGCATCTGGAACCAGTTGGCCTGTGCAGGAGTTCTACGGCTCAGAGCATCTGCCACAACATTCCCCTTCCCCGGAATATAATGAATCTTGTAGGTGTAGTCCCCAAGGAACTCCATCCACCTATGCTGGCGCATGTTCAGGTCCTTCTGATCAATCAGATACTTCAGGCTCTTGTGATCTGAATAAATGTCAACCTTTACTCCATACAGGTAATGTCTCCAAAGCTTGAGAGCGAATACCACAGCCACCAACTCCAAGTCATGGACCGGGTAGTTCCTCTCGTACACCTTTAACTAATGTGATCCATAGGCTATCACCGACCCATGCTGAAGCAGAATACAGCCTAACCCACTCCTAGAGGCGTCAGTGTAAACCTCAAAGCATTCAAAACCACAAGGCAAACATAACACAGGTGCCGTGGTCAAACGACACTTTAGCTCTTCGAAAGCTTGTGCGTATTCAGGAGACCAAACAAACTTCTGATCCTTCCTTGTCAGAGTAGTAAGGGGTAATGCTATCCGTGAGTAGTTCTCCACGAAGCGCCTGTAATAGCCGGTAAGCCCCAGAAAACTTCGGACTTCCGTCACCATAGACAACACAGGCCACTCCCGTATAACAACTATCTTTGCCGGATCTACCGCAATACCTTCTCCACTAACCACGTGACCAAGGAACGCTACCGAGGACAACCAAAATTCGCATTTGGAGAACTTGGCATACAATTGGTTCCTCCTCAATGTCTCCAACACCATATGCAGGTGCTTGAAATGATCCTCCTCGCATTGCGAGTACACCAGTATATCGTCGATAAAGACTATCACGAACCGGTCCAAGTATTCCCTGAACGTTCTATTCATCAAATCCATAAACACGGATGGCGCATTCATCAGCCCAAACAGCATGACATTAAACTCATAATGCACATAACGTGTGTTCAAAGCCGTCTTGGCAATGTCACTTTCCCTTATCCACAGCTGAGAGTATCCGGATTTCAGATCCAACTTTGAGTACACAGTTGACCCGACCAACTGATCGAACAGGTCATCAATCCTTGGGTTCAGATACTTATTCTTCTCCGTTAGCTTATTAACCTCTCGATAATCAATACAGAGTCGTAAGCTTCTATACTTCTTCCTAACAAAGAGGACCGGCGCTCTCCAAGGTGACGAACTTGGACGCACAAAACCTTGTTCTAATAGTTCTTAAACCTGTACTTTCAGTTCCGCCATATATTTAGGCGTTAACCGATACGGATAGCGTGACACAGGTTTGGCACCTGGCACTAGCTCAATAGTGAAGTCGATCTCTCGCTGAGGTGGAGCTCCAGGGAGATCTTCAGGGAATACATCAGGAAACTCATATACAACTGGGATGCTGTCCAGACCAAGCTTGGGCTTGGAAGCCTCCACTAAAGTGAAAAATAGCTCTGCACCACTACGAACCGCCTTAACCACCTGGAGAGCAGACATCAGAGTCTTGCTTGACCACTTCATTCCTGAGAATGTCGTCTCACGATCTATCTCCAGTCCCAATCTGACCACCTTACGGTTGCAATCAATGTGCGCACACTGCTCCGATAGCATGTCCATGCCAAAGATCACTTCGAACTCCACTATCGTTAGTAGTGATGCTTGCAAGTCATATTCGTGACTCCCAATCCCTACCTTCACGCAACAAACTCTATCCGTGCGCATAGAGCACCCCTTAGGCAGCAACCCATCCAATTTGTCCCTTGCCATCGAAGAAGGTACTCCGATGCGCGATACAAACTCTTCGGACAAAAAGGAATGCGAAACTCCCGTATCGAATAGTGCTCTCGCCGAAAAATCAAGGATCGATACAAAGCCTTGCACAACCAGTCATAAGCTACAGCACATAAGGCAACAAGTATATAAAGCCAAACTGTTATTAATAAAATCATACCTGTCACCACGTCAGCCTGTTTTATGTCCTCCTGCTGGCCAAGGTTGTACACTCTAGGCTGGGCTGGAGCATAGTGTGATGCGGTTGACTCCACTGCCTCTCCCTTCTCCTCGTAAGTTGCTCCAGGCCTCTTCTCAGACTTTGGACGTCCGCTCCAACAATCTCGGGCAAAGTGTCCCGGCTTTTCACAGTTATAACATGCGCCTGGGGTTCGGCTTGTAGTTGCCCCAGATGCACCAGAAGAAAGTGTTGGACCCGAAGTCCTAGCCTTCTTGTTCCACTTACGGAACCCAGACTTTGAGGAGGTTGACACCTTGAACTCCATCTTCTTCGCACTAGAGTCCTTCTTCTCTTGGACTCTCTTCAGATCTTTCTCCAACGATCGGGTCGAATTGACCAGGGTTAGGAAGCCATGCGTCATAAGCCCAAAGAGTAGTAGCCTCAGGTCATCATGAAGACCCTCGTAGAACTGGTTAGTCTTACGCTCCTCATCGGTAAATGTAGAGCCAGCATAACGACCCAACCGCGTAAACTCATGGAGATACTCATCCACGCTACTATTTCCTTGCATTATACTCAGGAACTGATTCTCCATAGCGATCCTCTATGTCGAGGGAAGGTATCTTGCCAAGAATAACCTCGAGAATTCCTCCATCGAGACATCAGTGAGTTACCTTCCAACCAAGTGATGCAACTCCAACTCTTCCCACCACAACCTCGCCTCTCCATCGAACAGGAAGGTGGCTATGTTGGTCTTCTGCCATTCCTCCATTTTCGTAGCCGTCAAGACTCTCTTCACTCGAGAGAGAAAATCTTCGGCATGGGATGGGGTTCCAGTCCCCAAAAACACCGGAGGAGCTCATTAAATGTTTGAACTACTTCTCTATCGTTCTTCCTGGTACTAAAGGCTCTACCACCACTTGTTCCACCATCCTAGGTTCTGCTGCTCGAAGTGGCACCTCCTCCCCTGCAGGGGCAGGATGCTGCACTTGCCTTCCTGGCTGGGCTTTTAGCATCGCAAACACATCCTCAGCCACAAGTCTTATTGCTTTCGCCGAAGTAGGGGTTGTAGACACGTCATTGGGTGCACTACTTGCCTCAGAAAGCGGGCGTTCTGACTGCCCTGCGCCACTCCTAGTCACCTATAGTCGTACAACACACCATTAAGCGACCAACCAAAATTGCAAAAGCAATTATAGGAACACGCAGGTTCCTCAAACATGTGTATTTTCATTCCTAAGTGAACATTCATGGGTTTTTTTCATGTTATAACGATGACGCACATACATATGCTCACCACCCCTTAAAAGAATTCGCCCACGAATTCAAATAAGCAAGAACGACAACGTAGTCTGATACCAAATTGTAACACCCCCATCCGTCACATGAAATATAATAGAAGGTCCGGCCGGGACCCCACGCCATATGCCACGAACAGTCAGTGGAGTTACGTATTAATACTAAGATAACAGATTAGGAGTACGCATCCTAACTCAGAGAATTCTAGTGGAAGATTTTAAAACAGTTATAAGAATCCACATACCAAAGCATGAATGTCCACAAAACCCAAAGTAGGAATGACAGCAAAATACACCAAAATCTCGGCCTTAGGGCCTTACAAGTTTTTACTTAAACAATACATGTTTTCCATACTTCGGCAAGCAGGTCGGCCACACATGAACATAATAAAGTAAACATTTCGCTTTGGCCTTCAAGGGCTAGCATAGCATCAAGGGCTTCAACCCGCTACTTGCCACAAGGCTCACCTGTTCCTGCATACAAACAATCCACCGAATGGTGGTAAAACAAGGCAATGGCCAGCTCAAGCTGACCAAATTATAACGACCCCGCCCCTTACTCAGGGCGGCGGTGCTCCTTCCCTGCAATACATTGGCATAACCAAACAAGATAGTGAAAGTACAATTTAAGCACACTTCACCACATGCGTAGGCACGCACGACCACAAACCCCGTGCTCTCAGGGCACATTCTCGGTGAATCTGGTCAATTCCAAGGCTTCACCACCGACCCCAGGACGCCAAACATCGTGAGCATTCAGTATTTCCTGCCAAAGTCTAAGACTCGCCCTCTATACCATCAGTAAGTGCCACGTACATTAGGTCTCTTTAACCAAACCACATAGAGCGGGTACGGTTGCACTCAACCCGTTGCTCACACCACCACGTCAATTTAAGCCATAGGTGCGGGTCAAGCTTCCCCGAGTCCCAAATCGATCACACAAATTTAAATAGCCCAGTTATGTGTAAGTTGGCTCTCAGGCCACCAAGATGGTAGAACCATACTTCTGCCCAGTTTTCTGGGAACACCTTGGAGTTAGTCCCAAGGCTCCCTGTTGCAATCTACCACGTAGCAAAGCCGAAAGACAAACAACACAGAGTCTTCTCCAGCAATACATGCATAATGAAAACATCGCTGATCCAGACCAACATGTATGAATATGCTTCATACACTATGCCTATATCCGTACTTCGATTCCGGACTCTATATGCAAGACTACAGGGATAAACCATATCTACCCGAAGGAATATCTCACGCTCACCGCACACTCGTGGGAGAGAGTTTACTATGCAAAAGGAATATGACTTCATATGTCCAAGTAGAGAATCGTTACCTTAGAGGTTCGCTTCGGCGCCATGGAAAACTAGCCGGATGAAAACCACCGCAACTGACTCGCTTCTGCGGATCTGGGTTCGGCGTGCGATTCGGAGCTCCGAAGCTCCAACAATGGCGGGATTCCTCGTTCTTCTTCACCCTTTGCTCTCCCCTCTCTCTACCTCTTAGAAAGATAAAGGGCAAAAGGAAATGAGGTTTAAACCCACATTTCCCGACCTTATACCACCAGGGAGAAATCTGGGCCGTCAGATATCACTGAAATGAAACGAAAGGCCCTGATTCGCCTTTAAAATCATCTTCCTTGGTTCATACATGTCTTGTGACACACCCGTATCACAGACCGTGTCTCACATTCGTAAGAGAACTCATCGATCTCAGAGCAGGACACAGCTGTGAACACGCCCATGTCACAGGTCGTGTGCCTGACACGGCTTTGGACACGCCCGTGTCAGAGGTCGTGTTCCTTAATCGATACAATAACCATCAAGCCCGAACAAAACACGGCCCCTGGACATGCCCGTGCCATAGGCCGTTTGCCTGACACGGCTTTGGACACGCCTGTGTCCCAGGCCGTGTTCAACACTCTACATAACTCAGCCAATTCCAGAAAAGGACCCACCTCTGGAAACACCCGTGTCACCAACCATGTGAATCCATAATGGCTCCAAAGCTCTTAAAAACACTACCCATTCATACCCAACTTTCATAGGGCTATGTTAAGGGTATTATAAAACTATTGACCAATTCATATACAAGTTTTGGGGCGTTACACAGAGCAAGCAATACTCCTACAGCTCAGTGATCCACAAATCACCTACCTCATACTTTTCTTAGTCCTACTACTCAGGCTAGTAGGATAGCCCTACAACTCAGATAAAAAGACTCTCCTACCTCAGATCTTAATCAGATCCTACCTCAGGCACACAGGCCCTACCACTCAGCTTTTTTGATTTAGGCTTACAACTCAGATCTGTTAAAATCCTATAGAATGAAATGGTTGTTATTGATGTATGACACCAGAGAAATAAACTCTAAGATCTGAACTCTAGTTTACCGAGAGGTTGTGAACTCAAGGAGGTCAATCAAGGATATATAGAACATGATTATGCTTTTCGATTTAAGATTTGTATCTTAGTTTACTAAGAGGTTGTGGATATGAGAAGATCGCTCGAGGGTAAGAGGAGTTTTGTGTAAATCTCAAGATAGGTCATCATAAATCTTCTAGATTTGGGTTAAACCCGATAGTAGGTGAAAGTCCTTGTTTCAAGGATAGCTAAATCACCTACATGGGGGGGGGGGTGAATATGTTTTTTAGTTACTTGTGCCTACCTTTATTTTTTCTCTCTTTAAGTGCTATGGTTGTTAGTTGTTTTCTGCTTTCAATACATACACAACCTACAAATAAGAAATACACAGAAAAGCACACAAGATATATAGGTGTTCCCCAAATTATTGGTACGTCCACTTTCCACCCCCCCCAAATTTCTAACTTATAGTTAGATATGACACTTCTCCAATCTATGCTCCTAAGAGATTACAAAATGATCCTGCAGGACACTCAGTCTCCTCCAATACCTACAGCTCAGTGGACCAAAGATCACCTACCTCAGGCCCAAAGGCCCTACAGCTCAGGCTGGGAGGACAGCCCTACCTCAGATCCACAAAGGATCCTAAACTCAGTCATCAACTGATCACCTACCTCGGATGTAAACTGTATCCTATAGCTCAAATTCAAACTTGAATCCTACTACTCAGGACAAAGCCCTACACTCAGATCGACAGAGGATCCTACTCTCAGATCTGCACCCAGATCCTACACTTAGGTTAAACAGCCCTACAACTTAGATCCACACTTGGATCCAACACCTCAGAGCCAATTGGCTCCTACCACTCAGATCCAAAAGCAACCTACAAGATGGAAGTGGGTTGGTGGTTTGATTATGGCAAAAAAGAAATTTCTCTGAGCCTATCTACATCTGTCCTGGGTTATCTCAGTCCAGACTACTTATACATAGTCCCAAAAATGTCTTTAGGAAAGCTTGGCCTGAACTATGTAGTGACTGCAGCTAGGGTTGGCCCTTTGATGCTTCTTCTTCCTCAGAGGTTTTCTCTGAACTTGCTGGTGCAGGGATAGAAGGAACCAGCTATCTTTCTTCAACCTTCAGCTGCTGCAACAATAGATCTTGTTGTTTCCTTGCAGATCTGTTGTTCTGCACCTTGCAAAAATGGACCAGATGCTCAGTTCTTTCTTCTTCCCAACTCCAGAAATTAATCTTCAGTAAATGTTCTGCTGGATCTGTGAAGTATTCTGCAGTAGGGGATTCTTCCTTTGTTGCAAACTTGCTGGAGAAGAACACTAGCTATCTTGTCTAAAGTACCCAAATACTATAGGTAGGTTATTCCTTGGCTGCTACCTTATTTTCTCAGAGAAGATGTCTCTGACCTTGCTGGTGCCGGTGAAGATCGCAACAGCTATCACTTTTTGCTTTCAGGTTGACTGAACTGAATATGACCTTCAGGCTCGGCAGCAATGAAGAGGAAGAAGATGATGTTTAGCCGCAATTACAAAATCAGAAAACCCGAATTTCTTGTTGTCGACACAACCAATCTTCCCTTTTATTGATTGTCGATCAAAGACTCTTTTTCACTGTGGGCCCCACCTTATTTTCTGATTTACCGCCTTCCATTTGCAGAAGACGACAAAAGCTTTCCGCCGGCGCCATCAATGGCTTACTCCATCTTTCCCGCAAAGAATTTGAACTGCGTTGACTTTTGTTTACTCATGCTGACGTCACCATCTGTGAACTTAGCCAATATCAAGCATAAGTAGTATAGGCGTTGAGTGAGCAAACATCACTCAGTGCCAAAACACTTAGACAGAATTTCTATCACTAGGTATTGAGAGCGTTGAGTCCACTCAACGCTTTTTGCCTGAGTCAATCTTTCTGTCACTTGGCATTGAGTGAGTAAGATTCACTCAACACCAAACTACTTAACAAATATTCTTCTATTATCTAGCGCTAAGTGAGTTAGCTACACTAATCGCATTTGGACTTAGCCAATTTTCTGAGACTGAAAACACTGGCTCTGACTGGATGAGAATCAGTTAACGCTTTTTTCTTATATGGCATTGAATGAGTAAGCTTCACTCAATGCCTGTGGACTTAGTCAAAATAGCTACACAGATTTTCTATGGCTTTGACTAACTTAGCAATACTCAACGAATTTGATGTTATGCCGTTGAGTGAGTGGACTTTACTCAACGCCAGTGGACTTAGCCACATTTCTGTCTAATTCTTCTTAGGCTATGCCTATCTCACATCTTTTAGTTATGTGGCGTTGAGTGAGCACACTTCACTCAACGCCCGTGGACTTAGCCATATTTTTAGCTGTTTCTTCTTAGGCTTTACTTGTCTCACAGCTTTTAGCTGTATGGCGTTGAGTGAGTAGACTACACTCAAAGCCTGTGGACTTAGCCACAATTTCAGCTTGTCAATTGTTAGGCTTAGATTAACCTAGCTATACTCTACAATTTTGCTTGCCTGGCATTGAGTGAATAGAATTCATTCAATGCCTATGGACTTAGGCGATTTTCAGCCTATCCAATATCTTCCAGCTGACTTGATCTTCAAGGTGTCAAGATCACTGAATTGTCTTGACACAGCAGTCTCGACACTTTTGTCTAGACACTTTTGTCTCGACACTCTTGTCTTGACACTTTTGTCTGGACACTTTTGTCATGACACTTTTGTCCTTAGTCATTTCCTCAAGTTTTCACCTTGCACCTGGTGTTGAGCGAGCTTTCTTCACTCAATGCCTGTGGATATAGGCAAATTCCTCCATGTCCACCAGCTTGCTTGGTGTCCACCTTTCTGCCTTGTGACCACTTGTCACAAACAATTAGACAAATTGTCTAAACTAGTTCCATGGATCATCTTGAACATGATGAGCTTAAACAACATCAAATACAACTATTCTCTTAGTGTTGATGTTGATGCCTCTTTAAATCCAATCTTGGGAACATTGTGGGCAATGGACCTAATAGTAGGGTTCACAACATAAAACAAGCTTAAGTGTTTTGACTGACCGAGATGTCTTAATTGTTGCATCTAAGGTTCGTTGAAAGCGTATTCTCGAGATAGGCGCTTTCATAATTTGGGAACCTCCACGATCGAAATTATTTATTTTGAGTGTTTGCAATTTAATACTTCAGTAAAAGTTCATTTTATCCAAATGGATTATAGATCAAGTGCTAGCTTTATTCTCATAATTCTCTTAGTATTTTTACTCGCTTTTTTTACTGTCAAATTAACCAACTCTTTTGTTAGATAAAATAATAGCTCTTTCGTGTCAGTACAAATACTCAACGGACTCATGGAATATGACACTTGATTCTATACTCCGAACGATATGTGCACTTGCCTTATCAGGTTATGCTCTAATAAGAGTCGAAACTATTTAGTATTATATGAAAATACCCATCAAGTTTTTGGCGTCATTGTCGGGGACCTTATTTTTGGTCGGTATTTTGAAAGCACGGTTCTATTTCTTTTATCATATTTTCTATTTTAAGAAAATAAAAAACAATTCATTGCTCATTTTTATTGAAAATTTTAATTTAAATTTTCATAATCAATTTTTCTTGAGAAAGGGATGTGTTAGGGCTTCATCCCATAATAACACGTAGAACCTTAGAAACCCATTATCTGGTAGTCCTTAGAAAATCCGGGAATTTTTTTTATAAATTTTTAATTATAAATTTTTTATTTTTATTGGTGTATGACCCGAGGCAATCCATGAGATATTATTGATTTAGATTTGGAAATCAAGCGAACCATTCAACAATGCTTATGCGTCCAAAATCTTTATTCCCAAGATTTGGTTGAGGAATCCATTGCAGACACTTTTCTTCCTTCATCTCTACCTTCTTCACCATCTATATTTCTTTCTTCTTCTTATATTTCTTCCCTTCCTTCTTTTATTGTGGAACCAAATCGTAATCTGAATATGGCCGATCAATGTACTGTCTTATTATGTCCGACCAAATTTGGATGATGTTCAATCAAGTATTGTTTGACGCACTATTGTGAACATAAATTTTGAATTGAAACTAAGCATAATTCAAATTGTACAACTATATGTACAATTTGATGGGCTCCAGACTAAGGATCCCAATGCTTATATTTCTAATTTCTTTGAAATATGTGACACATTTAAAATTAATGGAGTTTCTGATGATGCAATATGGCTAAGATTTTTTCATTTTACTTTGCGCATAAAAGAGAAACAATGGTTGTGTTCTCTACCAAGAGGCTCGATCACCACTTGGGCTGAGATGACGGAACATTTTCTCACAAAATATTTTCCGCCATCCAAAATGGATAAGCTGCGCAATGATAATTCATATTTTTTCCAAGTTGAATCGGAAACGTTATATGACACTTGGGTGTGATTTAAATAATTACTTCACCATTTTCCTCATCATCAGATCCCTGATTGGTTACAAATTCAAACCTTCTATAACGGCCTTAATAATCAAATAAGGCAGAATATTGATTCCGCTGCTGACGGAACTCTTAACCATAAAACATCGGAAGCCGCCAAAGTGCTTATAGAAGGTATGTCTATGAATACTTAACAATGGAGTACAACGCGATCTCGCCGAGGTAAACCGGCTGGAATGTATAAAATTGATACTTTTACTAAATTGTCTCTCAAGGTCGACTATTTAGCAAGAAAATAGAGGGGATGACTGCTGGCTCCTCTACATCTACCATAGAATCTAATCCGAATTTGGCAGAGTAATAAGAATAAGTTGATTACATGGGTAATTTCAATTGACAACCGTTCAACCCAAACAGTAATTACGGTAATACATATCATCCTGGCTGGAGGAATCATCCCAATTTACTATGGGAAAGCAAGGAAACCAATCTAATGCTCCTCTTGCTCCTTCAAATAATTTTTCTTCATAAGCTCCTAAAACATCTCATTTTGAGGAGATGGTTAATAGATACATGGCAAAGAATGATGCGGATGTTCACAACTTGCAAGGCTCCTTGCGGAATTTGGAATATCAAGTAGGCCAATTATTAAAAACCATCACTGAATTTACTTAGAGAACACCACCATTTGAACCCACAAATGCCTTGGCGGTGACTTCTTCTGGAGTATTGGAGGAAAGTCTTGAAGAGGATACCACATATTCTAAACCCCCTCCTCATCTTAAAGAATGTAATCCACAATTGCATAATTCCACCTATTTGATAGAGCAGACTACTAGTATCAATGTTAACTTTAATATCCGATGCATTTTAGGGGAATCTCATTTTCTGAATGCTTTCGCTGATCTCGGTGTAAGTGGTATCATCCATACCTCTAATTTAGCGCAAAAACTCGATTAGGAGTGCCTGTCACCACTGAGATAACACTAAAATTTGTCGATCGTCCCACTATAGCACCTAAGGGGGTCATTCTTGATGTGTTACTCGAGATTGGTGAGTCTATTCTTCCATCTATCCTAGACATTAATGAAGATTTTGGGATGCCTTTTATCTTAGGTCGCCCTTTCTTAGTTATCCAAAGGCAATATTTGATGTTAGTGAAGGCACTCTTCTTATTTATTTACTAGACAAACATCAATATTTGTGCATCAATTGCCACTGTAAGACCCCCTTTTTTCCCTATCGACACCGGGGTCTTAGGCCCAGAACCGCCGTTTTGTGGTGTCTCCTTCACGCCCTGAAGGGTCATCACCACAAAGCGCCGATTCTGCCGGCCGATTTCGATCACAGAAAAGTAGCACAATAATGTAAATGCAAATTGCAGTCCACAGACTATCACATGTCATAATAAATATAACTCCACGAAGGGAGTGTCCACAGAATAAAACATCAGAGTAGCAAAATACGGGCTTATGCCCGGTACATCATATCCTCACTAAAAAATCACTCATGCGGAAGCAAAAGCAGAAAAACTACTCAAGGTCGAGACTCACGATCCCGGCTGTATGAACTCCGGAGCTAGACTGCCCCACCTCCAAGCGCACCGGTCTCTGGGGCTGCTCCTCCATGCTGGTCTCCACGATCCCCTAAATGATGCGGTTCGAAAACCGTTAGTCTAAAAGACTAAGTCCTATCATCCCCCGCCCCTTCCCCACGGCTCCTAGGCACCGAGCGGAGAGGAAGAAAGGGGAGGACTTGAAGGTGGAGAATATCAAAAACAGATGGCAGCGGTCCTATACTAGCAAATTCTATAACATGTAAAGACAATAAGCTGAAATATGAAAAGTAACCTTTACTTATGTGAAAACACATAAGCCAAGGGGTCTTCTGCAAGGCTCCCATCGTATAAAAAGTCTCATACCAATTTATACGTTGGGGTGTCGGTTACCAAACAGCAGTAAATATATATGTATCCAAAATTAACCTTAATTTATAAACTTGCTCACTGATAACTTCGCAAAAAGAAGTTATCTTCATCTCTATTTTAACCATTTTTAGCCATGTTATGTGAAATTTATACATGAAAAGTAGATAAAATCCAATTGCCGCATGATTTGGAGTCAAAATGTTTGTACTCTAATTGTTTATATGTTTTTATGATAGGATTCAGAGAGAATTTAAGTCAAGGATTGAAGACTAAGTATTGTGAAAAATCTGGGAAAAATGTTACAACATATTCTCAACATTCTGGCAGGTCAAACTGTGCAGAAAAACAGAACCAGAAATGTTGCAACATATTCACAACATTTTTTGGCAGTTACAGGAAATTCAAATCCGAAAATGCCAAGTTTTGGACAGTTACAACCTATTTCAAAGCATCCATTCAGCATTTTAAAATGACTGGATGTGGGGCCCACTAAAAAAAGAGGGAAAGTTTAAAAGAGGAAAATTTCAGCCATAAAAGGGGGATTCTATTCTATTCTAAGAGAGCCATTAGAGGAGGAGAAAAACTGCAGGGAGAAGAATTCGGTCAAGGGAGAACCAGTCCAGTCTGGGCATTCAGGCTGAAGGAAACGCTTCCACATCACTGGAGAAGGGAAGATTCGCATTTCTTTCGAAATGTTTAGTAAGATCTCTTCAGTTTTGTGTTATTTTCCCGCAGTCATGAACTAAAACTCTCTAGTCTTGCATGATGAGAGTAGTATGTGTATTTTGATGATGAACATCTTTGATTTTGGGTCTGTTTTGTGATTATCTTTATAGATCTTGTGATTTTTATGGTGAAATTGTTGGATCATGTCTTTTTATTATATTGCGCCGCGAGAATCGAGAGAAGAGCGGCGTAACGTTAATTTAAGGGCTAGTTCATCGCAGTGCGAGAATCGAGAGATGAGCAATGTGAATCATTAACCAACATTTCTTTATTTTTACGGCGTTTCAAGAGTCGAGAGAGGAGAAACGTGCGTGCATCACAAGATCTATTGAGTTTTGAAAAGTGAAAGAGATTTCCTTTTTATGCTTGCGAATTTGATCCTTGTACTTCATAATATTTTCGTTTTTCCTAAGTTAGAGATAACTAGGGTTGCGTAGATATTAAGACTCCTTGTATCGAGAGATAAAGGTTTCTTCTTTAAAAATCATCGCAAGATAATTCAAAACTCAATCAAATGAAATATTTATTTTATCATCATCATGTTACACATATGAAATCAGAAATGCAAGGCTATTTTCTCTAATTGCTAAGAAATTACTTTACGATCTAGTTAAATTAGTTTTAATATTTATCTAAAAGTTTTAATCTATTTTCAGAAAATCAATTAACCGTTTTGCTTGGATTCATAGAAACGGTGTAGCTAGTAATTGTAAGCGCTAAACCCATCACTTCTCCGTGGGAACGATCTCACTCACTCTGTATTACTTGTACGGCACGTATACTTGCGTTTTTAAGCTCTATTTTGCGCCCATCAAGTTTTTGGCGCCGTTGCCGGGGAGGTGCAACGGATTTAGTGTTTTTCTTCTTACAATATTAGTGAACCTTAGTACGTGGAGGTCAAATTTTGTTTTCACTTGTTAGTTTATTGTATTTGGGTTATCATCTTTGTCATCCGATAGTTTATGTCCAGGTATCGATCCGTTGAATTAATTCCTCTAAATTCTGAAATCGAGCGAACCTGTAGACGTAATAGAAAATCAACTAGATTGGAAAATTCGAATCAACACAACATGAATAATCAAAACAATGATGCTGACGTTCATCAAGAGGGGCAGGACTTAGGAGGCCAAGTAGAGCATAACGGGCACCCAATGGAAAATAGGAGAACATGCCGTGACTATAATATGCCTTTTAGGGGAGGGGTACAATTTAGTATCGCTAGACCTGCTGTAGAGGCTAACAACTTTAAAATTGATTCCACGGCGATGCAACTTGTCCAGAATAATAAGTTTAGTGGCCATAACCATGAAGACCCTAACTCTCATCTAAGAACGTTCATAGAAATCTGTGACACATTTAAGATTAATGGCGCATCTGAAGAAGCCATTAAATTGCGATTATTTCCTTTCTCTCTAGAAGGGAAAGCAAAAGATTGGTTGAACTCGTTGCCTAATGGGTCTATTACTACTTGGGCTATATTGATTGAAAAATTCTTGGCCAAATATTTCCCTCCATCTAAAACTGCTAAGTTAATGCGGGATATCTCTACATTCATGCAAGCGAATGGAGAAACCCTATATGATGCGTGGGAACGATTTAAGGAATTATTACGCAGATGTCCCCACCATGGGCTAGCCATTCACCAACAAGTATGGACGTTTTATAACGGCCTTCAGACATCTACAATGATCCAAGTAGATGGAGCTGCGGGAGGTTCGTTGATGAACAAGTACCCTGAAGATGCATACGGTATTTTAGAAGATCTATCTTCTAATAATTACCACACGATCGAGCGTCAAGTACATCCTCCCACTACGGCAGGATTGTATCAAGTTGACCAATTAACGTCATTTGCAGCCCAAATGACATCCCAATTTAATACCATTAACAAGAGGTTAGATGCTTTGACGTTGAACCAAAATCAAATGAATCCTCAAGTCAATAGCATTATTACTCCCATGGTTTCTCCTAACCCCACCTTAACAATTGAACAACTTGTAGGGGGTAATGAAGAAGTTAATTATTTAGGAGGGAATTATAAGCAAAATACAAACCCTTACCCAAACCATTATAATCCCGAATGGAGAAACCATCCTAACTTCTCTTGGAAGAACAACTCCGGTCCTACTCCACCACACTTATTTAATTCTAATGCTAATCCTCAACATCAAAACAATCATTCCAACCAAGCAGGACCATCTAGAAAGGTAACAGATGACTTCATCATTGAATCAATGCAAAAGAATGAAGCCTGTTTCTCTAGTTTGGAAGGGTCAATGAGAATGATTGAATCGCAACTAGGACAAATCGCCACCGCTTTAAGTATGCGACCGCAAGGCACACTCCCTACGGATACCACACCCAATCCCAAGGGAGATAATCATCATTGTAAGGCCATCACATTACGAAGTGGGCGTGAGTTAGTAGTTGGTCAAGAAACTAATCCATATGAACAAAATAAAAATCAAGACCAAGAAGAAGTCAAGGGTCCTAGTGAGCAAGTAACAATAGGAAGAAATGAGGGCGATAGGAGTGAGGAGGAAGGAGTAATAACAAGAAGAAATGATAAGGTAATAGAAGGAGAAAAAGAGGAAAGAAGGAAGGAGAACCCACGAACCTATCCACCACCACCTTTCCCCCAAAGACTAAAAAAGAGCAAATTAGATCAACAATTTCAGAAATTCTTAGAAATCTTTAAGAAGTTGCAAGTTAATATACCCTTTGCCGAAGCATTAGAACAGATGCCGAGTTACGTAAAGTTCATGAAAGACATATTAAATAAAAAACGGAAGTTTGGCGTGAACGAAACGGTAACCCTTACACATGAATGTAGTGCAATCCTCCAAAGGAGATTGCCACCAAAACTAAAGGACCCCGGAAGCTTCACGATTCCGTGTTCTATTGGACATCAATTCGAGGGAAAGGCTTTGTGCGATCTAGGGGCGAGCATAAATCTTATGCCACTTTCAATTTATAAGAAGTTAAGGTTGGGGGAGATTTCCAAAACATCAATTACATTACAATTAGCAGATAAATCTCTAACCTTTCCAAAGGGGATTGTAGAAGACGTCTTAGTCAAGGTAGAAAAATTTATTTTTCCGGCAGATTTTGTGGTATTAGACATGAAGGAAGACAATGAAGTCCCCATTATAGTGGGTAGGCCTTTCTTAGCCACCGGAAAAACTTTGATTGATGTACACAAGGGTGAGTTAACCATGAGGGTTAACGATAAACAAGTGACTTTTAATGTACTAAAAGCCATGAAATTCCCTCGTTTAGAAAAAGACGACATAGAGGAAGTTAAGAGTGTGACCTTTATTGATTACAACTTAAGTGAGAATCTAGAAGAAGATGAAGAGGAGGGGACGGATGAAGAGAAATCTCATTGTGAGAACGAAATTCAAGAATGCTTTGAATTAAGTGCACGTCCACCGACATTCAATCGCAAGCCGAAGATTTTAGATATGACAGATAAAACATGTGCAAATAAACCTTCCATCATTAGTCCTCCCACACTTGAGTTGAAACCATTACCTGAACATTTGGCCTACGCATATCTAGGAGACAATGATACATTACCGGTCATTGTCAACTCAAAATTATCACCAAATCAACATCAACAACTCATAGATTTGCTGAAGCAATTTAAATTAGCCATAGGTTGGACCATCGCGGACATAAGAGGGATTAGTCCTTCGGTATGCATGCACAAGATTCTCCTAGAAGAATCTTATAAAGGTTCCATTGAGCCTCAACGCCGTCTCAGTCCACCTATGAAAGAGGTCGTAAAGAAAGAAATAATAAAATGGTTAGATGCAGGGATAATATACCCTATCTCTGATAGTTCTTGGGTCTCTCCGGTTCAATGTGTTCCGAAGAAAGGAGGGATGACCGTAATAAAAAATGATAAGAACGAATTAATATCGACTAGAACTATTACCGGATGGCGCATTTGTATGGATTATCGCAAGCTTAATAAGGCTACTAGAAAAGACCACTTTCCATTGCCTTTCATAGATCAAGTTCTAGATAAGTTGTCCGGTAATGATTTCTTCTGCTTCTTAGACGGTTATTTCGGGTATAACCAAATCACGGTTGACCCGGAAGATCAAGAGAAAACAACCTTCACGTGCCCTTACAGAACATTCGCCTTTAGGAGAATGTCATTTGGTCTATGCAACGCACCAGCCACGTTCCAACGGTGTATGATTGCTATATTTTCAGAAATCATGGATCATGGTATAGAGATCTTCATGGATGATTTCTCCATCTTCGGAAAATCATTTGGGGAGTGTTTGGAGTGCTTAGAAAGAGTGCTTGTGCGATGTATCGAAACTAACCTTGTGCTGAATTGGGAAAAGTGTCATTTCATGGTACGCGAAGGCATCGTGCTGGGCCATCATGTGTCAAGCAAGGGGTTAGAAGTAGATAAGGCCAAAATTGAGGTCATTGAGAAATTACCTCCTCCTAGGAATGTGAAAGAGTTAAGGAGTTTCCTAGGCCATGCAGGATTTTACCGAAGGTTTATCAAAGATTTTGCTAAGATTGCAAAACCTCTTAGTGGATTGTTGGAAAAGGATACGAAATTTCATTTTGACGAAGACTGTTTGAGTGCATTTAGTAAACTGAAAAAGCAATTAACCACGGCACCAATTGTGGTGGCACCCGACTGGGGTGAACTTTTTGTCCTTATGTGTGATGCGAGTGATTATGCCGTGGGTGTAGTTCTAGGTCAAGTTAGGGAGAAGCTTTTTCACACCATAGCCTACGCGAGCAAAACTCTGATTGAATCTCAAATCAATTACACCACGACTGAGAAGGAGTTGTTGGCAGTAGTCTACGCCCTTGAAAAGTTTCGATCTTATCTTTTATGCACTCAAGTCACCGTTTTTACTGATCATGCGGCTATCCGTTATTTGATGGAAAAAAGAGATACAAAGCCAAGGTTGATTCGTTGGGTGCTATTATTGCAGGAATTCGATTTGGAGATTAAGGATAGAAAGGGCGTAGATAACCCTGTAGCAGACCATCTTTCCAGGATCGAACCAGATGAATCTTATTATCATTCAGAGATTGAGGAGAGATTTCCAGATGAGCAAATCTTAGCTATATCAAAGGGGTTAGTGCCATGGTACGCCGATTACGTCAATTACCTCGTTAGTAACATCTTACCTTCAGATTTAAACTACCAACAACGAAAGAGGTTCTTACACCAAGTGCGGTCTTATCTTTGGGACCCACCTTATTTGTTTAAAATTGGTGCTGATGGAGTAGTGAGGAGATGTATACCGGAAGTAGAAATGCATCCTATTTTAGAAAATTGTCATAGTTCTCCCTACGGAGGACACTTCAAGGGAAATAGGACAGCTATGAAAGTCTTAGAGGCCGGATTCTATTGGCCTACATTATATCATGATTCTCGAGAACATGTGAAAAGGTGTGATCGATGTCAAAAGGAAGAAAATATTAATAAGAACGAAGCTATGCCTATGAACCCAATTCTAGAAGTTGAGCTATTTGATGTATGGGGTATAGACTTCATGGGACCATTTGTTAATTCGAATGGTAATTTATTTATCCTCTTAGCCGTAGACTATGTATCGAAATGGGTCGAAGCCATAGCCACGACCAAAAATGATGCAAAGGTGGTGTTATACTTCCTGAAAAACTTCATATTTAGTCGATTTGGAGCACCCAAAGCTATTATAAGTGACGGGGGAAGTCACTTTTGTAATCACCAATTTGCTGTTTTGTTGAAAAAGTACGGGGTTAGGCATAAGGTAGCATTGGCATACCACCCCCAAACGAATGGGTTAGCAGAAGTATCTAATAGAGAGATCAAGAAAATCTTGGCTAAAACGGTGAGTGTAAATTGCAAGGACTGGTCTCAAAAGCTTAACGATGCCTTATGGGCATATAGAACCGCTTTCAAGACCCCGATTGGTGTTACCCCGTATCGTTTAGTTTACGGCAAGGCCTGTCACTTACCGTTGGAGTTGGAGTATCGGGCATATTGGGCCATTAAGAAAATCAACTTTGACTCTCAAGAAGCCGGTAAATCTATACTACTACAGTTAAATGAATTGGAGGAGATCCGGACTCAGGCGTATGAAAGTGCAAGGGTTTATAAGGACCGTACAAAAATGTGGCATGACCGCCATCTTACGGACAAAAATTTACAACCAGGGAAACTAGTTCTATTATTCAATTCACGATTAAAAATTTTTCCCGGTAAATTAAAATCTAGGTGGTCGGGCCCGTTTCGGGTCAAGGAAGTTCTTCCTTATGGGGTCGTTACTATCATCAATGAAAAAGATCATTCGGAGTTTAAGGTCAATGGCGGACGTCTTAAGGCTTATTTAGGGAACGAAAATGAACGAGCAATATCGTTCATACACTTGAAATAAAATTTTCGAGCCGCTGAATGTCCAGTCGGGACATTAACTAAGGCGCTTCTGGGGAGGCAACCCCAAATTTTAATGTTAAGTTCTTTATTATTATTGTTATTTTTGTTTTGTTTGTTTCTATTTTTCTCAAGAATTCGTTTCAAAAAGAAAAAAATGATGCATGACTGAAATCCTATGGTCTCGAACGCTTAAACCCGCATTTCCCCTTCATTCGGTGCTAGCCAAGGCTCAAAATTGGCTCAGAAAAAAATGTTGCAACATTCTCGAAAAATGTTGCAACATATTTTTCTCTGCCTTTTTCCCTTACAAGAGCGGAAATTCAGGCGGTGACCGGTTCAACTGCTTAATTAACCGGCTGCCTGCGGGATTTAGCTGAACCGGCTGTCTAATTGGTTATTAATTAATTTTTTTTTACCTACTTAGCCGGTTCAATTAGCATAAGCCGTGCATTTACTATCTGCTGGCTATTAAAGCGCGATACCCCCAAATCCGCTGCTACCCCCCCCCCCCCCCGAACCCTTTGCTCCAAGAAACCCTAAATCCTCTGGCTCGCCCCGCTCCGACTCATCCGCCGGCGGCAGCAACCCCGCGACAGCACCGTTCAGGAAATACCCCCCCCCCCCTCGCAGTCCTATCACGAAGTTATCACTTACCGTTGGAGTTGAAGTATCATGGCCCCCAAGAAAGGTAGAGAGAAGGCGGTGGCGGCGCACAAGCACTCAAGATTCATCAACGAAGAAGCCATGGCTCGCTACGAATTGCTTAAGGTAAAGCCTGTCATCTATGAACGAGGGTTTCAACTGGAAGTTCGTGGTTGGAGTCAAGCGTATGTGCGGCAAGTAGACAAGTTCAGTTGGACCTCCTTCTGCCATCCACGCACTGATGCTGTCCTACCGTGGGGTATGAATTTTACGCCAACGCCAAGTTCCACACGGACGGAAAAATTCACATACGGGGGAAGGAAGTCGATTTTTCCGCGGAAGGTATAAACTCCTACTTCGATTTAGCAAATCTGGATTGTGATGTCTTCCAGTCTGTTAGAACTTCTAACCCATACGATATCGCCACCACATTGAGCCTCACTAGAAACATCACGTGGGTTAATGAATCTTCGCATGTCCTGCATTCGGCTCTTTTTACTCGTGAAGCTAAAGTTTGGCTGCTTTTCGTAAACTCAAGTGTTATGCCGACGAAACACTCCAACCATGTCTCCTTCGAGAGGGCTTGCATTATACATAGCATTATAAAAGGGATTCCCATTAATGTAGGACATATTATTTCCAGTCAAATCCTAAAAAAGGTCAAAACGGAGGGGGGAACTCAGCTGTGGTTTCCCACGCTCATCACATCGTTGTGCCGTTACGCCGGGGTATCTCTCGCCGACACGGACACTACCACCATTGTAGGCCGGCCAATCACGTTTTCTGTGATTTCCTCCTATATTAGAGTATCTTCCGAGGAGCCACCTCCCAAATCCGCTCCGAAACAACGCCCTACCGTATCTTCGAGCAAAACCACCCAACCTCCAATTCCACCACCACTTTCCCCAAATCCCCCGGATTGGCCGATCATCTTTAAATATTTGCAAGGCACCGCCAAATATCAGCGCCAACAACATCGTGATATAGCCTCGCATTTAAACATTTTACATCACAATCAAGTAGCCATTCTCCGCCATTTGAATGTACCTGAGGACAAGATAGCAGTCCACGATGTGAATCCTGCTTGGTATGACAACAAACCCTCTACTTCTAAGGGAAAGGAGGCAGCATCCTCGCCTGATCCACATGATGAAACAGAAGCGGTTGAGGAGGATGCAGTCTTTGCATCCGGCGGAGACGACGAAATGAAAGAATTTTTGGACGATGATGACTCGGACGAGGTCGATGACGCTGACGACGATGAGGAGGATGGTTGACACTCCCCTACTCAGATCTAGGAAATTTACTTTGCACTATTACTGTTGATATGTTTGTTTGTTTTCTTTTGGGAAATATCTCTACTGTTGAACTTCTTGAAATGCATGCTATTAACTGAATGCTAAGTACCGTTGACGTATTACTTGGTTATTTATTTTCTAGCACTAATCTTTGTAACTGTTACTTGCTACACTATGGTTGATCACTTCCCTAGCTGCATTTTTCCGTTTCCTGAAATGTTGTTTTCATAAATTATGGCTATATGTTTTCATGTCGTGAAGTTTTACCTGTTACTCAATACCTTCACTGTTTTAATGCAAACTCTTTATTATAATCTGCTACTTCGTGGGATATTCCATTCATCTCTTATATTTTTATGTTCCACTTCACCCATATTTATATGCTGGCGACTCACATGTGAAACTTTCTTTTTATTCCACTCTTATGATTTATGAAGTTCGCAATCACATACAAGGCTATTATATTTGCTACAACTGCTTTACTAGGGACTAGTAAAGGTTCAAGTATGGGGGCATGTCCCTTCTATACCTTGCTTGACAAAGCTTTTATGGGGTATATTTTAGAACTGCTTGCTCTTCATTTTTTTGTATTATTAATAAATTTATTCAAGTTTTTCAAATTAATTGTAAGTTTAGACGAGTCAGTCCTATGAGTCAGACTATTAAATTGTAATTAGACTGATTGGTTAAATCTCGATTAAGAAATCTATCTCACATTCATGCACTATAGTTCTTACAAATGTTTACCCCCTTTTAATTTATTTGATTAACTTCGGATCCTAATGGGATTAGATCGAGTATGTTCTAATTCAATGATAGTTGCCATTATATTGAGCGTACGTAGTTAACCTTGCTTCCACGTAACTCCTTACCTTTGTGGCCATCACATATTACTTTTGAGCCTAAAGACTTGATTATTCATTTCCCTATGTTCCTTAGCTAGTAGACTGACCACTTATGGGTGTTAAAACAAAAAATTTGTGTATATCATAGTGACATGTGGCCTAAGTTAGCTCCGGCTTACTTGGAATGATCCCAACTATGATCAAAAAAAAGGATATATATATAGCATAGTGATATGTGGCCTAAGTTAGCTCCGGCTTACTTGGAATGATCCCAACTGTGCAAATATCAAAAGAAAGAAAAAAATTGTTGAAAGTTAAACCCCATAAGTTGGCAAGCTACTAAGTTAATTAATTAGAATCATTGGCTACCCACCTCTCCAAAATTCATCAAGTCATTTTTATTTGGCATCGGTTTCTACCAAACTCATGTAGAGGTCATATCAAAGCCTTAGACTACTCTTGATCTATCATATTGGTGACGAAGTTTATCGAAAATGAATTGTAAGGGATGTAGACAAATTGTTAAGGGCATCACATATAACACTTGAATTCTTAATTGAGTCTTATCTTATATCTATCTGATAGAATTATGAAAGTTTGAATTCTTATGGACTAGCAAGTCTAGCATCAGTTAATGAGAATTACTTGAAGCTATTTTGGTTAACTTATAATGAAGAGTAGATGGAAATGAAATTATACTGTCATAAATCTTTGTCATATCATGATTTACAATGATTTACCTTTGCTAGGGACTAGCAAAGAACTAAGCATGGGGGTGTGATAACTTCGCAAAAAGAAGTTATCTTCATCTCTATTTTAATCATTTTTAGCCATGTTATGTGAAATTTATACATGAAAAGTAGATAAAATCCAATTGCCGCATGATTTGGAGTCAAAATGTTTGTACTCTAATTTTTTATATGTTTTTATGATAGGATTCGGGGAGAATTTAAGTCAAGGATTGAAGACTAAGTATTGTGAAAAATCTGGGAAAAATGTTACAACATATTCTCAACATTCTGGCAGGTCAAACTGTGCAGAAAAACAGAACCAGAAATGTTGCAACATATTCACAACATTTTTTGGCAGTTACAGGAAATTCAAATCCGAAAATGCCAAGTTTTGGACAGTTACAACCTATTTCAAAGCATCCATTCAGCATTTTAAAATGACTGGATGTGGGGCCCACTAAAAAAAAGAGGGAAAGTTTAAAAGAGGAAAATTTCAGCCATAAAAGGGGGGATTCTATTCTATTCTAAGAGAGCCATTAGAGGAGGAGAAAAACTGCAGGGAGAAGAATTCGGTCAAGGGAGAACCAGTCCAGTCTGGGCATTCAGGCTGAAGGAAACGCTTCCACATCACTGGAGAAGGGAAGATTCGCATTTCTTTCGAAATGTTTAGTAAGATCTCTTCAGTTTTGTGTTATTTTCCCGCAGTCATGAACTAAAACTCTCTAGTCTTGCATGATGAGAGTAGTATGTGTATTTTGATGATGAACATCTTTGATTTTGGGTCTGTTTTGTGATTATCTTTATAGATCTTGTGATTTTTATGGTGAAATTGTTGGATCATGTCTTTTTATTATATTGCGCCGCGAGAATCGAGAGAAGAGCGGCGTAACGTTAATTTAAGGGCTAGTTTATCGCAGTGCGAGAATCGAGAGATGAGCAATGTGAATCATTAACCAACATTTCTTTATTTTTACGGCGTTTCAAGAGTCGAGAGAGGAGAAACGTGCGTGCATCACAAGATCTATTGAGTTTTGAAAAGTGAAAGAGATTTCCTTTTTATGCTTGCGAATTTGATCATTGTACTTCATAATATTTTCGTTTTTCCTAAGTTAGAGATAACTAGGATTGCGTAGATATTAAGACTCCTTGTATCGAGAGATAAAGGTTTCTTCTTTAAAAATCATCGCAAGATAATTCAAAACTCAATCAAATGAAATATTTATTTTATCATCATCATGTTACACATATGAAATCAGAAATGCAAGGCTATTTTCTCTAATTGCTAAGAAATTACTTTACGATCTAGTTAAATTAGTTTTAATATTTATCTAAAAGTTTTAATCTATTTTCAGAAAATCAATTAACCATTTTGCTTGGATTCATAGAAACGGTGTAGCTAGTAATTGTAAGCGCTAAACCCATCACTTCTTCGTGGGAACGATCTCACTCACTCTGTATTACTTGTACGACACGTATACTTGCGTTTTTAAGCTCTATTTTGCGCCCATCACTCACACAAGCTTATAAACCAAGGGGTCGTTTTGCAGGTCCTAAAGTATAAGCGTCTCATTCCACTTATACTTTAGGTGTCAAGGTTAAAGGAAACGATTATGCTATGACATGCAAGTGGGTATGATGGATCATGCAAGTGCAACACACACACCCGACTCTATGCACACAGACCTTTAGTTCCCCCTTTTTGGAGCCGTAACCTCCCAGGATACCTCCGTAGTGGCAGACGGAAGTGGTGGGTTGGGCCTCGCCCACCTCTAAACCAGTAAAGCACTACCGGTCAGACCTATCGTACGCCTCAATGCTTGGTGCACGAAGCAGACTCCTGCGTACTCTTGCCGGCTGGCGCACCGGACTTCTGTTGGCGAAGTGCTAACCACACTTGCCGAGTCAACGTATTGGCGTCGGTGCATCGACCCTCCAATACTGAAGACCCACCACCTTAATTTCCTTTCCTTTTATGCACATGCAAGTTTAGCGTAATCAAAACCCGAGCCGAAGCTCCCCGGACCAACACGTCCGTCACAATCAATCGAACCGAAGCTCCCCGGACCCAAAGTCCGTCTTTTAACCATCCGAGCCGAAGCTCCTAGCTAACTTCCTGTGCCAACAGTGTTTGTGAAATGTGCAACCCTAATTACTAAGTTACTCTTTTCAGTTTGTTAAAACGGTTTACATTAACCCAGGACTGCCCCTGGTATTCCCTGTGAAGGGCTCTCAAGGGGCACTAGGAACTGTGTTGGGATTACGTCCAGCGTTCCCTTTCGCAAGGTACTTATTTTGTTATTGGTTGATTCCCTTACCCTTTTCTTCTCATGTTCCGATAGGCTAATCCTAGGGTGATTTGACTCCAACTCTCCTTGGGTAGGACGATCTTTCGTCGGACCCGAACGCTTCTAAACCCTAGGCAAAACCACACCCTACCCACTTATCTTCCATAGATGCAACCCAATCTACTTATCCTTCCAGCAAACCGTCAAGTCCCATCACACTTGCTCCAATTCATATCCAAAATGACTTCCTGCAGTTTTGCTATATGCAGACCACTTAAGCTACATGACCCGTAAAAAGAGAAGTACATGAAATACTCATCCAGTACCCCTATGATAATTATCAGAGGGCTAAAATGACATTTGTAACATAAATCCAGAAATTCATAATTTTCCTAATTTGTCTGATAATATTTTTATTTATTATAGTATCCAAAAAGCCCAAGTTTGAACATGAAGTACCAATTTCAGACAGGATAATGTTCCAATAAATTTATGTCAATTATAAAATGCGTAATCAACTCTAAAGCCTAAGCCTTCAAATTTTTCAGCAAGGTTTAGGCCCTTAAATGAAATTTCAAGGATATCTCATAAAAGTCATTTTAAAAGATTTTTACAGCAATAATACCTCCAAAAATTCATAGAAAATTCAGGGATGATTATGATGGCCTAAAAATACCCTAGAAAAAAGTTCCATAATTTATCATTTAATAATAAGGCTATTCTTGATTTTCTCATGAAATTTCAAGCTTATGGGTTAATGAACAAAGTATACTAATTAACCAATAAATATTTCCACAAAAATTCCCACATGATAAAATTGAGCTAGGCACACTATGTATCAAGGTTCATAATTTTTCAACAAGTATTGGGCTCTTGTAAGAATTATTTAGTAAGTAACCGAAGTAATGCACTTGTGAAGTAGCTGCCCTATCTAGGTGTCCAAAAATTCTATCAAAAATCATACATGATTATTAAGGTCTAAAACTTCCTCTGCCAATGTTTCATGCCCTTTCAATGGGCAGTGAGATCACAATAGCCAAATTATTAATTAGAGCAATCCTATTGGTTACAAATGAAGTGCTGCAAATATTGATCAAAACTTCCCAAATAAATTACCAGAGGCTCAAAATATCCTCATTCCCTCAGTACCCAAATTTGGTTAAATTTCAAGATGTTTAGCTAACCTAAACCAACACTACAAGTTTTAGGTCCTAAGCTAGGGTTAGGGTTTTGTGGACCCTACCCTTTTCAAAATTAGTTAATATTTTTAACAGATGGTTTTATATACCCTAGGACCCTCCATGCAAAATTTGATGTTCACCCAAGGTGTTTAGGGTTCATTCCCTTCACAAGGCACCAAGGTCCTTCCCTAGGGTTTGGCCTGGGAACTTAGGGCAAATCAATTCCACTCTACCCCACATTACATGGGGAGGTGCTAAGTGCCATACCAAGTCAGTGGTCCAAAAATCAGCCTCTGTTGAGGTGATTTGGTCACTCAAAATCAAAAATGCACTTTTGACCAAAATACCCTTATTAAGGTAAAGCTAGGGTTGGGTCAATACCTATTCAAAACACATCTAAATTAGGTGAAACTTTATACAGATACATAACATGAGCCCAGAGACCACTCACCAAAATTTGGGAGGGTTTGGAGGTCATTTGACTACTTAATTAAATTACCCTAGCTTTATTAAATAAAGCCAAAAACTTTAGGAAAATTGTGTCCAAAAATTCTGAGCTTTGGGCAGGCCCTAGGTATAGCTAGGTTAGGCTCCCTGCCAAAATTTCAACTGATTTGGGCTAGGGATGAAGTGTGGGTACTCAGTTTAATGACTGTCTAGCCCTAAGGGTATGTCCCACCAAAATGGGTGCCCTGGTCAGACCATGCACCCAAATGGGTTCAAACAAAATCTAAAATAAAATAGACTCAGGGGGCTACAACTTTTGTGTTGAACGTTTTTCCACCAGATGCCCCTAGGTATTTGTAAAAATTAAAATCATTTAGTGTATAATGTGTGACAGAAATGAAATAATCAAGAAATGATTTCCTATAGTTTATTCTCTGATGGAGCACGAATCTTGGCGCAGATGAACGGGATCCGTTCATCTTCTTCGTTGAGCTGATGGCCAGGATGCGTTCTTCCTGAGCCGACTTCTAGCGGCTGCCGCCGGCCATCCAGCCCCTTCCCCGGCCGGCCACCGCCACCACCACCTCCGTTGAGGTGGGGGCTATCGCCAGGCGGTGGCTCTGCCGCCGGAGAGGCGTTTTCCGGCGGCTATAGCAAGAAAATTTCTTGCCGAAAACATGGAAAATGCTGGATTTGATCGGGCTCAATTGAGCCCGAATCTTAAGCCTAAGAAGTCCTATGATCTACCCGAGAGTTAAGGAGAGGGGGAGGACCTTCCTGGCGGCCTGGATGCGGGAAGAGCGGCGGGATGTCATTGACGACGGCGGCGGCGCTCGGCTTCTGCAACAGTACAGTGGGATGGCCCGTCTCCTCCAGGTAAACGCTCGAAAGTGTTCCTCTTTGCCCACTGATGGTGTTTAAATGGCAATTGGGGAAGGGGGTGGCTGGTTCTTCAATGGCCATCAACACCATTTATGGTGTGGCTCGGGTAGAGTGGAGGGGGGCTGAATCCACCCCTTGGTGGCCGAGAAATGGCTGGAATCAACTCCTCTTCCCTAGAGGAGTTGATTGAAGCCATTAAAGGTGGCTGTTAGCCTCCCTTGGCCGGTTTTCCACTCTCCCCTTCCTCTTCCCCATCTTCTCTCTCCTCCATTAACATGGAGGGAGCTCCTTTCTCTCTCCTAGTCACCTCTGGTTGACTGGTCAACACCACAAGCTAAATGCAGCCCACTTGGTTATGATGGTCATGGAAATGGGGTTAGCCTAAGGAAGAAGTGGCTTGGGCTTGGGTTAGCCCTTTTGGGCTAGGTTTGACTTGACCTAAATGAGGGTTGACCTGGGCCAATTTGACCATATGGGTTGACCCCATTGGGTTTTTAGTGGCTCATTGGACTCCCTTAAGGTCTAGGATTACTTGAATAGGGTTGGTTGGGCATCTTGGTGGTCACATATCCCTTGGTAAGGGCACTTTGACCATTTTAGGGCTAGAGTTGACTTGGGTCAACATGACCAATTGGGTTGACCCCTATGGGCCCTTGGTGACCCATTGGATTCCCTTAAGGTCTAGGTATGGTTATGTAGGGTTACCCTGCACTTTGGAGGTCACCTACCCTTAGTAAGGGTATTTTGACCAGATTAGGAGCTTGAGTTGACTTGGGTCAACCTGGCCTCTAGGGATGGCCCCAATGTGTCCTTAGTGACCCACTGACCTCACTTTAGGGTTAGGAGGGCATAGGTGGGGTCCTCTAGGATAGGAGCAGGTCAATTGACCCTAAGTAGGCTAGTTTGACCTATTTAGGGCTAGGGTTGACCTTGGTCAACTGAGCCTCTTTGGTCGACCCTAATGGGTCCTTATGGCTCTAATGGGCCTCCCAAGGTATTAGGGGTGTTGTGGTAGAGTCTTGGGGTTAAGGTGTAGCCCATGGTCATCCTAAACCATTGCCCAGAGTTCTACTATTTGCAGACCATGATGATCTTCCACATTTTGTCCCCTATCTCTTGGCCCATTTCTGGCTTCCTAGAGTTTTGTCATGACCTAGTCATGACCAAAACCACTCTTAGGGGTCTAGTTGGAAATGAGATGTTACAGCCACTACCTCACAACACCCGAAACCTTTATCATCATTTCATGATAAGTTACGAACAAGGTAATCCGATGATCCGCTTCAGTCGAGCTTACTGACCTTAACCAAAGCACCCTTGGGAGGCACCCAAGCTTATCTTTACTTTATTTTTCTACCTAAATTTTACTTGAATAAAAATTATTGTATAAAAAATACAAAAAGAGAACAAAAACAAAAAAAAATTATTTTTCCAGAAGTTTTTAATTTTACATGCCACAGTCATGGGCGTGATCGGTTGGCGTGTCTCTTATACTGCTAATTTCAAAATTATTTTGATGAATGTCACGGTCGTGACATTCATGGGTCACGGGCATGACCTGGGAGAATTGCCCAATTTAGAATTTGAACGAACACGCCCTTGAGTCACGGGCATGTCATTGTGGCGCGTCGCACAATAGTCAGTTTTGAGCAGATCTTCGTAGGATTCCTGAGATCTGTTGTTTAATTATTATACACCACCGAGTCACGGGCGTGACTATGGGGCATGTCCATTATAAATTTTTGTTTTTAATGCTTTCTTTCCCCCTTCTTCTCAAGAAATTATTCCAAACCCTAGTTCTATTCTACGTGGGGCCAAAATTTGTCTTCTCACTTCTTTTCACCATGCGTCGTTCATCTCACTCCATCGCTTCTTCCTTTAGGAACACTGCGAAAGCCGACATGGCATAATCCATGCTCTCCTTCTCAAATACTACCAACCAGAGATTGAGAAATCTCTTGATCGACAAACCATTTAGCATCCTTTGAATTTTTGATTGGGGAGGACTTGTAGCGTTCGACGCCATTGATTTCATGAGAGACAATCTATCCACAATCGGTTGGAATGCCTTCTTCTCCATCACCAAACCCACGTTTCTTGAACTCGCCAGGGAGTTCCCCGCTTCTCTCAAACTTAGGGGTAATCCTGTTGAGATGTTCATGATATTCTTCATAGGAGGAGTCATGTAAGTTCTCTCGCATTGCTTGTTCAATGTACTTATGGGTTTCTTTGATAAGGATTTCACCGAATCGCCCGCGTATAATAATCTTAGATTAGAATTTCTGCTGAATTTCAGCCTAGCGCAGTTTTGGTCCGAGATTAGTAGTAGTGTCGGTCCTTACAATCAAAAAAGATCCAAAGGATGTCATATCGTTTCTCCCACACTTTGAATTATTCATCATCTACTGACTTTTTCTCTTATCGGTCGTGGGGATAACGAGGGTGTGGTCACCCAACCTGACCAACTATATTTGCATAGTATGGTCCACCTAATTCCCATCAATTTGGGTTTGGAGCTCGTGCTCTTCTCTTCCGCCTTCAAGATGAAAATGTGTGAATGGGTGTGGTGTGCGGCGGTAACTACATCACTCACCTCGCAAAATGATTGGGAGTTTGGGATGCTCTCTCCAACTCATTCTCCAAGAACTGTAGCCGCGCTACATTCTTCTTGTTAAACAACTCATCAAGAGAAGTCCAAATCTCAGCAGTTGATCGACATCCAAGGATGTGATCAAAGAGCTCCAGTGAGATAGCCTGCTTCAGAGTAAACTCAGCCTTTACATTCATTTTCCTCCAAGCTCACACCTGTTCAGCAGTACCAGTTGAAGCAGTAACTTCTTCCTTGTCATCACCACAGACGACCTCCCAAAGATCCTCACCCAGAAGATAGATTTACATGCACGACCTCCACTTCTTGAAGTTGGTTGGCATTAAAAGCTCAATACCAAGACCTCTTGCTAACCCACCTTCCATTGCAAAAATCACTGATCAATTAGCTTCCAGAAGCACCGAGCACAACTGATGGTCGATCACTGATCAAACCTCTATTCCCTCTGATAGCATGTTAAAAAATTTGATATAGCGAAAAACGGGAACCAGGCGCAGGAACTCTCAACCATAAACTAAGCTCAATTGATCAGAAACAACAAAAGGCAACAACAAATCTTATATTATCAACAATCTTCCTTACAAGGCAGGACATACATGATGAGACATGATTCGCCGATGTACAAAAGGAAGAGCAAACAAACAAGGCAAGAACAATAATGAAAGAATTAGTGCCTAACCACCTAGAGGGGGGGGGGGTGAATAGGTGTAATTCCTGTTTTTCTTTTAAGGCAACAAATCAATTCAGTTGTTTACTTAGCAGCAGTAAATGTTACGGCTAACACAGCACAGATTCACAAAAATATCACAACACAGATTGCACACAGATTTTTATAATGGTTCCCCAAGGTCTGGGTACATTCACTTTCCCCCTTCGCCTATCTAGCAGTGTACTAGATTCGGCCTAACTTCTGCACTTCACCTCAGATCCTCAGATCTTACAGCTCAGAACCCCAAACAAGGCTCCTACAACTCAGGCAATCTGCCCTACCTCAGCCTACACAAGGCCTACAACTCAAAGATATCAATCTCCTACAACTCAGGCTCACAGCCCTACCTCAACCTTCAACAAGGCCTACCACTCAGAGAATATATTCTCATACACTCAGCCTTTATAAAATAGGCTTATAGCTCAGATCTAGATTAGATCCTACAGAAAATAGTGTTTACAAAAATGTTTTACCACCACCCAGATAGAGAGAGAAGGAATGAATGGTTTCTTGATCAGTTCTTGGAAGAAACTGATGGCAGAGCACAACCTCTCTTAGCTTTCTTCAAAGATTCTTGAATCTGAACTCAGTAGGGTTGAACTCTTGAGAAGTTGATCTTCAATCAGCTTCTGACTTGAGATTTAGATCTCAATCTGAATCTTTCTTTGCAGTTTGGTTCAGCAACTGCTCTTCTTAGATGGAGCTCTCTCTCCAACTTCTTAGATCTTCTGTCGAAGGTCTTCTTCTTGTTGTGTTGTTAGATATCTGTGTAGATATTCAATCTTCACTGTAATCTTCACAGTTGTTCTTAATCTCTGTTGAAGGAGAAGATCTTTATATAGTCTTCCTCCATGGTAACCGGCTGATCCGGTTTCTAACAACCTTCTGACAGCTCTGACAGTCGCAGTAGACCGGTTGAAATGGCAGCTATCAAGTTATCTAGTCACTTCTTGAAAATACTATCTCTGTCTGAAAGTGTCGAGACTGAACTTCATCCCGTGTCGACACAAGTAGACTAAGTGTCGACACAAGTGAACGAAGTGTCGACACAAGCCTTGATGGTGTCGACACATCTCCTTTGTTGTTGTTAATACTTCTCGACACAGCCTTCTGTTGAATGTGTCGACACTGATTCTGTGTGTCGACACAAATACTTCTTCTTTAACATAGTTGAAACTTTGCTGTGTGTCGACACAAGTCCTGTGTGTCGACGCAGTTGATGTCGACAAAGTCTTCTGTGTGTCGACACTGTCTCTGTGTGTCGACACAGTTACTTCTTTTGTTGAAATTCTGCAATGTGTTGACAAAGTCTTCAGTGTGTCGACACTGCCTTTTGGTGTCGACACAATTGATGTCGACTAAGTATTCCTGTGTGTCGACACTGACTTTTGGTGTCAACACAGTTGATGTCGACTTTGCTTCTCTATGTGTCGATACTGCCTCCTGGTGTCGACACAATTTACTCCAAGTGTCGACACAGCTTTTCTCCAGTGTCGACACAAACCTTCATAAGTGTCGACACAGCTTCTCTAGGTGTCGACACATGGACTTAGAAATTTTTTCTGCATTTCCTGCAATTACTTAACCTGCACATATAAACTCAAAACACATCAAATACACCTTGATGCATATCAGTGAGTAGGGTGAGGCTTCTTCAAATCTGGTACACATTTTCCAATGTACCCACCAATCTCCCCCTATTTGGAGAAGTCATAACCCTTAGTCAATGATATACATCATTCATAACAAATACACATTATGATGTATAAAAATATTATATGACATGGTAAATATTTAAAACAAAACATAAAAGATATTTCATCACAGAATAAGTATGCTAACACAATGAACATTCATTATAGTTTTGTTTCAACTTCCAATACTTTCTTTAACCAAAGTTTACATAGATTTTAACACAAAAGATTACAATGGTATAAAATCTAGTAAAACTAATCTAAGGCTGCTCTAGCTCCTTGATGACAATTCCTTTGCCTGATTGGACTTTGGCTTGTACAAGAACATCAGTGTCATCAGCTGGCTTCTTGCCCTTCAGATCCTTCTTCTTTATCTCTTCAGCCCTTATTCTTTGTCTTTCAAAATAATGAAAGGGCTTAGGGAAATATTTGTTAGGCTCCTGAGCATTAGGAGGTAGCTTCCCCAATTTTGCCTTCCTTCTATACTGTACAATAGCTTCTTGCCTGGCTTCATGTTTTCTCCATTCTTGTTCAGAATACCATTTACCCCTATCATGGGTCTGGTCCTTCACAGCTTTCTAAGCAGTCAGGATGATATTCCTAGATGTTGGCCTCCATTGCTCAAAATCTGGCTTTAACTCTGCTTGCTCTCTGAATCTCTTCTTGGACAAAAGAGTTTCTTGCTCTTTGGACAAAACTTCCTCCGGCACTGGCTTGTCTACTTTCTCAAAGATAATATTTTTATTACCTTCAGGAGGACTGTACATAGATTGTACTTCATGATGTATCATCTCAAAATCTGCTGGAGGATAGATTACTTGAGCAGCTTCAGCTTGCTCACCTCCAAAAACAGCAGGATTTATACCAGATTCATCCAAATTGTCATCATTACAAAGAGGTTGATATCCAAGTGTGGCTCTGATGCTATTGGAAATCCATTTAGCTTGATCAGATCCAGCTTTGACTAATACTTTCTCCCCCTTTATGACTTATCTGACCACATGATCCCTAAGGTCATCCTTCTGAAATCTGATTTGTTCATCCAGGAAATTAACACCATCCTTATAAAATCCCTTTAACTTTAGCAGCAGTCCAGAAATAGTCTTTTGTGAATCTTTAATAGCAGTTTGGACAGCAGCTATTCCTTCTTGTAATTGCATGACAAATTCTGCCTTGTCTGTAGCCCTTGCTGCAGTTTGTGCAATAACAATATTCTTCATCTCTGTGACAATCATATTATGTGATTCTGTGAGATTATCATTCATTCTCAGTTGGTTCTCTAGGATATAGCCTTGCTTAAGAGCTATATCATCAACTTGTGTCTTTATCTTTTCTTGATGGGTAGCTAGGAAAACCACTGCATTACCCCCTTTGTGGAAACAATAAGTCATTTCATTCTTATTTTGATTCACCTCAAATCTTATGGATTTGATGTCTTGAGGCAAGGAGAATTGGAGATCTTTGTGAGTCTCATCCATATACTTCTCCATTGTTATCCTTTGCTCATCCAGCTTCACTTGTAAAGATACTAACAATGAACTGTAATCAGTTATTGGGCCAGGCTGAGAAGTAACAGTTTGTAGTGTCTTCTTGTAGCTTTGGCTTCTCCTTTTAAATACCATGAGCTTTCTCTTCTTAGCTCTTGAAGCTTCTTCATCCTCAGATGCTGAGGTACTAGCAATATCAACTGTATCTTTAGGACTTGGAGGCAATTCCTGTGCAGTTCCTGATTGCTCCTCCTGAGTCCTTTTCTCCTCAATTCTTGTGTTCTCCCCTTGAGACCCTTGCTGCTCCTTCTCAGTATCAACTTGCTCTCCCTCAAAAGCAGTTTTCTCCCCCTTAAAACCAGCATGCTCCCCCTCAAAATTAGCTTGCACTAAATCAGGAAACATCTCTTCTAAGGTAAATTCTTGTTGAGAAGGGACTGGAGATTCTCTTATCTCAGGAGTATCAGCAGCAATAGATGTATCTTCCAAGATAACATCTTGTGCTTGATTGTGTAGTTGAGTTGGCTGGTCAACATCAATCAAATATTCAGTTAGCATTTCATCCTCAATATTGAAAATTGATTGATTTACTTCACTGGTTACCTCAAGAATAGTCTGTGTAGCCATCTCACTTGCCAGGTGAGTTGGCACTTTCTCATGTTGAGGCTCCCCTGGAGTGGATCCAGGTGAATGGGGCGAGCAGATGGTTGCTCCCCCTGCCTCTGTGCATCTTCATATCTTACTGGTGACCTTCCAGCATTATCTGCTTCTTCCTCATGAGAACTGGAAGCTGCTTGCTCCTCTGAACTATTGGAAGGTGCAGGAGCCCTTTTGGCTTTCTTCTACTTCCTCTGTGGAGGTGTTTCCTTCTCTGGAGTAGGCATGTCCTTAGTTAACACCCTCTCCCACCTTGAGATAATCCTGATGTTCATCCTTCTCATATGATTAATCTTGGAACCAGCACTTTGTTCCATTACTTCTGGAATGGTTCCAGCCAAGTAAAGACTCATTATCCTTCCTAGATTGGGCTTCTGAATACTCTCCTTAATCTTTTCAAACATCACTGCTGATCAGTTAGTGTTTAGTTTGTAGATGATCCTTGTCATCAGGCTGAACATGTAGGCAAAAATCCTATCATGTCCCCCTGGCTTGCAGAGGATGACTTTGCCAACTATTTCTGACAGAAATTTGCCTTACTGATTCATTCCTTTTCTGTTCATGGCAGCTCTAATCTTCAAGGTGGGATTCAATCCACACCATTGAAGTGCTTCCCTTGTCTTAGATGCAGGTACATCTTCATCTTCTTGAGTTCTTGGTAGTTGAAGAGTTTTTCTCAAGCTCTTCAAAGTAAGTTTGACTTTGGATCCATGAACGATTGATTTGATCTTTAATCCAGTTGAATCTAAAGTTGCAGCGCCATAGAATTCTGGGATTTCCTTCTTCCAAATCTTTGTTGGTTCAGAAACTAAAAACTTCAACCCATTCTCAGTAATTAGGGTTACAACATCCTTAATCTCTGGTTCCGCATGGTCAAATGTGTTGCGTACTAGCTCATATCCTTCATTGACATTATCCTCGAACTTTGGCGCCATTAGGGTTTAGAGAAATCTTGAATTTAGATGAGAGAGTTGTCGACACAAAGGTTTGGTTTCGAAACTATGGAGAGCGTGTCGATAGACAATGTTGAGGACCTATTTATACCTTTCTAAAAACGAAGGTGAAAAGGCACGTTAAAATCTTCTAAATGTGTCGACACTGTTGAAAAGTGTCGACACTGACTACTTAAGTCTCGACAACGGTGTTGACTACTATGTGTCGACACCAATATAGTCGACAGAACTTATGTGTCGACACTGATACATCTGCGCTCGACGATTAGTCAATACTCCACTCGACGAAATCTGTGTTGAACCTAAATATCGACACAGACTTTTGGATGTGTCGACACCTACTCTGGATGTGTTGACACTACTTCTCTGAAGTGTCGACACAGACTCTCTAGATATGTCGACATCATTTCTCTGGAATGTCGACACCACTTCTATGTGTCGACACAGACAACTCCTTGTGTCGACACCATTTTACTTAGCCAATTTTATTAAACTATTCTAAGTTCAACATTCCTAATTCAATTTTAAACTTATTGAATTTAGTTTCATCTAGAGGCTTAGTAAACATATCAGCAATTTGATAATCTGTTTTGACATATTCTAGTGAGATGTCCTCTTTCTCTACATGTTCTCTAAGAAAATGGTATCTAATTTTTATGTGCTTAGTCCTACTATGTGAAATAAGATTATTAGCAATAGAAATTGCACTTGTAGAATCATAAAGCAAAGGTGTTCTACTTACTTGAATATCATAGTCTTCTAGCTGGTGTTGAATCCATAATAGTTGTGCACAACAACTTCCTGCTGCCACATATTCAGACTCTGCTGTGGAAATTGCCATACTTGTCTGCTTCTTATTGCTCCAAGACACTAGTCTTCCACCTAGAAATTGACAGGTGCCTGTAGTACTTTTTCTATCTTCCTTGCAACCTGCAAAATCTGCATCTGAATAGTCTGTTAGTAAAAAATCTCCATTCCTAGGGTACCAAAGGCCTAGATTAGGTGTGCCCTTAAGATATCTCAAAATCCTTTTTACTGCAGTCAGATGAGATTCTTTAGGGCAGGATTGGTACCTAGCACAGACACATGTAGCATATATGATATCTGGTCTACTAGCAATCAGATATAGGAGGGAGCCAACTATCCCTCTATACAAAGTTTCATCTACAGGTTTCCCTGCATCATCTTTGCTAAGAGACACACTTGACCCCATAGGAGTTCTCATGGTAGTGGATGATTCCATACCATACTTCTTTATTAACTCCAGGGTGAACTTAGACTGTGTTATGGACAAGCCATCTTCAGTCTGTCTTACTTGGAGACCCAAGAAAAACTTAAGTTCTCCCATACTACTCATTTCAAATTTTCCTTGCATAAGTTTTGCAAACTTTCTGCAAAGATTACTTTCAGTAGACCCAAATATTATGTCATCAACATATATTTGGACTAGGATAATCTTTCCTTTGGATTCCCTTAGGAATAGAGTCTTGTCTATTTTCCCCCTTGAGAATTTGTTCTCAATGAGGAAACTAGACAGAGTTTCATACCAAGCCCTTGGGGCTTGTTTCAACCCATACAAAGCTTTCCTAAGTCTATAAACATAATCATGTTTGAGAGGATCAACAAAACCTGAGGGCTGCTCTACATAGACTTCTTCCTTTAGATTTCCATTTAGGAATGCTGATTTTACATCCATTTGGAATACCTTGAAACCTTGATATGTTGTATAAGCAAGGAACATCCTAATTGTTTCCAGTCTTGCTACTAGGGCAAAGGTATGATCAAAGTCAATACCTTCTTCTTGTCTATATCCTTTTGCAACAAGTCTTGCTTTATTCTTCACAATGATCCCATTCTCATCCAATTTGTTCCTAAAGATCCACTTTGTTCCAATGATGTTGTGGTCTTTTGGTTTAGGAACTAACTTCCAGACCTTGCATCTTCTGAACTGATTCAGCTCCTCTTGCATGACATCAATCCAATGTGGATCTAGAACAGCTTCTTCAAATTTCTTTTGTTCCACTTGTGATAGGAAGCTGGAGCAAAGAACTGTGCTCAGATTCCTGCTTCTTGTTTGCACTCCTTGTCTTGGATCACCAATTATCTGATTTGCTGGATGATCCTTTAAGTGTCTATTAGCTGGAGGTAGTCTATCTTAAGGTTGAACACCTCCAGTCTCTTCATTATGCTGCACCTCTTGGTTTTCATCAGCATCTGGAGAGTCTTGTACTCCCTTGGACAGCAGCCACCATTTTCCACTTCCTGATTTGCAGTAGAATCTTCTGTAATGGTAAGCTTGTCCATTCTCTCATTTAAACCTGTAGAACTGCAAGCACTACTTGGCAACTCACAGTTAATCAGTCTTGTTTCATCAAAGACTACATGTATAGACTATTCTACAACTTGAGTAATCAAGTTGTAGACCCTATAAGCCTTACTATTGTTGCTGTACCCAACAAATATCTCATCTTGGGATTTGACAGCAAACTTAGTTAGATAAGACTTGTCATTGTTAAGTATATAACACTTGCAACCAAAGATCCTAAAATAGGATAAGTTTGGTTTTCTTCCCTTCACAATCTCATAGGGAGTCTTTTTGTGGCTCTTGGTGATAGTAGCTCTATTGATCACATGACATGCAGTGTTTACTGCCTCAACCCAGAAATATTCTGGGAGAGAAGTGTCACTCAATAGAGTTCTACCAGCCTCTATCAGTGTTCTATTCTTCCTTTCAGCAATACCATTTTGCTGTGGTGTTATAGGTGAGGAAAATTCTTGAAAAATCTCAAATTCTTCACATAGTCTTGTCATACTTTCAGACTGAAATTCAGTGCCACGGTGACTTCTGATTTTGACCACTGTACTGTTCAACTCATTCTGAATTTGTTTAACAAAACTATATAAGACAGTTGAGGTTTCATATTTTTGTCTCAGAAAGAACACCCAGGAATATCTAGAATAGTCATCTACCACCACAAAAGTGTAGACCTTCCTACCAAGACTATGAACTGACATAGGACCAAATAAATCCATATGCAAGAGGTAAAGACACCTCACTGAATCCTTGCTTTCAAGGCTATGAAAGGTGGATTTGGTCTGCTTGCCTTTTTGACAAGCTGAGCATATCCCATCCTTTATACACTTAACTTGAGGACCATTTCTCACTAACTCTTTGCTAAAGAGTTGACCAATAGTCTTGTAGTTAAGATGGGTCAGCCTCTTGTGCCATTTAACACAATGAGAGGCTCTCTCATCAGCTACAAGATAAATATGAGAAACATTGTTCTCACACTCGAAGTTAAGACAGTATACATTTCTTTTTCTATATCCTATCAATATGACCTTTTGATCACTTGACCTTTTGATATGACATCCATTCTTAATAAATGAAATGTCATATCCTAAATCACTCAACTGACTTATGCTTATAAGGTTGTGTTTCAAACCCTTCACATAGGCCACTTGAGAGATAGTAATCTGATTATTAGAAATGTTACCAAATCCTTTGATGATTCCTTTTTCTGAACCACCAAAGGTTACTTTAGGGCCATCCATGATAGGTGTGTAGTCCTTCAACAACCCCCTTATTCCAGTCATGTACCTGGAACATCCACTATCCAAGTACCATATTGAGGCATGGCTACTTGGACTCACCTGCAACACAGATTACTTAACCTTAGAACCCAAATAACTTTTGGGTCTTTGGTGCAAGTTAGTCTGAAATTTAACAAATCTACCTGTAGCTCTTCTAGCAGGCAGATTGCTACTCTCCTTGACACTGGAATTGTGCCAACAATCTAAAACAAAGTGGCCTACCTTGCCACAACACCAGCACTCAAACTTGTTGTACCTTTGTTTAGGTACAACCCTAGCTGATTTGTCTACAGCAGGCTTCTTGTTTTGAGCTGGGGCTTTGCCTTTAGATTTGGACCTAGCAGTCCATGCAGTTTTCTTAAACCCTAACCCAGCCTTACCCTTTTGAGGTACAAACTCATCAATCAAGGGTAATACAGATTTAGGTTTAGAAAAACTAGCTACTATCTCCTTCTCTTTCTGAAGTCTAACCTCCAGATTTCTAATCTGATCATTCTTGAATGTGATAGTACCCATCTGAATAACAGTAATGTTTTTCAGTCTGGCTATCTCATTCAACTTCTAATCCAGCAATTTCTCTGAATCAGATGCAGCCATCTTAAGATCTGCAATTTCCTTAGCCAGAGTTTTGGCCAGGTTTTTGCTTTTCTTTAGTGCCTGCAGCAAATCTCCATATTCATCTATCAGCTGATGAATATCACCTTCAGACTCAGACCCATCCACATCACTTGATGCAGATGTTGCTGACTCTGACTCAGTACTGCAATCTGAATTTCTAGAAATACATTGTACCTTACTAGGACCAGGCTGATCCTGGCATTTGTCTTCTTCTAACACAGCCATCAGTCCCTTGCACTAATGGTCTTCTTGTTCATATATAGAGTTTAGCACCTGGAGAAACTCTTTTTCTTCATCTACTGCAAATAGACCAATGTAGGCCTCAGCTTTAGATTCTGACTCTGAAGTAGATTGGTCTGTCAAGCTCTTCTCCTTCTTAGCAACAAAAGACTTCTCCTTCTTGCTTTGGTGTTGACTCTTCTTTTTATCAACAGTCTCTTTTCTTTTATCTGGACACTCAGCCATAACATATCCAGGCCTATTACAGCAGTAGCAAACTATCTTTGATGTTGTAGATTTGTTTGGCTTAGACCTGCTCCTGTCTTTGCTGGATGACTTTCTCTTTTGATAATACTCATCCTTAGGCTGAGATGTGGAAGGCTTAGACTTCCACTGCTTCTTTTTTAGGAATCTCTAAAACTGTCTTGTAAATGCTGCAAAATCTTTATCTGAGTCACTGCTGTCTGAATTCTGGTTGTCTAAATTTTCTGAAGCAGTTTCAGCAAAAATCTTAGGAGGTGATGGAGACATCCTCCTATTTTTCTTAGTGGCTTCAACCTTGAAGGCCACAGACTTTTCTCTATGCTTACCTTTTACACTTTTCTCTTCCTCTTTCCTTGCCATTAGCTGCATCTCATATGACAGCAGTTTTCCAAACAAGGTTGGTGGAGAGATATCTGCAAGTTTGGCCACTTCCCTAATGACACAAATCTTAGTGTCCCAATCCTTTGTCAAGTATCTTAGGAATTTATCATTCAGTTCATATGTACTGAATATACCATAGGACATCAGCTCATTTACAATCCTATAGAACTTTTTATAACACTCAGTTATACTGTCAGACTCTCCTTGTCTGAAACTCTCATATTCCTGGTTAAGCATAGATTTTCTATCTTGTCTTACTTCTTCAGAACCCTCCATGTAGACTATTAAAGTATCCCACATTTCCTTGAAGGTCTTGTAGTGAATCAAATTTTGAAAGGTTGCATCATCTATGACACTAACTATGATATTCTGGGCTCTCTTATCCATAGTTGTCAGGATGATCTCATCCTTAGTCATTTCTGATAAATCCTTGGGAATTCTTTGGTTTGCATCCAGAATTGACACCTTCATTGGAATATAAGGACCTTCCTTGACTGTAATATAGATCCTTGGATCAGAAGCTTCCATAAACAACCTGACCCTTTCTTTCCAGATGTCAAATATCTCCTTTCTACATATGGGTAATTTCATAGAACCTAGCTCCTTATGATTTTCACCTGAACCCATTTTCTTGATTCTTGAATCTGCCTTAAGGATCTCACTCAGACTATTAAGTCCTTCTTTGAGGAACCTCTCTCTGATACCACTTAAAAGAATTAGTGCCTAACCACCTAAAGGGGGGGGGTGAATATGTGTAATTCCTATTTTTCTTTTAAGGCAGCAAATCAATTCAGTTGTTTACTTAGCAGTAGTAAATGTTACAGCTAACACAACACAGATTCACAAAAATATCACAACACAGATTGCACACAGATTTTTATAGTGGTTCCCCAAGGTCTGGGTACATCCACTTTCCCCCTTCGCCTATCTAATAGTGTACTAGATTCGGCCTAACTTCTGCACTTCACCTCAGATCCTCAGATCTTGCAGCTCAGAACCCCAAACAAGGCTCCTACAACTCAGGCAATCTGCCCTACCTCAGTCTACACAAGGCCTACAACTCAGAGATATCAATCTCCTCAACTCAGGCTCACAGCCCTACCTCAGCCTTCAACAAGGCCTACCACTAAGAGAATATATTCTCCTACACTCAGCCTTTATAAAATAGGCTTACAGCTCAGATCTAGATTAGATCCTACAGAAAATAGTGTTTACAAAAATGTTTTACCACAACCCAGATAGAGAGAGAAGGAATCGATGGTTTCTTGATCAGTTCTTGGAAGAAACTGATGGCAGAGCACAACCTCTCTTAGCTTTCTTCAAAGCTTCTTGAATCTGAACTCAGTATAGGGTTGAACTCTTGAGAAGTTGATCTTCAATCAGCTTCTGACTTGAGATTCAGATCTCAATCTGAATCTTTCTTGGCAGTCTGGTTCAGCAACTGCTCTTCTTAGATGGAGCTCTCTCTCTCCAACTTCTTAGATCTTCTGTCGAAGGTCTTCTTCTTGTTGTGTTGTTAGATATCTGTGTAGATCTTCAATCTTCACTGTAATCTTCACAGTTGTTCTTAATCTCTGTTGAAGGAGAAGGCCTTTATATAGTCTTCCTCCATGGTAACCGGCTGATCCGGTTTCTAACAACCTTCTGACAGCTCTGACAGTCGTAGTAGACCGGTTGAAATGGCAGCTGTCAAGTCATCCAGTCACTTCTTGAAAATACTGTCTCTGTCTGAAAGTGTCGAGACTGAACTTCATCCTGTGTCGACACAAGTAGACTAAGTGTCGACACAAGTGGACTAAGTGTCGACACAAGCCTTGATGGTGTCGACACATCTCCTTTGTTGTTGTTAATACTTCTCGACACAGCCTTCTGTTGAATGTGTCGACACTGATTCTGTGTGTCGACACAAATACTTCTTCTTTAACATAGTTGAAACTTTATTGTGTGCCGACACAAGTCCTGTGTATCGACACAGTTGATGTCGACAAAGTCTTCTGTGTGTCGACACTGCCTCTGTGTGTCGACACAGTTACTTCTTTTGTTGAAATTCTATAATGTGTTGACAAAGTCTTCAGTGTGGCGACACTGCCTTTTGGTGTCGACACAATTTATGTCGACTAAGTATTCCTGTGTGTCGACACTGACTTTTGGTGTCAACACAGTTGATGTCGACTTTGCTTCTCTGTGTGTCGACACTGCCTCCTGGTGTCGACACAATTAACTCCAAGTGTCGACACAAGCCTTCATAAGTGTCGACACAGCTTCTCTAGGTGTCGTCACATGAACTTAGAATTTTTTTCTGCATTTCCTGCAATTACTTAACCTGCACATATAAACTCAAAACACATCAAATACACCTTGATGCATATCAGTGAGTAGGGTGAGGCTTCTTCAAATCTGACACACATTTTCCAATGTACCCAACAAATAAGCCGGGCGGACTGCCTCAGAGACCGCCGAGATTGCCGAGACCACCGAGACCGCCAAGCTTCTACTGCACCAAACTGAACTATGGAGTCAGCGTAAATCGCGGACAACCCGTTATTCTGATGAACACCTTTGTCCGCTCTCTACAAGCTGCCTAACCACTGAAGTCGCTTAGCTACCAGAGTCTGCGAACAAGCCGATGCCGGACTGATGAACAGACCGCAAGACCAGCGGACAAGTTATTAAACTGGGAAAGTTGAAGGAGAGAAGACCGGCTGGCTGCAACCGCGACCTGCTGCAAATCGCTGATTGTTAACTGCAAGCTCCACTGATCTCTGACCGCAGTCAGCATCAAAGTCCTGGATTCTCAGTGCTAACCGCACATCCTGCAAACAGCAAACCGGTTATCCTTGTAAAACCGCGCAGGCAGAAAAATCTGAGGCCGTAAAAGTTAACCCACATTCAACTTACTGTTCATTCAGATTATTATAATGTCACAGGGGGTCCTATTTATAGGCGCAGATAGGAGTGTGGTCACTGCCCTAGTAGATAGAAACACCACCCTAGCCCGCAGCTAGCACAGATCAGTCCGCCCAGTCTGCATGGACAAGGCCGTACACCAGCCTATCCGCTTGTCATCAAAGAAGGACAGATAGAAGCCAGTCCGCAACCCTGCGGATACCGCACCGGTCCGCACCAACGATGTCCACGACCAAAGGCACAGACCTCCCGGTCAACCATCGGACATTGCAGAATCCACGATCAATCTAATCTTGTCACAAATCGTGACCAATTCCCCAACCCAGTGAACCTCTGGCGCGAGCTCCGCCTACACGAACAACAGTCTGCCCAGTCTGCCAGCTACAATCTAGTTCGCATAACTGCGAACTCTGCGGTTACCTCCTAACTGCACCACCTAAGATCAAGGGCACGGGCCAATGCCGATCTCGCGAGCACCAAAAACAGTCTGCATAGAGCGAACTTCAACCCAGTCTGCCCAGACCGTGGATATACAACCTATCTGTACGGCTACCACCAAGGACTCACCATCAGGTCGCAACATCAGACCGCTAGGCTGCACCAACCGTCCACAAGACTGTCCGCCCAGGCCGCGCGGTCTGCCGGATCAACCCCCACTTTTCCTTCAATAATTTCAACAAGAACATGAAACCGAGGAGGGGCAAACAGGATTCATGGTGCGGCGGCATTTGGTGAGGCGTTCCGCCGGGCCATTCGGGCTAGAGAAGCCCACACGTTCGAACAATTTTTGGGTCTGGTAGCATTCCTAGAGGAAGGAGCGCGAGTTTGGATGGCCGCTTGATTTTAGATTTGACCACCAACAATAAATGGATAAAAGAAAAAGAAAAAGAAAAAAAATAGGCGAGTACCCGCTAGATCGGACGGCGAGCAGGATTGATCCAATGGTGAGATCACAACTCGCGCTCCTTCCTCTGGGAATGCTACCCGGACCCAAAAATTATTTCACATGTTCAGCCCCGCCTCTCTCTCTCTCGTGTTTGGTGGGAGGTGGTGATTCAAATAGTGCTCATAAATTTGGATTGAAACTAGCTTGTATAATGGTAATAGCAAAATTTAAATTAATCACTTATTTTAGATCTGATTTTATGTCTCTGTAACTTAAGTGTAATGAATGTGTGATTTGGGTCTTAGAGGTCAGATATAAGTAAATTTTGCATGTACTTGATTGATTTCAAGTCATGTCTCCCTTTGCATTTAAAAAATGATTTGATCTAAATCGTATGGGTTTACCAAATGGAAGATTTGACAGCAAAAGTGTATGTATGGGTTAGGCTTAAGAAATATGGGCTATATAGCCAGGGATCCAACTGTAAAATTTTATGAGTGGGGAGGTCGCATGACCACTATCAACCAACTACGTGAGGTAAACCACTGGCAATAGAAGAACAAGAGAATCACTTGTACTTTATTCACTGTTTTACAGGGCGGGACGTACAATAGTGAGACATGATTTCATGTTGCATCCGATAGAGATCAAAAAAGACTAAGTACAAATAGGAGAACTTAAAACTGAGACCGCCGAGACCGCCAAGATCGCATCTCTAGCTACGAGGTCGCACGAACAACATTTATTGACTTGTGCTGGAAACAAACCACCCAGTTCACCCAGTTCACGCAAAATACAAACAAGACCGCGCAAACTAATCTTCAGACCACGTACTTGAGAACTGTTAAGGAGAGACCGCTCAGATTGCCAAACTGCGATATCGCCCAACGATATCGACATCCCCTAGCAATAGCTCTAGACCGCCAACTGCTGCCTCCCACTGCCATGATGTTGGGACACTGATTTAACCGCCAGATCAAGTCACCAGACCACACAGTTCGCAAAACAGCTGATCAAGAGGCTTCTCTTCCTTGTCGTGCGGTCTGGAAAATCCTAATCGCAACTTTGCACCAAGCAATAGTTCTCTACGATCCAAGATACAAATGAGGGGGTCGGGACCCCTCTTCGATTTCTTTGGTTCCAATAACCTCGACAGAGCAGTGAGGCTCGCGCTGTAGACAATAAGTCAACTAACACCCAATGATAGCTCCATCTATATATGGAAAGCTTTATCGTCTTGAGGATGAAAACACATGATAAATTCAAAATTTAATCCAATCACGCAATATTAGTCGCCACCACTGGTGGTAGTTTCTAGAAATTAGAAAACTCATTTTTATTCTCATGGAATTATAGAATCATCTCAAGATTTTTGAGAGAGAAGATCTCACAAGCCGCCTGAGAAGCTTCTAGCACTCCCAACCTTAAAATCGAAAGGATTCCATGGAGGATTGAAGATTACAACTATTATTCAAGAGAAGGGTCCCGTCCTACGATGACAATTTTGGCCCTTCATCGTCTTCCTTCAACATCTGATTTGAGGGAGTTTATTCAACTGAAAGCTCTATGTATTTTCTTTTGGTGTCCTATTTTTGATTGAATATCATTGTATCGCGTGGAAGCCGTCTTTCGCGTGGTGATTATATCTAAGTATGCCTAGTGTGATGAATTTGCCTTGCATGTGGAAATTAGGTATAGGAAGAAGCTCTCTAGGGAGGAGAGTCATGAGACCAATCTAGGGTGGGGGTAGATTGACTAGAGCCAACCAGATCTAGGATAGAGTTAGTATATAATTTTTTTTAATAATTCTTATTCAACACCTATGAAAGCACTTGGTTTAGCAAATATTTCATTTCTCTAAAATCTCACTTAAATTCACTATCTAATGCATCTTGAATGTCATTTGTAGCTAAGATTCCTATCCAAAGTGTTCAATTATTTTCCAATTTCACAAAAAAAATTCATGTAACTTTATTTGCATTTCAAATTCTCCTCATGGTTTTACAAACAATTGATTTTAGGCTCTGTTTGATACAGTTTTTGCTCCAATAAGCTAAAATAAAAATATCAACGTCATAAAATGTATATTTGGCATGACAAAGGCTCCATTTGGGGGGACTTATTTTCACCGGTCAAACGGTTACGACCGCATGAACCGGGGCATAATTAAAGTTCGATTCATACGGTCGTAACCGCTTGACCGGTGAAAATAAGTCCTTCCAAACGAAGCCAAAGATTATGATAGTTACAAAAAAAAATTAACATAAAAATGATTGAAATTTCTCAAGTGTTATCGAATGTTGACAAATAAAGGTTCACATTATGTAAACCCTAACCCTAAACCCTAAGCCGCTACCGTTATGCCGAAGTGAGCCTTTTACTTACAAATGTTTAGATTGCAGGGATAATTACTGGATTGTTATGTAGTATTGTTGGCTCTAATTAAAAACAAAATGTACTGTATTGCATAACTGGTTTGCCAAACAATTTTACTATTCTTCATTTGAAATTTTACTGATTCTCTAGAAATAACATAACAAGTACAATTTTTGGGCGTTTATATTGGCAGCGCTTATATGGCTATTGACAGTCCAAAAATAATAGCAGCCAAAAAATGATTATTGATAGTTTGATTAATATTGACAGCCCAAAAATTAAGTTTTCAAAAATACATTTTTAGGAAAAGTGTTTAACATGAAAGTTGTAGATCTCGACGAGATCTACAACTTTTATGTTGAACACTTTTTCTAAAAATGACATATAATAGACCTATTTTCAAAAGTTGTGCAATCTAGACGGAATTATGCGAGTTCCGCGTGAATTCCGCGGCTTTTGAAAATAGGTCTGCTATATACATTTTTAGAAAAAGTGTTCAACATAAAAGTTGTAGAACTCGTCAAGATCTACAAATTTATTGTTAAACACTTTTTCTAAAAAGTATCATATATTAGATTTTTTTCAGAAATCACTTGTTTCGTATTTGAGATACTATTAGTGATCATTATATGCGTTTTTTTATTATTTTGCAGGTCTGAAAATAGTTAAAGCCGTGCTTTCAATATAAATGCCCCGATTTTTTTTAATCATTTTCACTTAATTTTTAGGTGGCTAAAACCCTGCCAATCTCATGCGGTGACCTCCCTCCTTCAAAAATGCTCGTTCGCCTTCTTCGTTGCCCACTGCAGCTACGCTTCCTACCAAAAACCCTAGCATCATCTAACCATCCACACTCTTCCTCTCGACCTCTCTTCCGTTTCTCTCCAGCCTCCCTTCCTCCTTTTCTTCCTCAATCACCCGTTCCAATTACTTGGCCTCTTCTCTCCCCCCGCAGGTCATTCTCGGGCAATCAAGAAACGGGAGGCAGTAAGGGGGACGGAAACTGGAAGTTCCCTTCAGAGACCGAGGACCTAGATTCTATTTTCGGGGAGGAGGATGGTAACCTCTCGGGAATTGTGGAGGGTGCGGAGGATGCCCTCGGATTGAAGGAGGCAGCAGCCGTCCCCCACGGAGTGGATACCAAGGGAGGGAGTCCTTGGAATGACAACTATTCTGATGTGCCGGAGCGTGATATTTTTGAGGGCATGGATGGGGAGGTTGCGTCTGAAGCGGGAGGCAGAGATGTTGAATGGGAGACATCCAAGGGTTACAAGCCATGGAACTTCGGAGATGATGAAGAGAAACCTGATGTTTTTGATATTGGTGAAGAGGTGGGGGCGATAGAGGGTCTTGGTGGTGAAGGGATAGATGAGTTCAAGAAGGAGAGAAGTGAAGAGCAGGAGAAGTTGGAGCAAAGAGAGAAAGAGCTGTTCTCCACTCTAAAGGGTAATCTAGTATTGCTTTAAGCTTACTTATACTGTCACATCTGCACTTTTACCTGAATGTTTTGGGTAATTGGCACTTTACAAGCTCGAATCTCTTATTTTTGGCACATTACACCCCGATTTATTAAAATTGGCACAATGCACCTCCAATTAGAGGAGTACTGTCAGTTTGCACGGTAGTGTTCAATTAATGGGTTTTTACCCGGCCATATTTTTACTGCATTGAAATGTGAAATCTGCGTGTGATTTTAGGTTTAGGGAAGGACTTGTGATTTCATTCCAGCTTGTCGTTCCATCCTTGTAGGAGAGCACATCATTGACCCCTCCACGACCCCTGACGTATAGTGCCGCATGCTCTCATTGAGCTCCAAAGCTTGCAAATCGGCCCCCAATGTCATATTGGACCTTCGTCCAGTTCAAGCACACAGTAACTGGCGTACTCTTATCAATACAAGTGCTATCCAAAACTTCCAAATCACGACCTAGACGGTCATCGTGAGCCAAAATTCAACTTGCTTACACTGGTGTTCGTCGACTGATTGCATCAACGACGACATTCCCCTTTTCGTGAGTGTAGTGAATGTCAAAGGTGTAGTTCCCCAAGAAATCCTTCCACCTCCTTTGCCTCATATTCAGTTCTATTTGATTCAACAAATCCTTCAAACTCTTGTGGTCCGTGAAGATGTCATTCTTCACGCTGTACAAATAATGCCGCCACAACTTTAAAGCGAACACCATGATCGCAAACTTCAAATCGAGGACTAGCAATTCCTCACATCCACCTTCAACTAGTGCGAACCATAAGCTATTACCTTCCCAAACTGGCACAATACGCATCCCAAACCACTCCATAAGGTATCACTAAAGATCTGATAGCCTTTCATCCCACACGGTGAACACAAAATCGGTGCAAAGATCGTCCGGGGCTTCAAGTCCTCAAAAGTCTGTGCACATTTCGCCATCCAAATAAACCTATGATCCTTAGTCAATGTGGTGAAAGGACATGCAATACTCGAGAAGTTCTCCACGAAACACTTATATTAGCTGACAAGTCCTAAGAAACCCTGGTCTTTCGCCATATTTTTTAACTTAGACAAATCGCGGATCGCTGCAATTTTCGACGGATCCACTATCACGTCCTCTCCACTAACCACATGACCCAGGAATGCCACAGACGATAACAAAAACTTGCACTTGGAAAATTTGACGTATAGCTGGTGCCTTCTTAAGATGCTCAAAACTGCATGTCGGTGATCCGTATGCTGATCCTTCGACTGAGAGTAAACCCAGATGTCGTCAATGAAAACAATGACAAACTGATTCATGTACTCTCTAAACGTCCTGTTCATCAAATCCATGAATACTGCTGACTCATTCGTAAGCCCAAACGACATCAAAGTGAACTTATAGTGACCGTAGCATGTACTGAATGTTGTCTTCAATTTATCACATTCCCATATCCGCAACCTTTAATATCCGGACTTCAAGTACAACTTCGAGTATACAATAGATCCTACCAACTGATCAAAAAAGTCATCGATACGAGAGATCAAATACTTGTTCTTCTCTGTCAACTTGCTATGCTCCTGATAATCAGTGTATAACCGTACGTTAGTGTCCTTTTTCACAAAGTGGGCCGGTGCACCCCAAGGGGAAGAATTTGGGCGTTTATAGCCCTGCTTTAGCAACTCTTGCAGCTGAACTTTCAACTTCACTATCTCCTCTAGTGCCATCCGATAAGGTGAGCGTGACAAATTTGGCACCCGACACTAACCCAGTGTGGAAACTAATCTCACGCTGAGGCGGGGCCTTAAAGAGCTCATCAGGAAAACCATCTTCGTACTCTGTTACCACCGACACGTCACATAAACTGGGCTTGCACTCCAAAGCCTTCAACAAAGTGAAGAACAACTCCATGCCTTTCTGAACTGCCTTGATCACCTGAAGGACAGACATTAAAATCTTGCTCACCCCTAGCAAACTAGTAAATGTGGTCCCCCCTTCGGTTCGCCTACCTAGTGCGACATCCTATGCACGCACCTGCCTTAAGAGTCTGTCCATACTAAAAATTACATCGAACTCTGATAATGGTAGCAAGAACGCCTCCAAGTCAAAGTCTCGGCCTCCAATCCGGAACTTCACACAATTCTTCACATTGCTTATCGCGTAAACATTTGGATGTAACACATCCAATTTGTCCTTCGCCAACACAGGCACTCAAATCCGCACTATAAATTCCTCCAACAGAAAAGGAGTGCGATGCGCCGGTATCAAAAAGAACCCTCACTGGATAGTTTAAAATTAAAATGATCACAAGCATTACAAGCCATACAACCACACCTAAGGTATAAATAAATTAAATCTATGCAAGCTAAATAGTAATTTATACATATCACGACGTCATTTTGCCGGATGACCTTTTGTTGGCTAAGGGAGTACACTCTCAACTATGTTGGGGGATATTGAGAAGTGGATAATTCCACTGTCTTTCGTTTCTCCGCATAGCTCGGAACTGCTATATGAGTAAGCTCCACCGCTTGACTCTTCATCTTCTTGGGACTGCTCTGACATGATCGTGCCACGTGCCCCACCTTCCTGCACGTGAAGCAGGTCAAGGGGCCTCAAGCAGTAGTGGCCCTAGAAATAGTGGAGGGAGCCGTCTCAGTATGATGTTACTTCCTCTTGCGCCTGTTGCTCTTAATCTTTTCCTTAGAGGGCGGCACCCTGAACCCATAGCCTGTAACATTGGAACCTCTAATGTGTTGGACTTTCTTCAAGGCCATCTACAATGCTCTAATAGTCTCCACTAGTGTGCGGAATCCATGGGACTTGGATCCTACCCGTCTCAGTCTTAAGTCGTCTTGGAGACCTTCATAGAACTTATGGATCTTGGTCTCTTCGTCCCAATGAACCTCCCTGCATAGTGGCTTAGTTGGGTGAAATTATGCAAGTAATAGTCCACCTTTAGATCCTCCCAAATCAGTCTTAAAAACTGCCCTTGCAGTGCTAAGTGCGTAGCGGCAGGCATGTATCTCCTAAGGATTTAGAGAAATCATCCATATAGATTTGTGTGAGTTGTTGTCTATCAAAAATGCGCTCCACTTTATCATCCCACCAAAGCCTTGCCTCCCCATTCAGTAAAAGGTGATAAATGTCACCATCTTTTCATCCTCAGTCTATATTGTCGTCAGAATTCTCTTTACTCTTGTTTACCACTCCTCAGCTTCATTAAGGGTTCTGACCCCGGAGTATGATGGAGGGTTGAAGCTCAGAAAATACTTCAACTGATGTCCGCGTGCTTCCAATTCAGCTAGCCCCGCAACAACAACAACCGACATCGGGGCCACTTCATGAGTGGGAGATGCAACATTTGGTGCAAGCCACACCGATTGAGCATCTAGTGCGGCAATCACCTCTTCTGCAATCATTCTACACATCTTTGCAGAAGGGCGATTCACAATAGTAGAAGTAGAAATACTGCTATCTCCAACGTCATGCGATTGAGAGGGTCCCGCACCGCTCAGTCGCCTATAAACATGAAACACATTTTAGCGATTGCAAATATATAAGAACAACAAACATGGAATACTCGGGTTCCGAAACAAACAAATAAGTTCATTCCTAAGTGGACATTCATCTTAACACTAGTCGTTTAGGTAATCACACTACATGTGTATACCACCCCTTAAGTGGGTTAGTCCACGAACCTAATGATTACATATCAATTCCCTAAAGAGTAATACCAAATTATAACATTCCACCTGTACACTTAATATAACATGAGTCCAGCTGTATCCCCACAACATACTACATAGTCAAGCAAACGATATAAGGAGACAAAATAAAGATCATGATTATAAAGAGTAAACACTAGCAGAAGCATAAACTATAATCAGGAATGTCCACATTATCGTTGGAATAAAAGTACTATTTGGCCATATGGCCTTGCATCATATCATATAAAATTGAATACCAATAGTACAAACAGATGAGAATACAAATCTATTCATCGATTCATAGGCCGGGAATGCAAAAACAAAAAAAAGCTATTCTTTTCTGTGAGAGGCTTTGAGCTTTATCCCGCTAAACTTCACCGTGTTCTACGCTACCTGCAACAAACACAAATTATAGAGAACGAGGGTCAGCTATGAGCTGACCACAAACTGCATAACGATCCCTCCCTATAGCTATCCTAGCGGACTCCGGGGTGATTCACCGAACACCTGTAAATACACACGTAGCATGCAACATGCATCAAAACTGCAAGTCAGCTACATAAGATGAAGGTGCATACACAATAAATATTGTTGGTTCACCGTTCACCCGAAGGTTCACCACAACCGCTTATCACAACACCATATGAATCTAACAAAGCAATCACATATTCATCAAAGGGGGTCGTGGGTACTCATTACCACACAACCTCATGCTGTCATGTCATGCACAATAATCATTTCATGAGGAGGCCTATGTTCATCTCACTCAATGATAATCTTGACAGGAGGTGCAGGTTAGTATCCCGTCCATAAATCATTAGAAGGTTTAGAATTATCTACTCTTGGATCTATTATAGGTCTTGGTTCATCTACATGACTTGATTCGTAGCGGATGTTTAGGTTCATCTCTGGCTCTCAAACATATCATAAATAGGAAGCAAAAAGTGGCCTAAACCTCAATCAATCATTGTGAACATAGGTACACTCACCCACATTCCAACACTCACGGTCGGCGGATAGCCACTATTCTAGCCCGTTCCGCACCGTGGAATCCCAAATTATCGTTCTAACGGTCTCCAGATCACACTATCATGAATCCATCAACATAACAACACTACCCTCACGATCGCCGAACAATAATTGTTTCTCAATCGCCTTCGCGCCATGGAATCCACTATGGGTCAAATCATCGACCACTAACATAATGACGCTACTCTCACGGCTGCCGAGCAACAATTATTTTCTAATTGCTTTCGCGTCGCAAAATCCAATAAGGTCCAAATTGACGTCCGCAAACATAGGGTTTTCATTAGGAATGACTAAAGATCCCCAAATCCCTCAATCCCGCATACATTATGACATCTACCTCGGAGAAATTCTCCGACACACATACTAGGTTAGCTTTAAATGCTAACGTCATATCAACATCGCCGATCCGGTCTTGCAACCACCTAGAAGCTTCATACAACATGCCTAAATCCCAATGATTACCAAATTTTAAATGTAATCTCATGCCGGGACGCAATCCTATGCCCTTAGGTTTTAGCGAACGAAAGGAGTTCATACACTCCACTAATTAGTGGAGGAGGAAAACACACAAGAAAAGAAATATAATGGTCCTAAGACGGGGGAGAGGCGCCGCTACACTTGCAGCTCGTTTTGGCGCCATGGAAATGTTGCATGAATGAGAGGAAGATGACTAGAATGGAAGGCTCTCTGCTAATCTGGCTTCAGTTTGTCGTTTGGAGCTCCAGAGCCTCCTCTAATGGTGGATCTTCAAAAACCTGGTCCACCTTCTTCCTTTTTTTCCTCTCTCTCTCAAATCCAACCAAAAGGGAAATATGAGCCTTAATTAGCTATATCCTTATATTAGATACCCATGGAAAAGATTCTAGCCATTGAATCCAAGATTTTCCTATCCAATAGCTCAAAATAAACAAATTTTTTACTGTTTCAGGCTCGTATACGGCTTCGTACAAGGTCTGGGCTGGCCGTGTTCCTAGCCCACCTTCCTCTTTTCCTTTCCCTCGCTTAAATCTAACCAAAAAGGAAATATGAGCCCTAATTATCTATATACTTGTCTTAGAGACCCCAGGAAAAGATCCTAGCCATTGGATCCAAGATTCTCCTATCCATTTGCTCAAAATAAACAATTTTTATTGTTTCGGGCTCGTATACGGCTATACGTCCTGGACTGCCCGTGTATCATTGTATAGGGCCTAAAACACAGCCGTGTTCCTGGGCTTGGACACGCCCAGATACACGACTGTTCAGTCTGTGCACAGGTCCATGTCCACAGACGCGACCATGTACATGGTCGTGTACAAGGCCGTGTACGGCTAGGGAAGTTGGATTTCATTTTTGTTGGGTACATGACCCATACACGACCGTGTACATGGTCATGTCCTTGGCCGTGTAGAGCCAATGTGTCCTCTAAATGGTCCCAACTCCTCAAACTGCCTTTCACGTTTAGGGACTCAAACCAAGGTATCAACCATCTATTTTATGACACAATTCATAAAATCGGGGTGTTACATCCTATAGTTCATGGACCATCAACTTGCTTTTCATGTTCTCTCATGTACCATTGACCACAGTCGTACTGTTGAGGCTGTTCAACGATGACATCAACGCCTTTAACATCCATCTATTGTTTATCTTCAAAAAGTGTTTGACTTTTATATCTGCCATTAAATATTTGCCTTATAATGTATGCAAACTTTCTAAGCATGTTAGACATAAGTTTTCTCATATTTTCTTCTCCTAGATTGCTACCATTTGATGTCATACATTTTAATGTTTGAGGTCCTCCCCCCTGTGTTATCTTTTGATAACACATGAGGCTATCTCCTAAAAAAAGAGTGAAGTTTTTGAGTGTTTTTAAGTGTTTCATGGGATGGCGGTGAACCAGTTCAAAAGCAGTATTTGTGTTCTCCATTTAGATAACAGTGCAGGGGGGGGGGGGGAGTGAGGACCGTCGGGTGTTTGGGTCGCACCTCAACAATCATGGTTTTATTTATCAAATTACATGTGTGCACACTTCCACTCAAAATGATATTGCTGAACGAAAAAAATAAACACCCCATTGAGGTTGCCTGATACCTTCTCATCACCGCCACCTCTCTAAGTTTTACTGGGGTGATGTTGTGTTGACTGTTGTGCATCTTATCAATCGCTCTCTGTCCAGAGTTCTTGGCTACGCTACTTTGATAGTTCATCTCTCCACTCACTGTATGGTTCAAACATCACATATTCCTCCACGTATTTTTTGGTGTGTTTGTTTTGTTCACATCCATCGACATCATAAGCACAAATTTGATACTTGCGCTCAGACTTCAGAGATGTGTATTTATTGGTTACTCCACCATGAAGGGATACCGATGTTATTATCCCCAATGCGTCGTGTTTTTTGTTATTAATGTTGTCTTCTGTAAAGGGGAGTCCTACTTTCCTCATCCTACTCATACCATTTGTCAGGGGGAGACTGGTGGTCCAAGTGATGTTAGCATGCTGAGAAAAGACATTCATGTAGGTGAAATTTTCCTACCTATTACTCCTCACACACGTCATATCTCCCATCTAGAACATACCACATATCCAAGTTACTCCTCGATCTCTTCTCTTCTCATAGGCTATCTTCGTATGCATATGTTACGACTCCACTGTCATTTATCTTATTATATTAGTATTATGTCGTATTGAGTCCTTATTATGACGATTCTTTATTTTGATGAGTAGGGTTAGAGTATTTTTAATATTTCGCATATTGTCCTTGTAGCGGGTTTTACACCCGTGCCATTTGGGCCATATTTAAGGAAGCCTTGTCTTGTACTTGGGATAAAACAATGAAATATGAACTTCCTTTTATCTCTCTAAAATCTCTCTGTCTAACCCTCTTCTCCTCCTCCAGGGATTTTCCCTCTCATCTCCTCCAAGCTTCTTCTTCTAGCTTCTCCCCTCTACCACCATTCTAGGGCTTGTCCTTGTATCGCCGACCTCCAACGACCTCAACGAAACAAACCCATAACATATTTGTTATCTGAGCCTCTTGTTCATCTTCCGCCGTCGCACATCCTCTACCCCGCTCGACTTCCGCTCCGCTCTCGCCGCCCCCGTGGTCAAACCACCTTTCCCCCCTTCCACGAGCCTTTCCCGTCCCGTTCCCTTCCTCCTCGCATGCCGATTCAGCACAGATTTCCCCATCTCTGCTGGAGTTTCTTCCAGGGTTTCCTCTTCAAAATCTGCTCGACATCCTCGTCGACAACGCCTCACACGCACCTCTCTAGACCTAGTGACATCCATCCATGCATGTCCGACATGGCTTACTCCATGCACAACACGCGCCTCCTTCTCCCTCTTGGTGTCTTTCCAGTCGTTGATCCACTTTCATTCTCGTTGCCCGACCACCTCGAGCCCAGCATCCGTCACCCTCACCTTTCTCAGTCCCCGAGACCACCATTTTCTTTCCCCTACCACCCATTCCTATTTTATTATATTTTCTTCTCCACGCTACCCTCCCACCCATCAGTCTTTCCTATTTTATTATATTTTCCGCTGCACCCTCTTTTTGCCTCCTTAAGCCCCAAGCCACGCACGTCTCTCATCTCTTTAATTTTATTTCTTTATTGTACTTCCCCACCACCACAACTCCCTTTTGTTTTATTCTATTTTATTTTCCTCCCAACCGCCCAACATCATCCATCCATTAGTTAATTGTTTAATTAATTAGTTGTGGATTAATTAATTGGCCCTTCAATCCCACCTCTCCTATTTCATACTGAATTAGTCAATTAATTGGATGAACATTAATATTAGTGCTGCGGATGCTGTCATCCTCCACTCGATGCTGGTGAAGTGGTCGATGTCATTTCAGGACTCCATGTCTCGCTTCAATGCCAAGCTTGATCACTTGGAGAGATTGGAGATACTTTGAAGTTCCTCCACCGACCATTCCGCCTCCTATGCCACCGACCACCTGTCTTGCTGGTCCCACCCTCCACATTCGGTTTCCGCTCTGCCGCCTCTGACTGCACTACCGCCTCTGCCTGTCACAGCTGTCGCCATTCCACCACTTTCATCATCGTCTCCTCCATCGGCTCCTCCGGCCGACTCGTCGCCGCCTCGGTCGGCTCTTGCTTTGCCGGCCCCTGCCATGCCACTCCTTCTACCGACATCTACTCTGTTAGTACCTGCTCCACCGACCCCGACAAATCCATTCCTGTTGCCGCATGTCAGCCCTCCGACCTCCGTGTGGCTGCTGCTCACAACCCTTCCAACGGCCCCGACGAAGCCATTCCATATGCCGGCCATTTTACTGTTAGCGCCGTCGCTTCTCGCCGACACCATCGCCGCCGCTACGTGTTACCGCACGTTGTTCTGGAGGGAGGTCAAGATACCAGATGCTCCGACTACCCGCATAGTGCACGAGCTTGAGGGCAAACTCGTTTTGAAGGACGGATGGAGTGTTACTGGTCCACCATCATTTATCTTATTATATTAGTATTATGTCGTATTGAGTCCTTATTATGTTGAGTCTTTATTATGATGAGTAGGGTTAGAGTATTTTAAATATTTTGCATAGTCCTTGTAGCGGGTATTTACGCCCGTGCCATTTAGACCTTATTTAATGAGGCCTTGTCTTGTACTTGAGATCAAATAATGAAATATGAACTTCCTTTTATCTCTCTAAAATTATCTCTCTCTCTCTCTAACCCTCTTCTCCTCTAGGGTTTTCCCTCTCATCTCCTTCTCCAAGCTTCTTCTTCTTCTAACTTCTCTTCCTCTACCACCATTCTAGAGCCCTCCCTTGTATCGCTGACCTCTAACGACCTCAACGAAACAAGCCCATAATAACATGCATGGACACCTTAAGCAAAAATTTCGAAGGTTCTATCTCTACTAATGTTTGTCTCAGATTTTGGAGATGATCTTCATTTTGGACTTTTAAAAGGTAAAGCTCTTTGTTCGAATCATCCCATTCCATATTATGTTTCTTACTATAATCTTACCTATGAACATCTTGCTTTATTACTCCTTTGTCCTCGATTGCTATTCCTTGGACTTGGCAAAATGCACTAGGGATCTCTGAATGGAAGACATCTATGGGGGAAATGCTCACACTTGAAAGGAATCATATGGGACATTTCTCAGCTTTCTCTGGGAAAGAAAGTGGTTGGATCAAAATGGGTATTCTCAATAAAATAAAAACAAAATAGCATGGTAAAATGCTACAAGGTAAGGTTGGTGGCTTACAGATATACTCAAACCAAATGAGTTGACTATAAAGTGACATGCTCCAGTTACAAATATGGACTCCAACTAAGTCCTATTATCCTGTGCATCCTATCTTGGTTTGGAACTCCATCAACTCGACGTGATGAACGTCACGAGCACCTTCCTCCCTGGTAAGTAAAAAATGTGATAGAATCATAGCTTTTAAATTGACCATAAGAAATGAAACTATTATTGTGATTGGTGCTTATGTGTCACAAGTAGGACTAAGTGATGTTATTACAGTGTAATTTTTGGAAGATTTAGATGATTTAGTAAGAGAAATCATACAAAAGAGAGAATTTTCATATGCGGAGACTTAAATGGACTTAAAATGAAGAAAATATAGATTATACAACCGTTCATGGAGAATTTGGGTATGTAAAAATAAATGAAGAAGGAAGAATCATTTTAGACTTTGCTATATCATATGAGCTAATTGTGATAAATACGCTTTTCATGAAGATAAAAGAAAATATAATAAATTTAAGACAAGGACAATTGTGTTATAAAAAATTTGGTGGTGAAATTTGAAGATGAAAAAGCAGGTTACTTTCTAGACAACAGTTATGAAACAACTAGTTGATGACCCATATGTTGATCATAATATCTCATGAGAAGTTCTGTTTTCATATTTAAGGATAAGTGAAAAGATGCACTTGAAGAATCAAAAGGTCGTGTTCCCTAAATAAAAAATCTTGGTGGTGGAAATAGTAAGTGCAAAGTAAGGTGAGGGTAAAATGGGCCAGCTATAAAACACTATACATTTGTAGGAATGATGAAAACTTGACAAGATATAATGTCGTAAAAAAAAAAACTAAACATGTAGTCAGTAAAGCAAGAAGTCAAGTTTATGAAATTTTTTACATAACATATAAAATTGCCCGAGTTAGAGAGAGGAAGACAAGAAATCTAAACCAAGTTAAATGCAAAAAAGATAAAACAGATACAATGATATGGTTATTAAAGAGAGATGAAAAAGATACTTTTACCAATTTTATAATGAAATAAAAGACAATAAACTAGGTTTGAAAAAATTAAGTAAATCAGAGAAGTATAAGAACATAATGTTTTCTTGTAAAATTCAAATATGATAGATAAATAATGCTCTAAAAAGATGAAAAATAAAAAGGCGGCTGGGTCAGACGATATACCCATCAAAGTATGAAAATGTGTAGGAAAAAAAAATTTGTGGTTTACATATTTCTTCAATAAAATACTGAATCAAAGAGGATGACAGACCAATTAAGAGAAAGTATCCTGGTGCGTTTGTATGAGAACAAAATAGAAATACAAAGTTGTGTTAATTACATAGGAATTAAATTAATGAGTCATACCATAAAACTATGAAAACAAGTAATAAAAAAAGGAGCTAGACAAGAGACCAACATCTCAGAGAATCAATTTGGATTCATGCCAAAGCAGTCAATCATAAAAGCTATACATCTGTTGAGGAGACTAATTAACAACTATCGAGAAAGAAAAACAAGGTTTGCATATGCAATTTATCGATCTTGAGAAGACTTATGATAGGTTTCCAAGAGAGATCTTATGGAGAGTCTTAAAAAAATAATATAAATGTATCATATATTGACACAATCAAAGATATGTATACAAATTCAGTGATGAGGGTTGGGACATCTGGATAATTAATACAAGAATTCTCTCATTGTTGTCTTACATTAAGGTTACTTTAAGCTTTTATCTTTACCCTCATCTTAGATGAGCTCACTAGACATATCTAAGAAACAATACCTTGGTGTTTATTGTTTGCAGATGATATCATTTTGGTCAATGAGACGTGCGAGGGTGTAAATGCGAAACTTGAATCTTGATGAGACACTTTAGAAAAGAAGGATTTTAGGTTGTGTAGGGCAAATACAGAGTATATAAAGCTTAAATTTAGCAGTGCAAGAAGGGAGGATAACTTCATTATGAAGTTGGGTGATCAAGATATTTCCCGCAGGGAGTGCTTTAAATATCTTGGTTCGATAGTTCAAATAGATGGTGGTGTTGATGAAGATGTGATGCATAAAATCCAAACTGTTTGGTTGAAGTGGAGAGGTGCGTCAGAGATCTTATGTGATCGTAAAGTACCATTAAAATTTAAATGCAAGTTTTACCGTACTGCAATTAGACCAGCGATGCTCTATGGTTCATAGTGTTGGGCAATGAATTGTGTACATAAGCAAAAAATGAGAGTTGGGGAGATGAGAATGCTTACGTGGATGCGTGAGCACACGAGACTGGATAAAATTAGAAATGAGTGTATCAGGGATTAGACATGAGTGACACCAATTGCTGAGAAAATGCGAGAAGCTCGACTAAAATGGTTTGGACACGTACAAAGGAGACCATTAGAGACACTGGTTAGATGTTGCGAGAGTTTAGTCACTTTACATGTTAAATGGGGGAGGGGTAGAACAATAAAGATTTGGATTGAAACTATAAGGAAAGACATGATGTACTTGGGCCTTAGTGAGATTATGGCTAAAGATAGGGCACAATGGCGACAAAGGATCCATATACCCGACCCCACTATAGTCGGATAAAGGCTTGAGTATGGTTGTATTTTTCAATTGAGTTTGATAATAACCAAAGTGACCTCAAAAAGGACGATAATGTTCTTGATTTAGTGATGCTATTGGAGTAACCCGTGGTTCCTAGAATTCATATTCAATATAATGATATAGCCAAAAAATATCTGTTGTCCTAGTGCAAGGAAAAGTTTCTATAGGAATTGTATAGAATTTGCATAAGATTTCATGTTCATCTCAGGAAAATCGATTAGACCCCGTTTGTTTGGAAGAAATTCAGAGGTGGGAATTGAAATTTGCATAAGATTTCCTCCGAGCTCACTATTCGCACTTTTCGGCCAATGGTCTTGATATTAACGTCCTTCAAATATATCTCTCTTTAACTTATTCTCTATATTTACTTTCACTGTAGCTGATCACTAATTCTATAAGCTGCTACTATGTTATATTCTTCTTTTTCGGCTAGCAAGTTGACCTGTCATTAGTTTTATTAACAATTCAATTCTGCTTTGCCATTTATTTGGGCATAGTGCCCCTTTCATGCGAACTACGTGCGGTTTGATCATAATTAACTCACCGGTTATTTAAAGTGCGTATGCATCCACGCTCTATCTTATTCAATTTTATTTGTCTCTGTTAGAGAATATAGGGAAAAGCAATGTAAATGTCCAATAAGTTGGCCCATTTATTGTCTTTCTGTTTAGTCCCACATCTTTTGTATATGATGCTTTCTCTCTCTTCTCTGCAATATATTTGCACTCTTACTTGTATTTGATTAATTCAAGAAGTATATACAAGGTTTGGATCTTTTTCTACAGTCTCAATTAATCGGTATTACCACTAATCGTTTATTCATGGGTGGAGGTTCAGAATGCACTCCCCAGAGGTTACTAGGCATCATTGTACATGTATGTGTGCTTTCCCTTACATGTGTTTGTCAGTTTGTGTATGCTTATGTGTGCTTTACTTTTGAGGCATTTTGGCGGGTTTAGTGTATATGTCACTGGGTTATCTCTATGGTGTATTTTGCCTATGGTTCGTTTGAGTGTGATATGGTATGGATTGATTTAGTTGTATGATTTAGTTTGTTAGGGTGTTGTATGTACTATATGCTTTTCATGATTGGGCTGGTTTTATAGATGTGGATATGTCACCGTTTGAGAGTGTTATATTTTACTTGATTGAATGTATGTTTGGAGTCCTCGCACATACATTAGTGATGATACCCCATAACCTCCATTCATATTTGTAGAGAACGCTCCAAACCTTGTATATACTTCTTGAATTAATAATTACAAGTATGAATACATTTATATAGGGGAAGAAGGAAGAGAGAAATCACAATCCAAGATGTGGGACTAATACAAATAGAGAGAGAGAGAGAGAGAGAGAGAGAGAGAGAGAGAGAGAGAGAGAGAGAGAGAGAGAGAAGAATGGGCCCCTAGATGGGCCTTAAAGTAGGCTTTTCTAACACTCCCCCGCAAGCTGGAGCGTACAAGTCGTAGGCACCAAGCTTGGATAAAAACTGGTAGTATAGAGACCGGGAGAGAGCTTTAGTCAGGATGTCAGCAACTTGGCTTGCAGCAGGAACATGCTCTAAATTTATCTTCTTTGCCTGTACCTTTTCTCGGATGAAGTGGCAGTCAACTTCAATATGCTTTGTGCATTTGTGAAATACAGGATTCTTGGCAATATGGATTGCAGCTTGACTGTCACAAAATAGGGTCGCTGGCGATGAGAGACGAACACCCAAGTCTCTCAGAAGGCTCTCAAGCCAAGTCACCTCGGAAACAACAGCAGCCATAGCGCGGTACTCAGCTTCAGCAGAAGAGCGAGCAACCACATTCTGTTTCTTGCTACGCCAGGTTATGAGATGTCCACCAAAGTAGGTACAAAAACCTGTTGTGGAATGCCTATCATCAATGGACCCGACATAGTCAGCGTCAGAGTAAGTGACAAGGGATAAAGAAGTGGATGACTTGTACACAAGCCCTTGTCCTGGAGCGTTCTTGAGATACCGAAGAATGCGCTCGACAGCTTGAAGATGAGATGTCCTCGGGGCATGCATAAATCGACTCACGACTCCAACGACAAAGGAGATGTCTGGTCGAGTAACTGTAAGGTAGATCAGTTTCCCAACCAGACGTCTATAGTATTCCGGATTCGTAAGCAGCTCATCGGAGTCAGAGCTATGGGCCGATAGCCTGTGATTCGCGTCCATTGGAGTATCCGTAGGTTTGCATCCTGAATAGCCAGCATCATGAAGAAGATCCATACAATACTTCCTTTGGGATAATACAAGACCATCAGGCCGTCGTGCAACCTCAAGCCCGAAAAAATACCGTAGGTTACCAAGATCTTTGGTCTGAAAGGCGGAGTTCAACTGTTGCTTGGTATGTTGTATCCCTGTAGTATCGTCGCCAGTAATGAGAATATCGTCAACATAGACAAGTAGAATCACTGTTCCGGTTGGCCAATGTTGAGTGAAGAGAGAGAAGTCAGCCAAACTCCTAGTGAAGCCAATATTGCGGACTATCGTGCTGAATTTGTCAAACCAAGCGCGCGGGGATTGTTTGAGACCATAAATAGATTTCCGAAGATGACAAACCCGAGACTCCCCCGTGGTCTCAAACCCGGGAGGTTGATGCATATAAATAGTCTCCTGAAGATCACCATTGAGGAAGACGTTCTTAACATCCAGCTGGTAAAGAGGCCAATGACGGTGAACAACCAAGGATAGAAGAACTCGAACAGTGTTCATTTTGGCCACCGGGGAGAACGTTTCCTCATAATCAAGGCCCTGTTGCTGAGTAAAACCCCGGGCCACAAGACGGGCCTTGAGACGCTCAACGGTGTCATTCGCCGCATGTTTAATAACAAAGAGCCACTTGCAGCTAACACAGGATTGACCTACAGGAAGAGGAACCAAATCCCAAGTGCGGTTGGCCCAGAGAGCCCACATTTCATCTTCCATGGCCGCTCGCCATCCGGGGTGTTGAAGAGCCTGCTGAATAGAAGTAGGAGTGGAGGTAGAGGATAAAGAGAGAGCACTCTGACGGAGTTCCGGAGAGAGGCGGTGCAGAGAGACAAAGTTGACCATCGAGTGGGCAGTGGAAGCAGTTGTCGGATCCGCAGGTTGCAAAGCATCATTAGAGCGGGGCCGCTCGAGTAGGGGAGTAGACGAGGGAGGACGTCGAGTGTATACACGAATGACTGACGGTGTAGGTGGTTTGGGTGGGGAAGGTAGATGTGGGATGGTGGAAGTGACGGGAATAACAGGTCTTGGGAGAGGTGGCGGAAGAGGAGGGTCAGTAGATGGAGAGTAGTAGGGCTGATGTTCGAGGAAGGTGACATCAACAGAAGTAACCACCTTGTGGTCCGTGGGAGAAAAACAAATGTAGCCCTTTTGAGTGCGAGAATAGCCCACAAACATATATTTAGTGGCACGAGGAGCAAGTTTGTAAGTGGACGGACCAAGATGATGAACAAAACACACACAACCAAACACGCGGGGGGTGATGGAGAAGGTAGGGTGGGAGGGAAACAGGAGAGTGACGGGAACCACAAAATTGAGGATAGAGGTGGGCAGACGGTTAATAAGAGTGCAAGCGGTTGAAACCGCAAAATTCCAATATTGTTTTGGAACATTCATCTGAAGCATAAGGAAGCGGGTGACCTCGAGCAGGTGTCGATTCTTGCGTTCAGCAACGCCATTTTGTTGGGGGGTATAGACACAGGAGGTCTGATGGATGACCCCAAACTCCGCACAGAGGTGAGAGAAGGTATGACTGGTGTATTAGCAGTCATTATCGGTGCGGAGGGTTTTAATGGTTGTGGAGAACTGGTTGCGAGTTTCAATAAAGAAGGTACGGAATACACCGGGTAATTCAGAGCGGTCACGAAGGAGGTACAGCCAGGTCACCCGAGAGTAATCATCGACAAATGTGACAAAGTAGCGGTATCCAAAAACACTTGTAATTTTGTAAGGGCCCCAAATATCGGAGTGGACAAAATCAAAGGGAGCAAGACGCCGAGAAGGTTGTGGTGAGAACGTAGAGCGATGATGTTTCCCATAGATACAGGACTCACACGTGAACTCGCGGAAGGACACGTCGGGGAGAGATTTTTTGAGGATGTTGAGAGGAGCATGACCCAGACGTCGGTGCCAGTCAACGGAGCTGATAGACGTCAGCACCTTTGGAGGAGACAGGTTAAGGATATAGAGACCATTTGACAGATGCCATTTTCCAATGATGGTTTGCGTCTTGCGATCCTACACAACACATGAGTTAGAAGAAAAAATAACAGCACAATCGAGGTCAGCAGTGAGTCGGCCAATAAAGAGAATGTTGAACGGAGAGCCCGAAACATGAAGAGCAGAGAGAAGAGTAATGAAGGGAGTGAGGCGAATATCTGTAGCACCAGATACGGTAAGAGTGTCCCCACTAGCAACAGTAATGAACTTAGGATGCACGGAGGGCAAATATTGCCGTGGTTTCCGTGAGGTAATGTGGTGAGAGGCCCCGGAATCCAAAATCCAGGATGAGCTATGAGCAAGGCAGGAAGTGCCATCATCGGAGACAGACACCACAAAGCCCAGAGGACAGCCGATCATGTTGCAAGGAGAAGTCCGCAGCAGACACGGTGACAACGCACCAGTGGCAAGAACCGGCCACGACCAGCGCCGGAAGAACAGAGGTTGCAGCGACTAGCTACATAGGTCGCAGCGGATAGGAGAAGATCGCAACAGAAGCAAACACCTGGCGACTGTGAGAAGGAACAGACCGCGCGGTTACACCAGCAATCAGGCAGATCGCGACCCAAATGCAGAAAGAAAGGAGCAGTCCGCACGGTCTAGGTGAACACAGAAGCGGTCAAAGCACAAGAAGCAGTCCGCACGAAGAGAGGGAGAGGCCGGCGGAAGAGAGCAAAGACCGCCTGGTCAAGGTGCGAACAACACAAGCGGCTGGATGAGGCCGCGACCAAAGGCGGAGCGGACAGGGGAAGAAGTCTGCAGGAGGGGGAACCAAGTCGCGCGGACAGAGAGGAGAAGAGCAGGAGACCGCGACCAAGATGCGGGTGCGAAAGGAAACAACCCGCACGGTCAGGCAGATCACTGCAGCGAACAGAAACAACCCGCGAGTAGAGAAACAAGTGGGTTGGGAAAAAACAGAGGTCGGCGAGCTGGAACAAGTCGCAAGCAGGACAGTCCGCGAACAAGCCGCAAGCAAATCGGCGGACTGAGGACAGGCCGCGGCGAGTAGAGAGTCCGCAGCGGACAGGAAAGAAGGTGGCCCCACGGATTAGGAAGGAGGAAAGGCTATAAAAAGCGAGGGGGGGGGGCAACAAGTGGATCCACGGGAGAAGAAGAGCAACAGGAGGAAGCAGAAAAGATGCGGACTGAGAGGGGCAAGCCGCAGAGGTAAACGGATAGAGACGGACAGCTCGCGACAGGCAGGTCGCAGCAAGTGAGAAGAATAGGCTGCAAGAGCAGCAAGCCGCAGCGAGCAAGATCTGGTAGCTAGAGCAGCAGGCCGCAACGAGCTGTAAGCCGCAGCAAGCAGGAACAAGCCGCGAGAGAGGCAGCGGTCTGGAGGAGAGGTGGAACCCCGGAGAAGAAGAGGAAGCAGACGAAGTGGAGCGGAGTGGACAGGGAGTCAGGACGCAAGAGTCCGAGCGGGCAGCGGACAGGAGGACAGGCCGCTCAAGGAGAATCGGTTAAGAGGGGGGAAGCTGCAAGGATAACCTGGCTCTGATACCATGTAGAGAACGCTCCAAACCTTGTATATACTTCTTGAATTAATAATTACAAGTATGAATACATTTATATAGGGGAAGAAGGAAGAGAGAAATCCCAATCCAAGATGTGGGACTAATACAAATAGAGAGAAGAATGGGCCCCTAGATGGGCCTTAAAGTAGGCTTTTCTAACAATATTCATTGCCCCGATTATACTAGGACATACTTGTCTATATGCTTGCTCCCAAGTGAATAATATGTTGCTGGTTGTCCTAAAGTTTTTCAATATAATTTTCAATAAGACGGCTTATGACATGTCAACCCCATTTAAAATGAAAAAAGAAGACAACATAAGATAATGTAAACTTAACTTTAATTTATAAAGTAATGTTAATAGTAATCATTTAATATAATATGATGTTAATAAAGTATGTATTAGTAATGAAGTAACATATAATTATAACCTTAAATCTAAAATATTTTATAAAATAACATTAAATAATTATTAATTTAAGATATTATATTTAATATTACTACATTATTCATACACGGAGGCCATATCAAGATTTAAAAGTAAGAACGAGAACTTGTATTACATGAAATTAAAGATACAATTATGTGACCAGCTCTCGCCAAACACTTGGAGGCTGGTTCCTCCAAAGTACTCCCTTCCAAAGAGAGACAAAAAGGCTAATACTCAAAATATAACTCTCACTGTCTAAGGGGCTCCTTATATAGATGGGGGACCCACTACAGGAGAAGACACTACATGACAAGATATATATTAATACTTTTCAACGCTCCTCTCCTGAAAAAATGACCATGGACTCAAGGTGGAGGTCTATAAGGTCATCCGCAAGGGTCAGGGGGTCCAAGTCCCCAAAATCAGGACTGTCGTCAAATCCCACCAACACACACAAGTCTTTGAAAGCGCAGACGTGGGTGAGACAGTACGATTGCTGGCAGCAGAAGCAAAGTCCCTTGCGGAGAAGCTCGAGGTGCTGTTCGTGAGATAAGCAGTGGGTCATTGGGGAGTCGGTAGAGGCAGGGCTGGCGGAACTGGCGTCGTCGGAGGTGAGGGAAGGTGATCCAAGAAGGCAGGACGCGTATGAGATTTTTGAGGCAATGACTTGTGGGGTGGTCAAGTAGAGGAAGACCACTGGGTTGTGTAATGTTCCTCTTCGAGACAATAGGCTTACTCAATGGCACGAGAAAGAGTCGTCAGATTGTGTACTCGGAGGCGCCCAAAGGTGGGGTATTAGGCCCGCAAGGAGGTATCCCAGGTAGTGGTCAGGGGATAGGCCATGCACGTGCATGGCGAACTTGATGAACTCCTCAATGTAATAGGCCACGTTGTCAGATTGGCGCACAAAGCTAAGACACTCATAGAAATTGCCTGCCTGGTGGACATCATAGTAGCAGAGGATTTCCTCCTTCAACATGGGCCAGGAGAGGTCAAGAACCTGCTGGTGCGGCTAACGCAACCTATGGAGCGTCGATTCCTTGATATAGTTAGTGGCCATGGGAACCTTCTGGCTAACAAGGGTGGACTGTAGGTTGAAGAATTGTTCGGCACAGGAGATCCTATTGAGAGGGTCGGTGCTATCGAGCACTGGGATCTCAATTCGACGGAGATGGGCCGGGTAGATGTTCGCAACGTGGTGGAGAAACCCCATGTAGTTCGGAATGGCTTGAAGTGGTTGCGATGGTGGTGGCAGAGGGGCCGGTGGACGTTTTACTGCTGTGGGAGCGAGCTCTCGAAGGAGGAGAGTGAGATCCTCAAGCCGTCCTTCAAGTTGATCCAAACGATGGTAGTCAACGAAGGTGTTTTCGTCAGTGTGGAGGACCATTGAACGAGTCACGAGCATGGAACAAAGGCGCGGGAGGGAGACAACAAACAATGAGACTAAATGGGGGTGGCATGGCGGTTGGGCGTTGCGACGAGAAGTGTCGGGGTTGTTGTTGACTGTGTGCCGGTGGGCGGCTGCAGAGGAAGGGCCCAAGGACTTCTGAAAGTCGGCGGAGGTGTCAGTGGGTGACGAGGGCGCAAAAAAGAAACAAAGGACTCATAATAGGCAGCTGGAAGGAGGTGGCGACTGGTGAAGGTGCTGGTAGTGGAGGCTGGACCTGGCGGTGGGGGCACGGGCCGTTAGTAGGAGGTGGCAGGCTGGAGGTGTTGGCGGCAGAGCAAGCACCGAAATAGCTGAAGAAGGTGATGGAATAGTCGAAGAAGACGGTCGCTGGTGGAATCGTCGAGTTGCTGCTGTCTTTAGTTGCTTTTGTGAGTGCAGGCGATCCTTGGAATCAACGAAGAAGTGGTGGCCAGGCTGGAATTGCAGAGTCGCTGCTGGCGTCGAGTGCAGATTGTGCGTAAGGAGGTGGCCCACAAGCAAAAGTCAACGAGTGGGGTCCGTATGATGAGTGCATGTGATCGGGAGGGAAAGTCAGTTGGAGAGGGCGGAAGATCCAAATTAGGGTTCCGTCAGAAACCCTACTTGAGCGGTACGTTAGACCACTTGATACACGAAAGTCGTATCAAGATCTAAACCAAGAACACAAACTTGCATTGCATGAAATTAAAGATGCAATCGAGAGACAAAAGAACTAATACTCAAAAGATAACTCTCACTCTCTAAGGGGCTCCTTATATAGATGGATGCCTTACTATAGGATAACACAACATGGGAAGATACGTTTCAGTACATATTATTATTTCAAAAACATTTTTAAAACTCTATAAACTTAATTATTATCTTAAAAAGTATTTGATGATAAAGATCACTATTGTTTGTATTCATAAGCATATAAAATTAGGCAGAGAATTTTTAAAAAAATTATATTAAATAAACAACAAATAACTCTGCATATGTGTAGTTATGACCAACACTAAACACGTTGTTCTTCTAGGCAGTTTTCTCATTGTTTTCACAATAGTTTCCAGTAGAAATACAATAGTTTGTCAATGCAACTTCAGTTGGGCTTTCTTCTTCATCTGTAGTGAAATATGCGACAAAGTTAGCTAGTGTTTTAGTTTTGTTGGCAACTCCTAGCGTGAACATAACTCAAACTTGCATGGCTCAATTTCCATATTTTCCAATTTCTAAAGTGTTCTATGTTTGCTGAGATTGATTTCAACGGTTGGTTTGTCATCACAAAAATGTGTGCTTGAAAATGTTGCACAATCTTCTTGTAGATACTGCTAATGCGGGATCAAGCTTTCTCCAAAAATGAATATTTGATCTTAGGCCTCTTCAACTCTTTCCCGACGAAACACCGAATTGATTGCATTTTTTCCAAAACCTAAATATATGAATAACTTTTCTCCCCTTGAAAAATTCCACAGTAAGTTCTACATTGTTAAAGGCGCGCCGCAGGCGCGCTTAAGTCTCAAGGTTCACTGTGCTCAGAAGTCTGCATCTTTGTGCGCCTTTTTTGAGCCTTTGGACCATAGAAGGCGTGCCTGGGTATGATTTCAGTTGTAAGCATTTTTTTCGAAATAAGGAAAGAAATAATATAAGAAATCAATAATATTTGCATGATTTTGTGTTTTTGAAATATAATTGAGCGTTGAGACTTATAGATATGATGCAAACGTTCACATTGATTCTTTTTTAAGAGATATAAATAATAGTAATTAATGAAGAATTTGATCAAGAAGATGCATTGATGTTTGATACTGATTATTTAAAATAGATGGTTGTGTCTTGCCCTTGTTAGGCGTGCGCCTGTACCTTGAGCCTTGCGCCTGTACCTTGAGCCTTGCGCCTAGTCTCCAAGATCCCTTTGTGCCTTGTTGCATCTTAATGTGCCTTGAGCCTTTAATAACTATGAGTAAGGTAAATGATGTTAGTTGTTTCTTTGGATCACGATCATACTCCTCCACTCGAAGCAAGTGGCTTTTGCAGAACGGGGAACACTTCTCATTAGATTTATTGAGAAATTTGTTCAATCTCATAATTCTTCTGGTTAGCTATTGTAGCTCCTTTAGATTACAGTCCTCAGTCTTGAGGTTTTCTTTAACCTTATCTGAATTTGGCTCCATACTGTTAGGAATGTTCTAATGGCCTAAGAACTTTTCCCAATTTTTTCTAAAATTCATTTGAGTGGGTTCAACTTCATATTTGAAATCCAGAGAGCTGATAATGTTTCTACTAAATCTTAAAGGTGTGAGCCATGCGTTTTGTTTAAAGTAGGAGGAATTAGAGGAGATGAAGTAAGTGGAATTGGAGGAGTCGAGAATCTTCAGAGATGGTAGATCAACATCAATTGGTGGAATGAAAGGAGCTTGGAGAGAAGTTAGAGCTCATGGAGTTACAGAAGCTGATGATGTCAGAGCTTATGACATTACCCTGGTTAAACCTTCTATCATTTGTATGGGATTCAATGGTTTATTGGATTGAAGCTAAATCTAGCTTTGTTACAAATTTATTTGCATTTGAAGATCCTGAATCATTGGAGTTGCCATTGTTCTGGGTCGCGATCGTTGTCCACACTCAACACCTTTAAGGGTGTTCAACCTAGAATTGTCCGTGGAGAGAACCTACTTGACGTTATTGGACGCGACGACACAATAGGCCCACCTGTTACCCAAGAACAAAAGATCGCCCTCCTTCCAATGTACTGATTGAATCTGTCTGTTACGGGCCTTTGTTTGAGATCTTGTTCACGGGGATGAAGGGCAAAGTCCTGTAGAAAAGTTGTGTTGCCCTTGCAACATCCTATGGAACCTATCTCGTTGGGAGGAGTGGTGGAGTGTTGATTGGCGGAATTGATCAGTGGCTTGCGGCGCTGTGGAGCTCGGCGTAAGGTGCGATTGGTGGACGCTATGACATGAGCTTGGGTTACGTGAGGTAGAGAGAGGAGAATTAAAGAGAGATATTTGATTAATGTTTTTTATCTCTTCCAACCAAGCACACCCAACCCTATAAACGATTGGAGTCCAAACCAATCCCAAAGTGCCAAATAAAAGATGCAAATGCTGAAATAAAAGATACAATGCGGTAACAAAAAAGATTTGTCTAAGAGGTGTGCGCTGAGGTGCATCACTTGTATGTGATTCCCCAACATGTGTTCGTAACATATCCGCCTGCGTCAACATTGATCTTGTTCTGGAGTTGTGGGGGCAAGTGTACCAATGGTTCAGAAGGCGGTACCCCCACGAACGGATTCAACTACGAGATGTGGAACACGTTGTGGATCCGAGTATCGACCAAAAGCTAGAGACACGATATGCCTCCTCTCCAATGCACTCTGAAATCACAAACGTCCCGTAGAACATGGACCCCAACTTGTTGTATGAACTCTGCGCTATGGCCGTCTGACAGTAAGGGCTGCGTTTCAGCCACACCCAATCCCCCGTGTCAAAGAAGAGATTGCGGTTTCAGCCACACCATGCTGTCCTAAGCCTGAAGACGTCACTCTTAGGCTAAGGCGAGGATCTGGTCTCGAATGAACAACTCAACATCAACAATGGGCGAACGGGCAGAGGCGCTGACATATGGAAGAAAGTGCGGCTGATCTCTGCCATGGACTAGTCGGAAGGGCATGGACTGCAAGGACGAATGGTAGAACGTGTTGTAGCAATACTCCACCCATGAGATCCACCACCTTGTCCAATCCTTAGGGAGGTCCCCAATAATATAATGGAGGTACATCTCGAATGCACGATTGAAAACCACTGTCTGTTTGTCGGTCTGCAGGTGATATGCCCAAGAAAGTGCTAGCTTGGTGCTACTTAAAGCGAATATCTTCTGCCAAAATAGTGAGGTGAAAATCTTGTCCTTATCGGGCACAATGCTCTCCGGAATGCTGTTTAAATAGAACATTTGGTTGAAGAAGATGCGTGCCACCATATCCCCTGCAATAGGGCGAGTCATAGCCATGAAATGTTCTCCCTTGGATAAGCGATCTACCACCACGAAGATGATGAAACTGCCCCTCAAAGTAGCTAACCCCTCAATGAAATCCATAGATATATCAGCCCATATTTGTTTGGCGACGGGGAGTGGCTGGAGAAACTCGGCTGGTAGGAGATGGTCGGCCTTGCTGTGCTGGCTGGTTTGGGCAGAGGGTGATGAAGTCTTGGACCCCCGTTTGAGTTCCTTCCAAATGAACTCAACTTGGACTGCTGACTAACCGAAACACCACTCGTAGGTGGGCCATATAGGACTCCCATGTAGTACTGTAGATCAAAATGTTGTCAATGAAAATAAGTACACAACGACACACCAAATCGTGAAATACCTCGTTCATGAGGGCCTGGAAGGTGGAGGAGGCGTTGGTGAGTTCGAAAGGCATCCTGAGGAACTCGAAGTGTCCATGGTGGGTGCGGGAAGCTATCATCTCCACATCCTATGGGGCCATACGCACCTGACGGTACCTGGGGAAAGTATCCAATTGGGAGAAGATGCGAGCACCGTACAACTCGTCTAGTTATGTACTAGAGATTGAGGGCTTAGACATAATTCTAGGAATCCGTCGGTTACAAACCCTAGGGCCGATTACCATGGATTACACTAATTTAACGATCACCTTTGATTATGGGAAGGGCATTAAAGGGGCATAATAATGCACCAATTGGTAGTGTATCATCATCGCAGTTATATATAATGGTCGCGCAAAAACCTACTACCATGTGCTTAATTTTAACCACTAAGAATCCATTGCCCATAGAAAATGAGGATAAAGACTCAACAATTACTAAATTGCCAACGGAATTTCAGAAATTACTGGGAAGGTATAAACACTTATTTCAAGAACCCGAGCAATTACCACCAATCAGAGCTATTGATCATAAGTTTGAACTCACACTAGCTACCATCATACTGAATATTAAGCCCCATAGAAGCCCTTATTATAAAAAATGAAATAGAAAGGCAGATTACAAAAATGTTTAAAGCAAGACAGATATGACTCAACACATCAAGCTTTAGCTCACCCGTAATATTGTTTAAGAAAAAAGATGGCTCATGGAGATTTTGCGTTGATTACAGAAACAAGATGGCTCAATGGTCGGGATTGGTAAATTTCCAATCCCGACCATTGATGAGCTCTTGGACGAATTATTTGAAGCACAAATTTTTTCAAAAATTGATCTTAGGTCGGCATACCATCAAGTTAGAATGACAAAAAAGGATATACATAAGACAACATTTAGGACGCATCAAGGACACTATGAATTCATAGTAATGCATTTTAGGTTGTTCATTGCCCTTCGACGTTTCAATCTTTAATGAATACTATTTTCCAACCATATCTTTGAAAATTTATTACAACGTTTTTTTTATCATTATAAACACTCACAAACTACTCTAGAAGTGTTAGCTGAAAATAATTTACTTATAAAATTTAAAAAATGTTCATTCTTGACCCGCAAAAATAGAGTTTTTAAGACACAAAATTGGGGAGGGAAAATAACTTTAAATAGTAATAATAGAAATGCCATTGAAAAATTTCCCGAACCTAGAAATTAGAAAGATTTATGAGCATTTTTAGGCCTTACAGGTTATTATAGAAAATTTATTAAAGATTATTCAATGATCGCCTATCCACTAACTAAATTATTAAAGAAAAACGCTTTCTGTTGGAATCATATGACCCAAGAGTCCTTTTACAAATTTAAAACATTGTTAATTTCCTCTCCAATATTAACTCTACCAAATTTAAAGAACCGTTCATAATAGAGACAGACGCCTCTGGCACAAGCATATGAACAATATTGCATCAACAACACAAATCCATAACATATTATAGCAAGAAATTAGCACCCCTTATGCAGAGGAAGTTTACCTATATAAGAGAAATGTATGTTGTGACAACAACGATGTCTAAGTGGAGATAATATCTACCAGGACATTTCATCAAAGCTTGTATCATTTACTATCTCAGGATATCCATACTCCTGAACAACAAACATTTCTGACAAAATTACTAGGTTATGATTATAATATAAAATACAAAGTAGGAAAACACAATCAAGTAACAGACACTATCTAGGGTTCTAGGAAATCCATAGGGCACACTGGCTATGCGACTCCAAGTAATGACAGTTCCCAGTTTTCCTCTTCTGGAAGGATTAAAAGAAGAATATACAACAGATAATAAGACAAGAATTATTGCAATCTATAAAATCAGACCCAACTAATTATCCAAAATGGAAGATCGTTGGAATTATCCCTATTACAAGCACATATTATATATTTCATCTACTTCAGAGATTAAAAATAAAATCATAAAGGTGTCTTATGCTAGTTTTTACAGAGGACACTCCAGAATTAAAGGAACCCTACATCGAATACAGTCACAGTTTCAATGGAACAAAATGAAAAAAGATATTACAAAATATATAAAACAATGTGATCTATGCCAGAAATCTAAACCAAATAACTATTTATCCTTTGGGTTGCTTCAGTCACTCCCAACCCCAAAACAATTATGGTCAGATCCGACCATGGATTTCATAACACAGCTTCCAGTATCAGCCACATATACTATAATTTTAGTAGTGCTCGATCGATGCTCCAAATCTGCTCAATTTGGCCCATTCAAGTCCCCAATCACTGGACCAATTGTGGCCAACCAGTTTTGGGAAACAGCCAGGAAACTACATGGAATCCTTGAATCTTTTATTTTTGATCGAGATCCAATATTCATAAATAGTTTTTGGACATAATTATTAAAAAAACAAGGAACTCTATTACGATATAGTTCATCATATCACCCACAAACAGTTGGGTTAATCAAACAGGTAAATCATTGTTTAGAACATTATCTATGATTATTCATTCATCAGAACCCAAAAATGGTCATTTTTTCTAAGCTTAGCAGAATATCACTTTAATAACACTTTTAATTCTTCGACCAGAATGACTCCTTATGAAGTCATGTTCGATTGGCCTCCCCCTAGTTTAGCTTCTTATTGTGCAGGTACATCCACTAACGAAGCTATAGATGTCACATTGCAGACCAGAGAGGAAATACACCACATAGTAAAGGAGAATTTGACAAAGTCGCAACAGAGAATGAAGACCAACGTAGAAAAAAAGCACACTGAACTACAACTGGAAAAAGGGAGACTGGGTGTTACTAAAACTACACCCATATCTGCAAATTTCATTATCAAGGCCAGTTGGAAGAAAACTAAGCTTGAAGTTCTACGGGCCTTATCAGATATTGGAGGTCATCAGAGAGGCAGCTTATCTCCTGGACCGATCACCAAAATCAAAGATTCATCCAGTTTTCATGCTTATTAAAACCATACTATGACGACCCAAAACCACAAACTGTCACACTACCACCAAAAACATGGAACAATGATCCATTACATGAACCACAGGCCATCACAGACACGCGTCGAATCCTGTGGCAGGGAAAAGAGATATTGCAAGCTCTAGTCCAGTGGGCAGGCTTACCACCAGAAGACACACTTGGGAGGATCTCTCGATACTACTAGATTTACCACATCTCCCAGCAAAAATAACACAAGTTTTAGACGACCAAACAAAACCGAAGAAGACTTCAACAGAAAACAACGAATCCATCACAGTAATCTAGACACTCAAAAGAAAAAGAGGATCTTGACGAAAACAAAACCCATAAAAGGACAGGAAGAAGGAAGAGCTAGAGAATAAAATAGACCTGGAGTAACAGAGGAAACTAGCAATGGAGACTTACAACTACAGCAAAAGGTTCACCACTAGTCGGAATAATAGTTGCAGATATCAGTTCAGCGTATCTGTTTTACTTTCTCAACCTCCGTCATCATCTATTGTCAAGTATTCCGACGAGCAATCATCATCCGCCGGGAACTCTCCTTAGTTAGGGTTTTGATTTCAAAAGCAACGAAGGACCAGATAAATCAATAAGCGCTGAGGACAATGCTTAGTACGAGCGTAGGCCAGCTGTGACGTACCACCGAGAATCCAACGGTTATCATTCAACACACTTCTCGAACAGAAGAGATTGAGATGCGTGGCAATCCAGTCCAGCACTCCCAAGCAGAGGAGGTATCTACACGTGGCCATAGGAGGGGATTTATCAATGGCTAGATAGATATAAAATTTAGCAATTAATAATAAATTGGTAGTTTGGATGTAACGCCTATATATGCCGATTGATTATTATTAATACTCTTGTAAAGTATTGTAGACTTATGAAGATTAATGATAATGTTTCCTTTTTCTCACTTATCTCGTTCTTTGTCCTCCCTGTTTATCATCTTTCTCACCACTGGCCATCCTCTTGGTCTTTTCGCCTACTTCTTTAGGAATTAGAGTAGTACCAGGTGCTGCAGTAGATCTCTTTGTAAGTAAGTTTTATAACATTATTTAAAGAGGGAAGACCAAGTGCTGGAACATAAGTATCAGAGAGGAAGGAGTGGCTGGCCACCATGAGGTGGGATTATTGGCATGATAAAGGTGAAAAGGTCATCATAAAAAAGTTCATAAGTCGAGTCCAAGGGTAACACCTGAAATGTTCCTCATAGATGAAATGAGGGTCAAAGTAAAAATAAATGGAAATATAGTGAAGAGGTGGGGAGCAGGATGACCAAACCAAGGATGAGTGAAATGTGTGAGTAAAATGTGGAGAATAAAGTGTAGAGTGAGATATTGGTTCAGTCAACCCATTTTCATACCACAAACTCAATAACACTCATAATCAGTACATTGACCCGAATGACTCGGAATGAATGAAAATGACAGATGCATGAAATTTCTTACTCTCCATGAAAATCTCTCATAGATGCATTATGTGAGTTCTAAGTATAATCAATCTATCTTTCAATGGCGATGGCAACTAGAACTATAATGTCATCTCTTTTCAAATACATACTCCTCAGCCTTTTCCAACTATTTGAATTATAAACGTGCTACACCTGGCAGCATGGCCTGTATGACACTGTTTTTTTAATCAATCCTGAACCACATGTTAAACAGTTAGATAGTTGATACAAAACACCTTTTATATTTGCTCGAAGCTTCTAGAGTAATGAACAATGCTTTGCTAGACACTCTCTTGATCACATCTGTGAACACTGAATATCTACTTCATTTCCCTTGGTGTTATATGACAATTTCTCCTCCTCATGCATCAGTCTTTCTAATGATGCAGAATATTTGATTTAATTTGCCGTACTCCAGGTCCAGATCGTGCATTTGGGGATTTGATCGCAGCATCTGGAATAACAGAGGATATGATTGACAGTTTAATTCTTTTGAGGGACGTCAGAGGCATCAAGGGACTGCCTCCCCTTACAGAAATAGAAGACAAGGCCATAGAAAAGTTGAATGCTACCTCTTCAAGAGCTGAAGTTGAACGCAAGAAGCAAGAAGAGATTGCAAATGCACGGGTCAGGAAGGTCGATGGGAAAGGAAGGGCTTATGGAACTGGAAGGAGGAAATGCAGTGTTGCTCGTGTTTGGGTTCAGCCGGGCGATGGGAAATTTACGATCAATGAAAAGGAGTTCGATTCTTATTTTCCAATTATTGATCATCGTGCTGATCTTCTTCGTCCTTTCACCGTGACAAATACACTGGGACTATGGGATGTTACCTGTACTGTTAAAGGAGGCGGTGTCTCAGGTGAGCCTTTCCAACCAAAAATTTCATCATTTCTTTTTCTGGGGAACATATATTTTAGGTCTGTTTTGTTTCACTTTCACTTCCATAAATATTTTTACTGAAAGAAATATTAATGCAACTAACTTCATTAGACCTATTTTTCGAATTGAGATCTAAACACTTGTAGCTAAACAAACGAAGCCTTTATCACTTCTTTTGGCTAGTTTTCTTCCTAAATTTTATGGAATCTGAGCTAACTTGACTTCCTTTGGCGAGTGAACTCTCATCCTACATCAGAGAATCGCTTGGGAGAGGCAGCAGTTGGCTACTATTGATAGAAAAGATCGAAGTGTCGATGAGTGACAATAAAGGAGGATATATAAGGATTGCAATATATGCGAATGATCTGGTCCTGTGGTGTAGATGGAGCTCCTTTTTCAAGTTCTCGATGGCCGAGCATCTGATCCTGTGTAGAAGGATCTGATCCCGTGATCTGATCCTGTGATGCGAGTGATACTATGTTTACTCTACGATGCATCTCTGCTTCACTGCAGCATGCGCTCTTTGATTTTGTTTTGATAATTTTGACGGAAAATGTGCTAGTCAAGGAGAACAAAATCTGTATTCAATATAAGCTTTTGATTTTGCTGATAATTGCAGGCCAAGTGGGTGCCGTACGACTAGGAATCAGCAGGGCTTTGCAAAGCTGGGAACCTGGGCTTAGGCCATTCCTCAAAGCTGGTAAACGCTTCAAAAGCTCAACTATTTCTACGTGCTTTTGAATTTGTATTCCTTTGGTCTTTTTATTGTTATTCATGGGAAATGAAGTTTTTCAACTCAGAAATCAACAATTGCAGATTCTTCTATATAGTTTTCTTTTAATTCGGATGCTCACATAATTGGGTGCTTTATTCCAGCTGGATTCATAACAAGGGACCCTCGTGTTGTCGAGAGGAAGAAGCCTGGTAAGGCGAAAGCACGAAAAAGCTTCCAGTGGGTCAAGCGATGAGTTGCGAATGGCCATATTTTTAGCGTCTTTTGACATTCATTCATCAAGCATTGATCCAAAATCATTTTTCGGCTCAGCAACTTTGCGTTAGCGATACGAATCTGCCTCCGAAGCTATATGAATGCCCGAATAATAATCCAATATTTTTTGGATTTGTTCGAGCTGTTACATCTGAGATGTCAACCAAGGTGATTTATGCTTACAAGGAATATATATTATGGTCTTCTAGGGAATGCTCTGCCTTTTGGAGATTGTCCTTGAAAAAAAAGATAGTAATTAGAGGCTGTCCTTTTGTCTGTTTTAATTGCGATGAACTTGTGGGCGCAGTGCTTGATTGTTATTTACAAATAATAGAAGTGTTGAAATTCTGAAGTGAGCTCATAAATATCTATTAGCTGTTCATGAAGAACTTTAAATTGTGCTTTTTCTGCGCTGCTTGTTGAAATTGTTGAAGTGTGAAGTTGGGGAAGTCGGGCGGACAGGTTTGAGAGTCCGCACAGACTGCAGAGACCGCGCGGATTAGGCGGATAGCCTAGCCGGACAGTCGGCTTCAGCTGTGGTTCTTCTCTGACGGTCTGGACCAGCAAGCTCTCTGGTGGAGTAACCAGGCAGATGTGTTTCTTTATCCGCGGGTTAGTGACAGACTTCTTTGGAGGTCGTCGTGTTCGGCAGGTTCTTTGATTCGCAAGAAGGTAGTTAGATATTGCGGATTGGGGTGGCTTGCCGCTAGGTTCGCCAGTGTCTTCTCGGGCGAGGAAGATCAGAGTTCGCTGGGTTGTTGTTGTGGACTCTTTGGAGCTCGCCGGTGTCCGACACGGATCTGTGCTTGCGGTCTGGGTGTTGGATCATGAAGTAAGCACAGTTGCGCGAACAGGTTGCCTGGAGGTCGTGCGGGCTAATGGAGCAATCCTCATGGTGTCGGACTGGAGTTGTTCAATAGGGCGCGGTCTTGGTATCAGGTGGCATGGTTAAGATTAGAGACCACAAAATTCGTTGGATTTGGTCTGGGGGGGACTAAGTCCGGTTAGTTGCCTAGTTCGCTGAGTTCGGCTAGTTGTGGACTGCTCGGTATTCGCCGAGTTCGCCTGGTGCAGACTGCTATGGTATTCGTCGAGTTCGGCAGTATTGGTTGGACTTGTAGTAGTGTCGCGGGTTGGCGGACTGGTCGTCTATCCGGCAGTGTTGATTGGCCCGACCTGGCGAACTGATTTGGTGTCCGCACTGTTCGGATACAGTGCGTTAGCCGGCAGGGTTGAGCGGTTATCCTATCGGTGTATGTGGTGACGACACTCCTCACATCTATAAATATGACCCCTGGCTCGTCATAAACAAACAATGAATAGTAAGAATGAGCTAGCGCTTGATTTTACAGTTACGGTTTTCTAACTGCTGCGACTAAGGAAGTTGGTTCTGTGCAGGTTGTGCGGCTAACACTTGGCGGCTAGGCGACTAGCGGGAACGTTGGTGTGGAACAATTCACGGATACAGTCTGCGGTTAAGCAGCAGGTCGTGGTCTTTGCGGCTTGGTCTCTTTCTTGGAGTTGCGGATAAGCAGAGTAGTTCGCCCGGTCAATCAGAGGGTTCTGTTCTTTGCACAACATTTCATAATAGCAGTTTGTGCGGCTAGCCGTGGTTAGGCGGCTTCGGCGGTCTAGGCAGACTCAGCTGGCGAGTAGGCGGCTTGTGCGGTTACTGGAATCAGTCCGTGCGGTTAACTTCTTGTTGCTGTTTTTGGTTCCCTGATTTACATTGTAAAATCATGTCCTTGCAATGTATATCTCGCTCTGTAATAGAAGTTAATTTCAATCGGAAACTCTTATGCTATTGTTGCTGCAGTCTTTTACTTGGCTTTGGTTGTGGTTGAGTGTTCCTGTGATCTCGTTAACTTCCGCTTCAGAAATTTTTACATGCTATCAGAGGGGTGTTGAAGAGTAGCAGTTCATCGATCTAAGGTTGTTATACCTTCGTTGAAGTTCAAGTTATTCAACTGATATCAATGGAAGTTTGTTACGCAAGAGGGATTGAGATTGAGCTCTTGATGCAGACCAACTTCAAGCGTTGGAGGTCTTGCATGAAGAGCTATCTTCTTGGCGAGGATCTGTGGGAGGTTGTCGGTGGGGACAATCAGCAAGATGTGGTCGCTACTTGAGGCAATGTTGAGGCGGTGAAGGCATGGAACTGAACATATGCTAAAGCTGCATTCGCTCTTAAGCATGCTACATGCGGCAGAAATGATCGAGTTCAACTTGTCCATCCTCCGGAAGCTGTTCAACTTCCGCGCGAAGGGTGGGGCGGTCTTCTTCTCGGGCCAGACGATGAAGACTAGCGGTCTCGCCAATAAGAATCACAACTGAGTCCAGAAGTTCATTTTTGTTTCCGGGAACTTCGGTAACGTTCCCCTCGCGCCGGTCCAATATGACGAGGCGACCTACAAGCCTCCCACCCTTGGGGGGCATGAGGGCGCCCTTCTCGAGTTCTTTGAAACAAAGACCTTTGACGTCCAGTTCCTTCGGCGAGACCTGGGATCTCTTCCGCCAGTCCCTTCCGACGAAGGTATCTTTTCGGCCCATTTCTGCAACCCTTCGTCAAAGATTATGAGTTTAACCATTAAAGCTTTCACAGGTGAACAAGAAATTCCCCTCCACCAGCCGTTCAATGAGACTAGGGGTTTCGCCAGCACCCTAGCTCTCGCCAAGTCCGCCGCCCTGGCCTGCTGAAAGGAGCCTGACTCCTCTTCCACACAGAGTGCCCGCAAGCGGAAGCCCAACTCCCCCCTACAGCTCCTCTCAAGAAAATAAAACCGTCCGCGGAGGACAAGGGCAAGTCCCCTGCCGAGATCCTAACTGGACCTCCGGCCGAAACCCCGACCATGCTCCCAGCTTCAGCAAGGGGAGCCAGTGTCTCCGTCGAGGTTCAAGCTGCCTTGAAGGGGGTTCCCGCCAAGCCCGTACTGAGAGGGCACCGTAACGTCGGCCTGGGCGGGAAGCATCTGGACGAAGAGGGCCGACCCCTCCTGCAGTGGGATCCAAAAACCAACCAGGTCACCCTCTCGTCACTTCTCCCCTCCTGGTTGGAACGAGAAACCTCTAGCGGCGAGGCCTATACGGTAGACTTCGGGCTTTACAGCTGGGAGGACGCGAGTGTCTACGACCAAGATACCACAAAGGGTCTCGCTCACGAGGCTGTTCGAGCCTAGATGTGCGCGCTTGAGCTCACACACATGTGCGCGCGCCGCAACATCCATATAGAGCGGAACCTAGGCGACGTAATGAAGTCGCGGGATCAATCCGCAACTGAGGAGGCCGCACTGAAGGCAAACCTGGCGGACTCGCAAAAGCTTCTCGCCCTTCGCCCGTCAATTGAGGTACGTACGATTTCCGATACCTTTTGCCTTTCTATTATTTTCCATTGCTTAAAGGATTTTCTCGTAGGATTTCGCCCAAGCCCAATTGTCGCGCGCGAGGGAGGCCGTCCTTGCCTGCGAGATCAAACTTCTGAAGGACGAGCTCAAGCTCGCACAAGAATCCAAGGCGCCGGCTCCGCCGCCTCTGGACGAGCGGCTTCGAAGTCGTCACTTCACCGAGTACGAGATAGAAGTGATGATGCAAGAAAACGAGCAGGCGACGACCGCGATGGTGATCAAGGTTTTGCAGGAATCAGGCTTTTTGAACGAAGGTGGCGAGACCCTTACTGCGCGTGGGGTCCTTCCCTGGCTATTCAAGCCCATCCCCAACCCCGCGGGAGAGGGAGGCTCTCCGGGCGAAGATGCACCAGAGCTTGGCCAGGGCGACTAGTCCGGCGGTGGTTCCTCCAGCGAAACCTCCAGCGGTACCTCCAACGGGACCTCCAGCGGCTCCGCCTGACGGCCTCTCGCCTAGCTTATCTTTTCGCTTTGTAATTTTCCTTTTTGAATTTTTCCTTGAACTGATGTATGAGGCGAGACCCCTTGTGACCATGCGTTTTTTTGACGATATATATAAAAGTTAACTTTCTTTTGCTTTCGTCAGAATGTTTTATAGCTGTACCTTTTTTCTTATTTGTCATTGGCGGAATGCTTCCTCACTTTTGCTAGAACCCTAAGCTCTTAGGCGATAACCGCAGACCTGTCCCCGTCGAGTGGGAATTCATTGAGCAGGCCCTGTCAAAAAGGCTTTCGTCGAAAGGCCCCTACCGAGAGGGTCTCGTCCCCTCACTTTTTTTGTTTCATGTCCACTGCACGCGCCTTGGCGCTTTCGCATACGCCTTAGGCTTTTTAGGTGACAAACTCAGCCAGTTCGCATCGTGTGTTACCCAAGTAAACTTCGCCAAGAAGGGTGTGCCGAATAGGCGTGCTGAGAAGCCCTTGCCGAGCGAGAAAAGCGTCGGTCAGGCCCTGCCGAAATGCTATGTGTCGAGAGGCCATGGGCTTCCCCCCTAAACTTAGAACAGGTACTGACTACCCGAAAGCTTGCTAGTGAAACTCTTCGCGACGTTCGTCATGGGTCCCACTGCCCCCTCAGCTAGGTGAGAGCCTAAGGCCAGCTTACTAGTGAAACTCTTCGCGACGTTTGTTATTCTTCCTTTTTGTCTTCATCAACGGGAGAGCCTTTAGACCCGACCAGCTTGGAGCCTGGTCGGTAGGCCCATTTGGCGCCAACTGTAATCACAAATCCTATCCCTTTCCCCCCAAGCGAGCCTACGACCCCGCCAGCTAGCGAGAGCCTGACAACGGGTCTACTCGGGACCGAGTGCGCCTTCCAGCCCTGCCAGCGAATGGGAGCCTGCGTAGCGGGATCCTCTCGGGGTCTTCCCTTACCCCCCAAGCGAGTCTACGACCATGCCAGCTAGTGAGAGCCTGACAACGGGTCTACTCGGGGCCGAGTGTGCCTTCCGGCCATGCCAGCTAATGGGAGCTTGCGCAGTGGGATCCTCTCGGGGTCTTGCAAACTACCATCATCTTCCTCTTTCCCCCAAGCGAGCCTACATCCCTACCAGCTAGAGATAGCCTGACAACGAGTCTACTCCGGGCCGAATGCGCCTTCCAGCCCTGCCAGCTAATGGAAGCATGAGCAGCGAAATCCTCTGGGGGTCTTCCCTTACCCTCCCATGTGATCCTATGGCCCTGCCAGCTAGAGAGAGCCTGACAACAAGTCTACTCGGGGCCGAGTGCGCCTTCCAGCCCTGCCATCTAATGGAAGCCTGAGTAGCGGGGTCCTCTCGGGGTCTTCCCTTACCCTCCAAGCGAGCTTACGACCCTGCCAGCTAGAGAGAGCATGACAGTAGGTCTACTCGGGGCCGATGCGCCTTCCATCCCTGCCAGCTAATGGGAGCCTGCATAGCGGGATCCTCTCGGGGTATTACCTTACCCCCCAAGCGAGCCTACGACCCTGCTAGCTAGTGAGAGCCTGACAGCGGGTCTACTCGTGGCCAAATGGGCCTTCCAGCCCTTCCAGCAAATAGGAGCCTGCGCAGCGGGATCCTCTCGGGGTCTTATAAACTACCATCATCTTTCCCTTTCCCCCCAAGCGAGCCTATGACCCTGCCAGTAAGAGAGAGCCTAACAGCGGGTCTACTCAGGGCCGAGTGCATCTTCCAGCCCTGCCAGCTAATGGGAGCCTGAGCAGCGGGATCCTCTTGGAGTATTCCCTTACCCCCAAGCGAGCCTACGACCCTGCCAGCTAGTGAGACCCTAACAACGGGTCTACTTGGGGCCGAGTGCGCCTTCCAGCCCTGCCAGCTAATGAGAGCCTACGCAACGGGATCCTCTCAGGGTCTTGCAAACTACCATCATATTTTTCTGGCCACCAAGCGAGCCTTCGACCCTGCCAGCTTAATGGGAGCTTGAACAATGTGTCTACTCGGTGCCATCAAAACCATAGATACATCATAACATACAGAGAAACAATTCTTAAAATAACATATTACAATGATATACACAAATTTACCCATCCTATGGGTAGAAGCATTTCAGATTGTCGCCACTCCATGCGTGGCCGATGGACACCCCCTCCACATTCTAGAGGTGGTATCCTCCTGACCCCAAGGCCTTTTATATAATGTAGGGCCCTTTCCAACTGGGGTTGAGCTTACCAACGACCGCCGACCTTCCTGCAGCGTCGACTTTATTCAGGACTAGATCCCCTTCCCCGAACTGCTTGATTCTGACGTGTTTATCAAAATACCTAGCCATTCGCCGCTTGATTTCCTCCCATCTGACAGCGACCACGTCGCGAAGTTCTTCCATCATATCCAGCGAGAGCCGCAGCTCCCCTTCATTCTCCTCCCTCCATGTCTCATCTCCTTTGCTGGCGGCCACAATTCGCGGGGATTGAACCTCAAACTCCACGGGTAGGACAACCTCACAATCATGCGAAAGCTTGAAAGGGGTCTCTCCAGTGGCCGTGTTTGGGGTTATCCGCAAAGCCCACAACATCGAGGGAATTTCTCCACCCAGCTCCCCCTCAAGTTTTCCACCTTCTTTTTGAGCAGGTTTACAATGATTTTGTTTGCCGTCTCCACCTGGCCGTTGCTCCTTGGCTGGTGGACGGAGGCAAACTTGAGGTCGATCCCTAGCTGGGTGCAGAAGCTGATGAACACCTCGATGGCAAACTGTGGTTCATTGTCCGTGACAATGGCCTGAGGCAACCCATGCCTACAGATGATCTCCCCCACACAAAATTCCTGATGTCTTGGGAGGTTACCTTGGCCAACGCCTTGACCTCCAGCCATTTTGAAAAGTAGTCAATCATAATAAAAAGTAACCTTCTCTGCCGGCTTGCCGGGGGAAACGACCCAACTAAATCCTTTCCACAGATGGCAAAAAGCCATGGCGCTGTGATGCTTCAGAGCCTTTGAGCGAGCAAGAGTTGGAGGGGGGCATATAGTTGACACTTTTGTCACCTCCTTGCAATCTCCGCCACATCCTTCCTCAGGGATGGCTAGAAGTACCCCTTCCTAACCACCCTCTCCTCCAAAGTTCTTCCCCCCATGTGCACTTCCTCCAGAATCCTTGGGATCTCTTCCTCTACTATACATCGTGCCAGGAGCCCTGACAACATCTTCCAATATAACCCTCCTTCATGCATGAGATAATGTGCTGCTTTGTGCCTAAAGCCTTTCGCATCCTTGGTCCCTTCGGGGGGGGGGGGGGATTGCCTGTAGTGAAGAAGGATATAAAGGGATCCACCCATAAGGGCCGCCGATCCACTTCCATCAACTCCCCCTCCTCAATCACCGGATGAAACAACTCGGTCAAGGTTACCCTGCCCCGGGGTCCAAACTTGGCCAACCGATCGGCGGCTTCATTCTCCTCCGAGGGACATGTTGGATTGAGAATGTAACACCCCCTATCCGTCGCATAGCATATGGCAGTAGGTCCGGCCGGGGCCCGACGCCGTATGCCACAGACAGACCGAGTGGTTACTCATGGAAACCATCCAACCAATCTCAACGTCCTACACAGAGCATTCTAGCGGAAGTAGTTTATAAAAGTTGCAAATAAGAACCCAGCACTAAAGCATGAATGTCCACTAATCCAAAATAGGAATGTTATACAAATACCAACACAAGCCTTAAGGCCTTACAAAATGTTTCACTTGATATTACATGATTTACAAACCACGGCACGCAGGTCGGTCATACATGAATAAAACAGTAAACACTTCCAATTAGCCCTTCGAGGGCCGGCTTCGCACTTGGGCTTTAGCCCGCTATTGACCACTTGGTCCAGCAGCACCTGCAAGCAACAAACCACCGCACGGTGGCAAAACAAGGCAACGGTCAGCAATGCTGACCAAATTATAACGATCCCGCCCCCAACTCGGGGCGGCGATGCTCCTTCCCTGCATTTCATTAGCATAAGCGAGCAATATATAACCATAATCATTTCAACACAGACGTTGGCTCGCACGGCCACACGCCCCGTGCTCTCAGGGCACATTCTCGGTGAACCGGTCGATGTCACGTCAATTAAAGCCATAGACATTCCGGACTCACCACCGCCACTTTGACGGCCAAACCTATGAGCATTTTGTCTTCCTGGCCTAGGTGACGACAATTTAAGACATTTACCGCCGAAGACCCTAATCTATGCCAACGGCAAGTGCCACGTACCCTTAGGTCTCTTTAACCGAACGACATAAAACGGGTACGGTTCCATCTAACCCGTGCTCACATCGCAACGACAATTTAAGCCATTTGCGCGGGTCAAACTTCCACCGAGTCCCATTTCTATCACAATTCATATAACCCGGTTATGTTCAAGTTGGCTCTCAGGCCACCAAGTTGGCAAGATCACGCATCCGCCCAGTTTTCCGGGTGCACCTTTGGGTTAATCCCCAAGGCTCCCTGCTGCAATCTACCGTGTAGAAAACCCGAAAAATAGCCAATAGCACGGAGTCTTCTCCGGTATTTATGCAATGCAACATCACCGATCCAGACCAACATGTCCGGGTAGGCTTCACACATCATGCCTATGTCCGTTCTCGCTTACGGACTCTATACAACGGGGACTTCACATATCTACCCGAAGGAACGCCTCCAACTCTCCGCAAACTCGCGAGAGCGGTCTTACTATGCAAAGAAGGAGAGCTACTCATGCTCAAGAAGAGAATCTTTACACTTGCGTTCTTCTTTGGCGCCATGGAAAAATAAGCAGATGAAAAGCACCGCACTAGCTTTGACTTCGTGGATCCGGAGTCGGCTCGCGATTTGGAGCTTCGAAACTCCTCCAATGGCCGGATCTAGCTCCTTCTTCCTTCCTTGGCTCTCCTCTCTCTCTAAGGTTTTAGAAAGATATCCACTCATGAAAAGTGAGGGTTTCTAAGTCCAATCCCGGGTATATCCCTTCAGGAACAACCCCCAGCCGTTGGATCATCAATTAAATAAATGAACGGCTTTGATTCGAGACTAAAATGCCCAATCTGGACCGCACACGGCCTGGCACACGCCCGTGTCCAGGGCCGTGTGCCTCATTCGCCGTCAAAATCGGCTTGCCTGGAACCACACACGGGTATCGAACACGCTCGTGTTCGACCTGACACGCCCGTGTTCCACCTGACACGGCCGTGTGGCCGACCGTGTACCCTCATCATTTTTCCCCGAAAACAACCCGAGCACTGCACGGGTTCTAGGACACGCCCGTGTCCTTGCTCGTGTCACCTCAACACGCCTGGGCTCCAGGCCGTGTACACGGTCTCGACACTCGACACTTCGTCGAGCGAAGATCGTCGACCTGATGACACGGCCTTGGACACGCCCGTGTCCTAGGCCGTGTGCCTTGTCTCGACACCTTGTCAAGCAAAGTGTCGACTTCGCGGGCTAAGTGTCGACACGGGTCGACACGCCCATGTCGCAGGCCGTGTGCCCAGTCTCGACACAATGTCGAGCTCAAAATGTCGACTTCCCGGCTGAGTGTCGACACACGCTTGACACGCCCTGGGACACGCCCGTGTCCCAGGCCGTGTGCCTGCAGCCAGAACCCAAAACTGGCCCAAAACGTCCCCCGTCGCTCCTTTGAGTTTTGGGGCGTTACAACTCTCCCCTCTTAAAAGAATTTCGTCCTCGAAATTATATAAAGGAAAGACATGTACAAAACCAAAATTTGTACCTGAGCGGAACAACTCCGGATATTCGTCAAGCATAGTCTGCTCTCTCTCCCAAGAGAGCTCCTCACGACCGCAATTGTCCCACCGGACCTTGACCATCCTGATCTCTTTATTGCGTAGCCGCCTGACCTACGAGTCCTCAATCCGCACGGGCCTGACCTTTGTCGTCAGACCACTATCCACCAGCACTTGATCAACCGCGATCACTTGCGTAGGCTCTTGCACTGCCTTCCGAAGCACCGAAATATGGAATACATCATGTAAACCACTTAGCTCCACTGAAATATTCAACCGATAGGCCGCTTCACCAACTCGCTCCAGAACCTCAAACGGTCCAAGGTACCTCGGGCTTAGCTTTTTCAATCGCCGCACCCGCGAGACACCCTTGAACGTCTTGATCTTTAAGTACACATAATCGCCCATAGCGAACTCCACGTTCCTGTGCTTGGCATTATAGTACTTCGCTTGCCGGTCCTGAGCGATAAGCAACCTCTCCCGAATGGTTCTCACCAAAGAAGTAGCATCCTCCACTTCCGATCGCTTATACAACTTTGACTCACCCGTTTCTAACCAAGACAACGGTGTACGACATTTTCTACCATATAGGGCCTCGAAAGGCGCCATCTGAATACTCGCTTGGTAGCTATTGTTGTATGCGAACTCCACCAAATAAAGGTGGTCTTCCCATTTCTTTCCAAAATCCAAGACACACATGTGGAACATGTCTTCCATAGTTCTATTGACCCTCTCGGTCTGCCCATCCGTTTGCGGATGCAAGGCTGTGCTGAATTTCAGCTTTGTTCCCAACATTTGCTGCACAAGCCTCCAATCATTGGACGTGAACCGCCCATCTCGGTCACTCACGATGCTGCGGGGCACACCATGAAGCCGTACTATGTTATCCACATAAAGCTTTGCCAACTTCTCCACCGGATCATCCTTCCTATGCGGAATAAAATGCGACACCTTCGTTAACCGATCCACGACCACCCAAATGGCGTCGTTCTCCTTTTGCGACCTTGGCAAACCGTGCACAAAGTCCATAGAGATGTCATCAAATTTCCACTCCGGAATAGGAAAGGACTTAAGAAATCCTCCCGGCTTTTGGCACTCCGCCTTCACCAAGGCGCAAGTTTGACACTTCGCTACGTATAGCGCCACATCCTTCTTCAAACCCGGCCACCAAAACAGTTTCTTCACATCACGGTACATCTTCGTGCTCCCCGGGTGAATCGAGTACTTGGTATGGTGTGCCTCGTACAACAACTCCTCCCGCAAATTACCCACACTTGGGATGCACAGACGACCGTCCTTCCAAAGTAATCCGTCCTCCACAACGAATTGGGAATTTGACCCATCCAGAGCCTTCACCATGAACTGCTTCATATGAGCATCCATATCCAAAGCCTGCCGAATACGATCAGCCAGGTCATATTGGACTTCAGTCCAATTTAGAACTGCTTCAGCACTTGATTGCCTGTCCACACAAACAATCTCCAACGCCTCCAACTCCTGCACCAACCGCTCATCATGCACCGATAGCCAATTGGCTTGAGCTGGGGCTCGGCGACTCAACGCGTCCGCAACCGCATTCCCTTTACCAGGCACGTAGTGGATCTTGAATGTATAGTCCCCCAGGAACTCCATCCATCGACGCTGCCGCATATTCAGATCCTTCTGATCAATAAGATACTTTAGGCTCTTGTGATCGGTGTAGATATCAATCTTCACACCGTATAAATAGTGTCTCCACAGCTTCAAGGCAAAAATTACGGCCGCTAACTCCAAGTCATGGACCGGATAGTTCCTTTCATGCACTTTTAGCTGTCTCGAGCCATAAGCAATTACACTTCCGTGTTGCAGTAGCACGCAACCCAAACCACTGCCCGAAGCATCACTATAAATCTCATAGCCTTTGGTCCCACATGGCGAACTCAACACAGACGCCGTGGTCAACCGACACTTCAACTCCTCGAAAGCTCGCGCGCACTCTGGCGTCCAAACGAACTTATGCTCCTTCCTCGTCAAAGTAGTGAGAGGTAACACTATCCGCGAGAAGTTCTCTACGAAGCGCCTATAATAGCCGGCAAGCCCCAAAAAGCTCCGGACTTCCGCTACCGTAGCAAGCTCAGGCCACTCCCGTATCGCAACAATCTTCGCCGGATCCACAACAATACCCTCTCCACTCACTATATGACCGAGGAACGCCACTGAGGATAGCCAAAACTCGCACTTCGAGAACTTGGCATACAACTGATTTCTCCTTAGCGTCTCCAAAACCAAATGAAGATGCTTGAAGTGATCTTCCTCACTTTGCGAGTACACCAAAATATCGTCGATGAAGACGATCACGAAATGGTCCAAGTACTCCCTGAAAGTCCTGTTCATCAAATCCATGAACACTGACGGCGCATTAGTCAGCCCAAACGGCATGACCGTAAACTCATAATGCCCGTATCTCGTACTAAACGCTGTCTTCGGGATATCACTCTCCCTTATTCGCAGCTGATAGTACCCAGCCTTGAGATCTAACTTCGAGTACACCGTCGACCCGACTAACTGATCAAAAAGATCATCAATCCGGGGGATCGGGTACTTGTTCTTCTCCGTCAGCTTGTTGAGCTCCCGATAATCAATACATAGCCTCAAGCTTCCGTCCTTCTTCTTAACAAAGAGGACCGGTGCGCTCCAAGGCGAAGAACTCGGGCGCACATACCCTTGCTCCAACAACTCTTGCAGTTGAACTTTCAGCTCCGCCATTTCTTTAGGCGCTAGCCGATAAGGAGATCGTGACACAGGCTTTGCACCTGACACTAGCTCAATCGTAAAATCTATCTCCCGTTGAGGCGGGGCTCCAGGAAGATCTGCGGGGAACACATCAGGGTATTGCGATACCACTGAAATACAATCCAACGCGGTCTTCGGCTTTGCCACCTCCACTAGTGTAAAGAACAGTTCTGCACCGACACGAACCGCCTTCACCACCTGAAGAGTAGACATCAAGGTCTTGCTCGACCCCTTTAAGCCCGTAAAAGTCGTCTCACGACTTGCTCCCAGCTTGACTTCCTTGCGACCGCAGTCAATATAGGCCTGCTGCTCCGAGAGCCAGTCCATGCCAAATATAACGTCGAACTCCACCAACGGAAGTAAAGATGCCTGCAGGTCGAACTCCTGATTCCCAATACGAATCTTAACATCGCAGATCCTATCCGCTCGCATCGAACACCCATTGGGCAACAACACATCCAACTTATCCTTCGCCATCGAAGAAGGGACTCCGATGCGTGATATAAATCCTTCGGACAAGAAGGAGTGTGAAGCTCCCGTATCGAAGAGTGCTCGTGCCGGATTTTCACAAATCAATACAAATCCTAAACAAGCAGTGGTAAGGTAACATGTGCATAACAAGTATTTAAAGAAATTGACTTGCTATAATTTAAACCGTACCTGTCACCACATCAGCCTGTTTGATGGCCTCCTGTTGGCCAAGATTATACACCCTTGGTTGGGTCGGAGCATAGTGGGATGCGGTCGACTCCACCGCCTTGCCCTTCTCTTCATAAGTCGCTCCCGGCCTTCTCTCGGACTTAGGACGTCCGCTCCAACAGTCACGAGCAAAATGCCCCGTTTTTCCACAAGTAAAGCACGCACCCGGGGTCCGACTCGTAGTCGCCCCAGAAGCACCAGAAGGAGCTGGACCCGAAGTCCTATGCTTCTTAAAGGACCTACGATAGCCGGACTTTGAAGTAGTCGACACTTTGAATTCAGATTTCCTATCACCCAAGCTTTTCTTTGCTTGTACATTCTTCATGTCCTTCTCCAAGGACCGGGCAGTATTGACCAAGGTTAAGAAACCCTGCGTCATCGGCCCCGAGAGTAATAATCTCAACTCATCTCTCAAGCCTTCATAGAAGCGATTAGTCTTGCGCTCCTCATCCACGATGGTGGAGCTAGCATATCGACTCAAACGAGTGAAGTCATGGAGATATTCATCCACGCTCTTCTTACCTTGAACCAACTTCAGAAATTCGTTCTCCATCGAAATCCTCTGAGTAGAAGGGAGGTATCTTGCTAAGAACAATCCCACTAAGAACGTACCAAAAGTTGATTGCCTTAGCCAACTCATACATCCTAGGCGAAAAGAGCAACCCAGGCTTCGTCTCCAGGCTTATATCAGAGAAAATCCTTCTTACAAGTAGCCTCCGAGATCCTCGGAAAGATTTCCCAACTCACTCAAGGATGGAAAGAAGATTTCAACGCCATCGTACTCCTTCGTTCGATCGTTGA
>CM077147.1:172843067-173004812 GCA_039583875.1 Platanthera guangdongensis
GGGCCCTTTGAGCGCTTGCGCAGCTTGCTGGGCTTGGTCACCACTTCCCACTTCAAGGGGGATGTTGAATTTTGTGAAGTGGAAGTGGTTGACGGGACAGGCCGTGCGGCTGGGCGGACAGCTTTGGCGACTAGGCGGATTGGGCGGACTGTGATGTGCGGCCTAGTGGAAGGTCTAGTGAAAGCCGGCTGTCGTCTGAGCGGTTATTGCATGGAGTCCGCGGACTGTGCGGCCTGGTATCTGCGGATAGGACGTTGGCTTAGGTTTAGCCAAGGAGCGGCCTGAGCGGATAGAGGCTTGCGACTGGTGCCTTTGCTCAGTGGCCGCGGGTGCAAGCTTGTGCTGATAGGTGGGTTGGCTCATGTCCGCGGGAAGCTTGCGGACTGGTGTGTTCGCGATGTGGGCTGTTGCGGACTGTGCTTAGAGCTTGGCTGAGGCCTTGTCGAGCTCTGGTGTTCAGTAGGTGCTCTGCTGTGGAGATCGATTGGCGGACTGGGTTTGGAGTCTGGGAGATGGTTGCGCTTGGACAGGAGTGTGAGGAGCCTGCGGACTGCTGGCAGTCTGTGTTTTGGTGTTTGGCGGATAGGGGTTTGCGCCGCATGCTCTCATTAGCCCTTGTTGGCTTTGGACTTGGTCACATTCTGTCAAGACCATGGTGTCTCGCGGTATCCGCCAAGTCTGCTGTGACCGGCGGACTGTTTCTATCTGCCTTTGGTCGTGGACTTGTGGCGGATTGAGGTGTGAGTCTTGCGGACTGCCTCGGGTTGGTGCGGAACAGCCATTGAAGGGGTTTTGTCCTGCAGTGGTCGGAAGCTTTGCGGGCTGATGCCTTGTCCGCATAGCTTGGGTGGACTGGAGAGGGTTCGCCAATGTTGCCTTGCTCCTGGCGGTTTTCCTTGGTATCCGGCTAAGTCCTTGCGGACTCGGCGGACGGTGTTTTGCTATCACGCGGGCTGGGGCGGTGTCTCTATCTCTAGGGCGGTGACCACACTCCTCACCTCGCCTATAATAGGATCCCCCCTGGCAGGTCTACATAACTTGAGTGAACAGTAGTTGGGTGGGCAAGGAGCTGCGGTCTGAGTTTGTCTGTCCGCGCGTATTGTTTTCAGTGCTGACGTTTGCTGTTGCAGGTCGCGCGGTTGCTTCAAGGAGCCAGGAGTTGGCTGTGACTTCGGTCAAGTACTTGGAAGTGTGCGGTCTCTGCGGACTCAGCAGCATGAGTCGCTCTGTCTTCTGTCAATTATGTTTCATCTTGCTACTTCAATAACCTGTCCGCCGGCCCCCAAGCGGGTAGTGGGTGTTCCTGCTTCGGTCAGCTTCTGCAGAGACGAATAACGGTGTGTCCGCGCGGCCTCGCGGCTTCGGCGGACTCCGTGCTATTCGGCGGATTGCAGCTAAGTTCGGGCGATCTCACGGACTCGGCGACCTCGGCGGTCTCGCGGACTCCGGTACTGTCCGCCCGTCTTGTTTTTTGGTGCTTTCGTTTACAAAGTTATACTAGTGAATCATGTCTCGCTATGTAATTCCTCGTGTTATAAAGAAGTAATGAATAACGACCGCTTGTGCTTCAATGTTTGTTGGGATTAATGAAAGTCCACTAGTGTCAGCTGTGTGCACCTATGGGGGGGGGGGAATAGGTGACGAGTAGCACTTTTGCGGAATTTACGAACGTACCTGCACAATAAAAATACAAAGCACAGCACACAGAAACACAGCAAATTTATAGTGGTTCCCCGACTTGGGTACATCCACTTTCCCCCTTCGACCTATCTCCCCAACAAGGGACGACTCGGTCACTTCTCCAACGGGATTGAAATCCAATCCCTTCACTAACGGAAGGAGCCCTTCCACACGTGAGAGTCAACACTCCCACAAAACGGGTTGCACCCAACCCTTACAAACGGAACAAAAGTTCCTTTACAACAAAATTAAATATAGAATGTATATGAGATACAAACTTCTTTTGGAGACTACGGTGTTCCTCTTCGTTCGACGACGTGTTCTTGAAGTCGATGAAGAGTCTACAACCTTGGTCTCTCTTGGAGAGGATCTCCCCGGAACGGCGGCGGCACAACGAGCGGCGGCTAGCTTCGGGATCGGCGGCTACGATGATGAGCGGCTGCTGAACTTGGAGATCCAAACTTCGTAGCGAAGCAAACTAGGTCTACCAACGGTCACTCTAGGATCGGTCGTCTCGATCGATTCGGACGGAGAGTTTTTCCCGGTCAACAAATCGAGAGACAAGAGATCTCTGGATAGACGCGTGAGACTCAAGCTTTGCTAAGCTTCTGTCGCCGGAGATTACGAAGGAATCTCAAATGTTGACGGCGACCAACAATCCCGAGCGCGACGGCGGCGGCGGAGAGGAGTCGCGGAATTAGGGTTACGAGGCGGCTCAGTTTCTTTCTCGTTCTTCCGTTCCTTTTACTGTTCAAAATACCTGTATATATATACTGTAGAGTTTTCCAATATGACCGTTTGTGGGACCACCAATAGAAATCCCAAATCCCGGTCCAAAGGTTTAACAGCGCAGAATCCGGTTCAGAAATTCCAGAGAAAACGCCAAGGAAAATCGGCGAGAATCGCAGGCGATTCTCGACGAATCGGCGAGAATCACCAAGTGATTCTCGACGATTCGTCGAGAATCGTTAGTGATTCTCGCCGAATCACTTATTGATTCTCAACGAATTTCACTTTGTATACATGAGCCTTGGCCACTGGTTCGGCGAGAATCACTAGTGATTCTCGCCGAATCTTACTTGGCACCGTTTTGAGGTGCCAGAAGGAGTCGGCGAGAATCACTATGATTCTCGTCGATTCGGCGAGAATCACTAGTGATTCTCGTCGAATTTTCCTTGGGACGAATTTCGTCTTCCACCCAGGAGCTGCTCCTTGATCCATCCATGCTCCTTGTCTTCTCTTGCATATGAACTGCCCTGTACTTGAAAGTAAGTGCACTCCAATAGAGAGAGTACACGTAGGCCAACACACTGATCTGCTCAACGAGGGATTACGTCGTGCAGACCCGTGTATATTGACCTACTGCACCCTGACATTGGTGTGCACTTAGCGTGGAGGAGCTGCAAGTACAACTTAAGATGTTTCATCAAATACATTGTGAATTCATCTTAGCTTGACAGGTGGCTTCCTCAAATCTAGGTAATCGTGGATACAATACCCAACAATCTCCCCCTATTTGACGAAGCCAAAAACCTACTAGCTAAGATGAATAACACCTATCAAATAATAAACATAGCATTCAGAATTAAACATGCAGCACAAGAGAATATATGCAATCAGATCAGGACTTGAGTCATTCACAAATTCAAATATATATACCAAGATAAATATATTCACATATAATCCAGAATTGTTTATATGACAATAATAATCATTAAATGTTCTTAAGACACAGTGACAAGCTATAAAGTGTTGACTATTTGTCCTTAGCTACGTCACCCTTAAGATTTTGAGCCAAGTACTTCTTGCTTTGCCTCTCCATGTATTCTTTGGGCTTCGGGTAGTACCAGGAGGAGCAACTTTATCTGGATCCTTGTTGTTTCTGAAAAAGATGTTGCGTTTCGCTTCAAACGTTTGTGCGTTTCCCACTCATACTGGCTATATACTTCGTTTCGATTGATCTCTCCTCTTTCTTGCAGCCAGAAGGTGTCTAAGATTATGTTCCTTGAAACTGGACTCCACCTTTCGTTTCGTACATCCTCCTCATTCATTCGAGTTCTCTTTGCAGCCTGTGTCTCCTTGGAGGTCCCTTCTTGAACTTTTCTCTTTCTCCCTGGCTTTTGCTAAGCCCTCTTGGTCAAACATACTCCTCAGTTTAGCTTTGGAGAGAGCCCTAGCATCAGCGTCATTTGTGGGAATATCTGCAGCACTTGCACTTACATCCTCAGCAACACTTACTTCCTCAGCGCCTTAGATGTCTCAGGAACCTGAATACCGGCAGGATGTCAGGCAGACGACGCCTAACGTACCCAGCGCCTGTTGGAGCATCCACCAGCAGCTCTCATAGACATATTTGCTTGATTGTGCGAAGTTTGTATCCATGCTTTCTTGGAGCTCGGCAACTTAGCGATATACTCTTTCTCCCCCTTTTTGGCTTCGACAGCTATGCAGTTGGCATATGAGTGCAGGGAGTCATCAATATGCTTAGTTGTCTTGGTGAATTCAGTGATCAGGGTCTGCTGATTTGCATTTAAAGTGACCATATTACCATCAAACTTCTGAATGTTGTTGGCTACAACGTGTGCGTTCTGATTTACAACAGCCAGAGTATCAGTATTCTTTTTCAAACCGGCCATTAAAGTGTGACAGCTTCGCCGGCCGCGGTATACTTTTCTTCGAATTTCTTCTCCATCACATCCAGTTTATGGTTGATCTCTACCATATTTTTAAGCATGAGATCTTCAGAAGTCTTAATCTTTTTCAGCAGTGTTTTCTGAGCTGTATCAAAAGAGGCTTTAAGCTCGTTCACTATTCCTGAATGACATTGATAGTGTGAGTGGCCAGCTCATCTCGTAACGGTATGGTCGGAGGCACTTGAGGGCCTTGCATTTCTGCAGACGCATCTGTGGAGCTGGATACCATCACAGTCTCTACAGGAGGAATGTTGGCGGCCTCTGTAGATTTATTTAACTCCCCCTCCACTGGTGCAGATTTGTCAGGTGGAGGTTCAACAGGATCCGGAGTCTCAAGTACTTCATGTCCCTCATTCTCATCTTCCTCTCCGTCCTCATCCAAGAAGTCAAGTATATCAGCAGCTTCTTCCAATTCTCGATCAGCAGTTTCCAGTGCTTCAGCTTCGGTTCCTTGAGTGTTTCTGTTCAGGACCTCCTCATCCTCCAGCTCAGGTTCACTTACTTCATGAATTTCGGCCACCGCATCCCTGGCCACCTGGGCAATTTCAGATATTACATCCATATGAGGGGGTAGAGTCTCCCCCTCGATTCCTGCAGTCACGGTATCAGGAATTTCACCGGGGGTGACTGCTGGAGATACTTCTTGTTGCTCTTCCACAGCAGGCTGCCCGATACGCCGCTCCCATCGATCAAACACACTTGCATCCATCTTCTTCAAGTAGTGGAGAGGGACGCCTTTGCTCATGTCAAACTTGTCTCCGTTGAGCTGGTTTAGATATAACTTATGATGCGGCCAAAACTTGGAGTGCCCAAGGTGTCCTTGATCTTTGGAACAGCAACTCCCCCCAGTTGAACCTCTTGCGGCAGACAACAGCTATGAGGATTTTGAACATATCTCCTGAGATATGATCATGGGAGCCCGGCTTGCAGATGAGCACTTTCCAATAACGTCAGATAGGAGCTTCCCTTCTTCATTCATCTCTTTTCTCTTTATTGATCGAGTTCCTCTTGGAAGACCGCAGAACAAGAGAGTTCTGTCTTTGTCCTCGTCCTCCAGATAGTCCTCCTGCTCCGAACTAGAAAGCTGCAGGTAGCGAGTTAGCTTACTGGCAGACATCTTTACTTTTGTCCCAGCCACCTTGCTCTTGATTATGGAGTCTCTATCTCGGAGTCTTGCGGAGAGAAGAACTCCAGCACTTCTTTGTCCAGGACTTTGCAAGGGTGCTCCAAGACGAAGGTTAGCCCAGCCTCTTCCAGCATTAGAATGATATTCCGGAATTCGTCCGAGGCATGAGAAAATCCAGTGCGAACCAGCTCGCAGCCAGAGACCAACCCTGCAGTCGTCCTTGGAGCCATTGTAGATCTAGAGAGAAGCCCTACTCAAACGTTAATGAACTTTCAAAAGGAAAACTTCATTAGTGGATGCTTCGGGTGAGGGGATACCTAGAGGTGAAGTCGGTGAGGTGGTTTGAGCGGAGCAAAATCGAGACTTGGGGAGATCGACGGTGCGGGCTTCGGCGGGAGTCGTCGAAGCCTTTCGACGAGAACTTTGCGAGACCTTGCGGGAGCTTAGGAGGAGACTTCACGAGCTGGGGTTTCGGCGAGTCGGAGGAGAGTCCTGCGGGTTGCGGCGAGTTGGAGGGAAGCTCCTGCGGGTTGCGGGCGAATCGGCGGAAGAACTTGGAGAGGCGCTTGCGGGTCGTCGGGAGAACTTTTGCGGGACTCGTGAAAAGACGAGGGGTCGGCGGGATTCGTGAAAATACGAATAGGCGGAAGGGCTCTTCGGCGGGATTTCTAATTCATCGGGATTCGAGGTGAATGTCAAGGGTCGGCGGATTAGTCAGTCAGGAGATTTTCCGGCTCCTGATACTTTTTGTCTGACTCGAAATTGAGAGGTCCCTTGACTAGAAATTTTCACGTTGAGAAGCTTGCAACCTTTTATGAAGTTTCTGATGTCAAGTCTATAAGATGATAAATACATGTATATTTTACAGTCAATCTATTTGGATTTAACGAGGCTTTTTCAAAGACTTCTTGATGTCAATTGTGAGTTGTCGAGATTCACGATGACATAACTTCGTTACCCCTTTATTGATGTGTAATGGTTTGCATGCATCGAGTTAATCTCTCCGTAATGTGCACACACACATGATAAGCATAAGTATACGTATACACAAGGATAGAAATATATATATATATATATGTTTATTTTTGAATGAGGATGCATCATGACACAAGTCCTTGAACTGATCAAAATTACCTGGGATTTTGAGAGTCATCGTTTTAGTCCCACAGGTAGAACACATTAGAGGCTCAAAGTGAATATGCTCAAACAGGTAGCACATCTGTTATTGCAGACGTTTGTTCCATGTTAGCCTTGAGCCACCTACTGTCCAGTTCCCATCGTATTCACGGGGACCTAGACTACCCTGCAAGACAGATTACTTTACCTTAGGAACCCAAATCATATTGGGTCCTAGGTTCTATTAGCATAAGCACGCAACTGCCTTCCTTCAGAAAACTTGTCTGGAAGACTACCTCTGTCCCTAGAATGTGGATAAGCCCTTGCTGTGGGCACAGAGGGGTTGTGCCAACAGTCAATGGCAAAGTGCCCCACTTTGCCGCAACACCAACAAGGGTGAATGTTGTATCGCCGTTTTCGACCTGATCTAGTGACTGATGAAGTCACGGTCCTAGGTCTAAACGGGATAGGGCATGATCTTGTCACAAAAATTTCTCTTCCATCGCGACACGTGGAAGGGTGGAAAGAATGCATGTTGTGAGCGTTATGAGGCCGGAAGGTGGTGCCATTCTTTCAGGCATCTCCCTTACAGAGGCCCCATGGAACCTGACATCATGACTTCTATCCTCTCTATCCCGTGTCCTCGAGTGGTGAGAAGTCTTCTGTGAGCTGGGACATGCAGATCCACACTGTGTTGAGGCAGTGGCAGTGAATACAAAGGGCTCAGAATGAGCCTTAGGTATTCTCTCGTGGGTGGCCATGCCGGCCCTTGCACTCCGGGTGTCTCCACATGGGGACAGATCACCCTTGCAGTGACCACGATTATTCCTGTGGTCATACCTGAAGGCATGATGAGTTGCCTTCCTGCTTGGAGTGGGGGGTCGGAATACCGTTTCCCCATTTCTCCACGAATTGACAATCCGGGAGATCCACCGGTTTCTTGCTTTCTCTTAATGGCATCAACCTTGGAGAAGTTTGATACTATTCTTTTCTCATTCTCCAGACTACTCTCTAGAGCCGAGATCTTAGAGTCCTTGGCCTTGTTGGTGCCAATTGGAGAACCAACAAGACCTTCAGTCGAGCAATCTCTTGAGCTTGCTCCTCAGCAAGTAGATTGCTTGACTGAAGGGCTCTCTTCAGGGAATCAGCATTTTCTGAAGGAGGGCAGTTCTGTCTTCAGAAATTTCAAGAGATACGGGGCAGGATGAGGAAGTTACCTGCACTTCTGTGTTATTGTCGTTAGATCCAGTGACTAGTTTCATCCACATCAGAGCTGCTTTCCTCACTGTCCTCTTCAGTCTCTGACACGGACACTGGAGCTCTGATGCAATCCGAAGGATCCTTGCCTTCATCTTCAGAAGTGAGGACTCCTACATACGCTTCATCCTCTGATTGACAGCATATCCAGCTTTCTCTGACCCCCCATCAGCTCTGAGATCATCATCCACAGAGATTTAGCCTTTCTACATTTTTCCAATCTAGAGCGAGAGGCTCCACCAGACATCCATGATGATTTGTCGAATCCTCTCGTCCAGGTGAAATAGTGATAGTTCCGTCTCTGACATCTCAGCAATGCCCATGGGCACTTGGATCCCAGAGTCAGAGGTCTTCATGGGAATAAACGGACCCTCTTCCAGAATGAAGGATGCTCGAGGATCGATAGCATCAAGGTGAAATGATACTCTCATTCTCCAGATGGGATAATAATCCTTTGTGCATGCGGGGAGTTTGAGTGGCGGAATCTCATAATCCAGATCCATGCTTCTGACACTGGTGGCAGGATTCTACTCAAGGTGTTAACCTTTTTGAAGAGCAACCTGGCTTTGATACCACTTGAAAGTCCACCTAGTGTCAGCTATGTGCACCTATGGGGGGGGGAATAGGTGACGAGTAGCGCTTTTGCGGATATTTACGAACGTACCTGCACAATAAAAATACAAAGCACAGCACACAGAAAACACAGGCAATTTATAGTGGTTCCCCAACTTGGGTACATCCACTTTCCCCCTTCGACCTATCTCCCCACAAGGGACGACTCGGTCACTTCTCCAACGGGATTGAAATCCAATCCCTTCACTAACGGAAGGAGCCCTTCCACACGTGAGAGTCAACACTCACACAAACGGGGTTGCACCCAACCCTTACAACACGGAACAAAATTTCCTTTACAACAAAAGTAAATATGGAATGTATACGAGATACAAACTTCTTTCGAGACTACGGTGTTCCTCTTCGTTCGACGACGTGTTCTTGAAGTCGATGAAGAGTCTACAACCTCGGTCTCTCTTGGAGAGGATCTCCCCGGAACCGGCGGCGGACACGAGCGGCGGCTAGCTTCGGGATCGGCGGCTACGATGATGAGCGGCTGCTGAACTTGGAGATCCAAACTTCGTAGCGAAGCAAACTAGGTCTACCAACGGTCACTCTAGGATCGGTCGTCTCGATCGATTCAGACGGAGGGTTTTTTTCCTGGTCAACAAATCGAGAGACAAGAGATCTCTGGATAGACGCGTGAGACTCAAGCTTGCTAAGCTTCTGTCGCCGGAGATTACGAAGGAATCTCAAATGTTGACGGCGACCAACAGTCCCGAGCGCGACGGCGGCGGCGGAGAGGAGTCGCGGAATTAGGGTTACGAGGCGGCTCAGTTTCTTTCTCGTTCTCCGTCCTTTTACTGTTCAAAATACTGGATATAAATATTGTAGAATTTCCATATGACCGTTTGTGGGACCCACAATAGAAATCCCAAATCCGGTCCATAATTAACAGCGGCAGAATCCGGTTCAGGAAATTCCAGAGAAAACGCCAAGGAAAAATCGGCGAGAATCGCAGGCGATTCTCGACGAATCGGCGAGAATCACCAAGTGATTCTCGACGATTCGTCGAGAATCGTTAGTGATTCTCGCCGAATCACTTATTGATTCTCAACGAATTTCACTTTGTATACATGAGCTCCTTGGCCACTGGTTCGGCGAGAATCACTAGTGATTCTCGCCGAATCTTACTTGGCACCGTTTTGAGCCAGAAGGAGTCGGCGAGAATCACTAATGATTCTCGTCGATTCGGCGAGAATCACTAGTGATTCTCGCCGAATCGGCGAGAATCACTTGGTGATTCTCGTCGATTTTCCTTTGGCGAATTTTCGTCTTCCACCCAGGAGCTGCTCCTTGACCATCCATGCTCCTTGTCTTCTCTTGCATATGAACTGCCCTGTACTTGAAAGTAAGTGCACTCCAATAGAGAGAGTAACGTAGGTCAAACACTGATCTGCTCACGGGTTACGTCGTGCAGACCCGTGTATATTGACCTACTGCACACTGACATTGGTGTGCACTTAGCGTGGAGGGCTGCAAGTACAACTTAGATGTTTCTCAAATACATTGTGAATTCATCTTAGCTTGACAGTGGCTTCCTCAAATCTAGGTAATCGTGGATACAATACCCAACATTAACCTTTGTTCCTTGGTTTTTCCGCTGTTCAACGTGAGAACTGGGTAGTTCGAAGATATTAATTTGGCGTTTGGGCTATCTTGCTGACCATTTGAGAAAATTTAACATCCCGTTCCATGTCGCTTCATCTCGAGGGTGCCCCTTCCCCATACATGCACAAAGTTCACATCCTGATTGCGTAATTTCTTGCTTTGCTGATCAATAATCTGGTATGGTTTCCGTCGGGCTAGACAAATTATCTTCAATTGTATATTCTCAGATGAGATAATTTTTTCAGGATCACAGACATATTTACGAATTGTCGATACACGAAAAACATCATGCAACCTTTGCAAGTCCTCTGATAATTCTAAGTGTTTGCGACTTCGCCCACTCGTTCATGACAGGGAACCAATTTTATATTCTATCACGAAATTTTTAAGATCAATTATTTTGTGATCATATGTAAAATTTAATCAGTAAATATTTTTAATTAATGTCTAAAAAAACATTGTCCCAAATTATTAAATATTAGTGATAAAAAATATTTTTGTCACTAAAAATTTTAAGTTGTGAATAAAATTGAAAGAACTAGTGTCTAAACACCTAGAGGGGGGGTGAATAGGTGCACTTATCTTTTTAAACTTTTATGGCAGAAACACAGAATTATATGCAATTCTTCACAGCAATACAGCACATACACCACAGCAATCACAGAATAAAGCATACACAGAGAACACACAGATTTTATAGTGGTTCCCCAAGGTCTGGTACATCCACTTTACCCCTTCGCCTATCTAGTAGTGTACTAGATTCGGCCAAATTCTCCACTACTCCTCAGATCCTCAGATCTTACAGCTCAGAACCCCAAACAGGTTCTACAACTCAGAGTGATCCCACTCCTACAACTCAACACACAGCCCTACCACCACTCAGTCTTCACAAAGACCTACACTCAGCCTTCAACAAGGCCTACACTCAGCCTCAACAAGGCCTACACTCAGAGAAATGAATCTCCTACACTCAGGCACACAGGCCCTACCACTCAGCCTTTATAATTTCAGCTTACAACTCAGATCCCTTAGGATCCTACAAGAAATTAAAATTATAAAGTATATAACCACAACTCAGAATGAGAGAGAAGAGTTGACTGGTTTCTTGATGAGTTCTTGGAAGAACTTTGCTGAGATCAACCTCCCTTGGCTTTCTTCAAAGCTTCTTGAATTAGAACACAGTAGGGTTGAAACTCTATGCAGATGATCTTCAATCACTGCTGACTTAAGAATCAGATCTCAATCTGAAACTTTCTTCACAGCCTGGTTCAACAACTGTCTTCTTAGAAGGAGCTCTCTCTCTCTCTCCAACTTCTTAGATCTTCACTTGAAGGTCTTCTTCATTTGTTGTTTCTCACTTCAGTGATTGCTCTATTCTATCTGTCGATTCCTCCTTCTGTTGAAAGAGTAAGCCTTTATATAGGCTTTCTTCATGGTGACCGCTGCTGATCCGGTTTCTAACAACTTTCTGACAGCACTGACAGTTGCAGTAGACCGGCTGGAATGGCAGCTGTCAAGTCATCCAGTCACTTCTTGAATTTTCTGTAACTGTCTGAAAGTGTCAGACAGTCAGTCTTTAAGTGTCGACACTATAGACTAAGTGTCGACATACTAAGTGTCGACACAAGTAGACTAAGTGTCGACACTAGCCTTGTTGGTGTCGACACAACACCTTGTGTTGTTGTATCTGTATCTCGACACAGCTTCTTTGAATGTGTCGACACTGATTCTGTGTGTCGACACAAGCCTTCTGTTGAATGTGTCGACACTGATTGAAGTGTCGACACAAGTACTTCTTAATAATTTATCTGATTTCTGCTGAGTGTCGACACAACTCCTTTGTGTTGACATAAGCCTTCTTGTGTTGAACTTTGTTGAGTGTCGACACATCTCCTTTGTCTCGACACATGCTTCATGTCTTGAAACTTTGCTGAGCGTCGACACAGATCCTAGTGTCGATACTTGTACTTGAACTTTTGTTGAAGTTTGCTGAGTGTCGACACATCTCCTTTTGTGTCGACACATTCTTCATGTGTTGAGACTTTTGCTGAGTGTCGACACAGCCTCCTAGTGTCGACACTTGTACTTGAACTTTGTTGATGTTTGCTGAGTGTCGACACAGCCTCCTATGTCGACACTTTTACTTGAACTTTGTTGATGTTTTGCTGAGTGTCGACACAGCCTCCTAGTGTCGACACTTTTGATGTCGACAAAGTTCCTCTGGGTGTCGATACTGCTTCTAAGTGTCGACACTGATTCTTTATACATTCTTCATTGAGAGTCGACACTTCCTGTATGTGTCGACACTTTTCTTATGGTGTCGACTCTGCATTCCTGGTGTCAACACAACTACTCCAGTGTCGACACAGCTTCTCTGGGTGTCGACACAAGCCTCCTTAAGTGTCGACACTTTTCTTCTGGTGTCGACACATGGACTTAGAAACTTTTAGCTTTCCTTGCAATTACTTAACCTGCACACATCAACTCAAAAACACATCAAATACACCATGATGTATATCATTGAGTAGGGTGAGGCTTCTTCAAATCTGGTACATTTAATCCAATGTACCCAACAATCTCCCCCTATTTGGAGAAGTCATAACCCTTAGTCAATGATATACACCATACATAACAAATTCACAGTATGATGTAAAACAATATTAAATGACAGAGTAAGTACATCAACATGTATAAATAAAACATGTATACACAAATATCTTAGAACAGTAATGTAATAGATTTACACATATCACATTGTTCTAACAACTTCAACATTTTCATTATTCAAAAGTTTACAAAAGTTGAATGCAACTGATTACACATAGTAAACTTAAGAAAAATTTCTATCCTAAGGCAGCTCAGGCTCCTTGATAACTATGCCCTTTCCAGTTTGTATCTTTGCTTGAACTGGGGCTTCATTGTCATCAGCAGCAGCAGGCTTCTTCCCTTTAAGATCTTTCTTTTTCTGCTCTTCAGCTTGATCTTCTGCCTTTCAAAATAATGATAAGGCTTTGGGAAGTACTTGCTAGGCTCCTGTGATTAGGAGGTAGCTTTCCCATCCTAGCCTTTCTTCTATATTGAACAATAGCCTCTTGCATGTTCTCATGTTTCCTCCATTCTTGTTCAGAGTACAATTTGCCTCTATCCAGAATATTATCTTTAGCAGCTTTCCATGCAGTCAAAATGATATTCCTGGAAGTGGGGCTCCATTGTTCAAAATCAGGCCTTAGTTCAGCTTGCTCTCTGAATCTTTTCTTAGACAATTGAGTCTCTTGTTCTTTTAGCAAAGCCTCTTGCTCTTTCAGTATTACCTCTGGCACGGGCTGAACCACTTTCTCAATGATGACATTCTGAATTCCCTCAGGAGGACTATACATAGTCTGGATCTCTTGATGTATCATGTCAAAGTCTGCTGGAGGGTATATTACTTGAGCTACTTCAGCTTGCTCTCCTCCAAGATATGCAGGATGAATACCAGACTCTGCAACATTGTCATCATCACATAAGGGTGGATATCCAAGGGTGGCTCTGATGGAATTTGAAATCCACTTGGCATGATCAGAGCCTGCCTTGACTAATACCCTCTCCCCTTTATGACTTCTCTCCCAATGTAATCCCTCAGATCATCTTTCTGGAACCTTATCTGTGCATTCAGATAGTTTACTCCATCCTTATAGAAAGGCTTTAACCTTTGAGCTTGTCAGTAATTGCCTTCTAAGAGTCTTCTATAGCAGTTTTAACAGCAGTGAGGCTCTCTTGCAATGCTTTATCAAATTCAGTCTTGGCTGAAGCACTTGCTGTAGTCTGACCAGTAGCTATATTCTTCATTTCAGTTACTATTGCATTATGTGAAGCAGTCAAATTATCATTCATTCTTATCTAGTTCTCTCAGGACATAGCCTTGCTTCACTTCTAGCTCATCAAGTTTTGTCTGAGTTTCTCTTGATGTGTGGCCAGATAGACTACTGCATTCCTCCCTTATGGAAGCAGTCAGTCATTTCTTTCTTGTTCAGATTCACTTCAAATCTTATTGACTTAATGTCTTGGGCCAGATCAAACTGCAGTGACTTATGCCCTTCATCCATATAAGTTTGCAAAGCCTGCTTTGCTCATCAAGCTTAATCTGTAAAGCCACCATCAATGAACTATAGTCAGTAGATGGGGCAGACTGTGGAGCAATTGTTTGTAAGCTTTCTTATAATTCTGGCTCCTTCTCTTAAAGACTTGGAACTTTCTCTTCTTGGCTCTAGCAGTTTCTTCATCTTCTGATGCAGAAGTGCTAGCAATATCCACTCTGTCTTTAGAACTAGGATGTGAATCCTTCTCAGTCCTTGGTGGTTGCTCAGTATCCTTTGGCTTCTCAGTTTCTTTGCCTGCAGTTTCTTCTTCAATCTCCACATGCTCCCCCTCAATATTACTTTCTCCCCCTCAGCAGCAGCTTTTTCTCTCTCAAAGTCAGTTTGTAGAAGGTCAGGGAACAGTTCTTTTAAAGTAAATTCCTGTTGAGGATGGGTGGAGAATCTCTTATATCATCAACCACTTGATCAGCAACAGATGTGTCCTCCATGACAACATCCTGAGGTTGACTAAGAATCTGAGGTTGCTAATTAACATCAGATAATGTGTCAGTCATAACTTCATTCTCATAGGGAAATCTAATTGGTTGATTTCAGTTATTACCTCAAGTATGTCTGAGTAGCTTGTTCACTCTCTAGTGGAGTTGGCTCTTCCACAAGTAGAGGCTCCCCCTGGATTGAATCCTGGTGAATTGGGCTTGCTGAGGGTAGCTCCCCCTGCCTCTCTGCATCTTCTTGTCTTGCTGGAGATTGTCCAGCATTTCCAGTTTCTTCCTCATCAGGAGTAAAAACAACTTGCTCTTCAGAGCTGCTTGAGGATTCTTGAGCCATAGGGGCTGTCTTCTTCTTCTTTTTCTAAGGTGTGTCCTTTACTGGAGATGGCAGTTCTTTGGTCAGTACTCTATCCCACCTAGAGAAGATTCTCAAATCCATTCTCCTCATGTGGTTAATCTTAGATCCAGCTGCCTGATTCATCACTTCTGGTATACTACCAGCTAGGTATAAACTCAGAATTCTTCCCAAATTGGGCTTCTTCATACTCTCTTTTATCTCTCAAACACAACTGCAGACCAATCAGTTTCTAGTTTGAAGATAATCCTGGTCATTAGACTGAACATGTGAGCTGAAATTCTGTCATGCCCACCAGGCTTGCTCAGTATGACCTTGCCCACAATCTCAGATAGAAACTTGCCTTGCATATTCATTCCCTTTCTATTGAACACAGATCCTATTTTCAAGTTTGAATCTAGTCCACACCATCTCAATGCTTCTCTAGTCTTAGAAGCAGATACATCTTCTTCCTCCTTTTCCTTGGTAGTGAAGTACCTTTCTTAGACTTTTAGGAGAGACCTTCACCTTAGCCCCATGAACTCTTGACTTAATCTTTAGTCCTGATTCATCTAGATTTGCTGCATTCAGAAACTCCAGGACCTCCTTCTTCCAGATCTTGATAGGTTCAGAAACAAGAAATTCTAACCCAGTCTCTGCTATTAGGGTTACACTCCTTTGATTTCAGGTTCCGCCTCATCAAAGGCATGCCGCACGAGTTCATAACCTTCATTAACATTCTCTTCTAGCTTGGGCGCCATTAGGGTTTGAAGAAATTTGAATTTAGAGAAGAGAGATGTCGACACACAAGTTTGGTCTCGAAACTTTCGTGAGCGTGTCGACAAACAATGGCGAGAACCTATTTATACCTTTCTAGAATCGAAGATGAAAGGGCGCGTCAAAATACTTAAATTGTGTCGACACTGTTGAAAAGTGTCGACACTCACTTATAATGTCTCGACAACTATGTGTCGACACAAGTATAGTCGACAGAATATATGTGTCGACACTTGTATATGTGTCGACACCACTTAGCTCGACACTTAGTCGAGACCTTACTCGACAAATTCTAAGTAAATCCTAAGTGTCGACAACCCCTGGATGTGTCGACACCAACTTTTCATGTGTCGACACTAATTCTCTTAAGTGTCGACACTGACTGTCTAGATGTGTCGACACCATTTCTCTGAAATATCGACACCACTTTTCTGTGTCGACACAGACAACTCTGCGTGTCGACACCATTTTACTTAGTCAATTTTTTTGTAACTATTCTAAGTTTATCATACCTAATTCAATTTTAAATTTATTGAATTTGGTTTCATCTAAGGGCTTAGTATACATGTCAGCTAGCTGATTATCTGTATTAATATATTCTAGTGAAATATCTCCTTTTTCCACATGTTCTCTTAGAAAATGGTATTTATTTCTATGTGCTTAGTCCTACTCTGGGAGACCGATTTTTTGCAATAGAAATAGCACTAGTAGAATCACAAAATAAAGGTGTTCTACTTACTTGAATACCATAATCTTCTAATTGATGTTGTATCCATAGAAGTTGAGCACAGCAACTTCCTGCAGCAACATACTCTGATTCTGCTGTGGAGATAGCCACACTTGTTTGTTTCTTGCTACTCCATGATATCAGCCTTCCACCTAGGAATTGACAGGTACCTGTGGTACTCTTTCTATCTTCCTTGCAGCCTGCAAAATCTGCATCTGAATAACCTGTCAGTTCAAATTCTCCATTCCTAGGGTACCAAAGGCCTAGATAAGGAGTGCCCTTAAGATATCTCAAATTCTTTTGACTGCTGTCAAATGAGATTCTTTAGGGCAAGCTTGGTACCTAGCACAGACACATGTAGCATACATGATATCTGGTCTACTTGCAGTCAAATACAATAGGGAGCCAACTATCCCTCTATACAAAGTTTCATCTACAGGTTTCCCTGCATCATCTTTGCATAAGACATTGTTGACCCATAGGAGTTTTCATGGTAGTGGATGTTTCCATACCATATTTACTTATCAACTCTAGGGTGAACTTAGACTGGCATATGGATAAACCATCCTCAGTCTGTCTAACTTGGAGACCAAGAAGAACTTAAGTTCCCCATACTGCTCATTTCAAATTGTCCTTGCATAAGTTTTGCAAACTTTCTACAAAGACTACATTCTGTAGACCCAAATATGAAGTCATCTACATATATTTGGACTAAGATGATCTTGCCTCTAGATTCCCTAAGGAATAGAGTCTTGTCTATTTCCCCCTTGTGAATTTATTCTCAATGAGGAAACTAGACAGGGTTTCATACCACCCTAGGGCTTGCTTTAACCCATACAAAGCCTTCCTAAGTCTATAAACATAATTAGGTTTAGTAGAATCAACAAAACCTGATGGTTGTTCTACATAGACTTCTTCCTTCAGATTTCCATTCAGAAAAGCTGACTTAACATCCATTTGGTATACTTTAAACCCTTGATAGGTTGCATAGGCAAGAAACATCCTTATGGCCTCCAGTCTGGCTACTGGAGCAAAGGTTTGATCAAAGTCAATACCTTCTTCCTGCCTATATCCCTTAGCAACCAGTCTAGCTTTGTTCTTCACAATAACTCCATGTTCATCCATCTTGTTCCTAAAGATCCACTTAGTTCCTATTATGTTATGGCCCTTTGGTTTAGGAACAAGCTCCCAGACCTTGCATCTCTTGAACTGGTTCAGCTCCTCTTGCATTGCCTCAATCCAATGAGGGTCTAGGATTGCTTCTTCAAATTTCTTTGGCTCTACTTGGGATAGAAAACTGGAGTAGAGAACTGAACTTAGATTTCTGCTCCTTGTTTGTACCCCTTGTCTGAGATCACCAATAATTTGATTGGCTGGATGATCTTTTAGATGTCTATTTGCTGGAGGCAGCCTGTCTTCAGGTTGTACACCTTCATTCTCTTCAACTTGCTGCACCCCTTGGTCTTCTTCTGCATCAGGTGTATCTTGAACTCCCCCTGGACAGCAGCCACCTTCTTCTACTTGCTGACTTGTAGCAGACCTTCTTCTATAGTGAGCTTGTCCATCTTCTCAGTCACACCTGTGGAGCTGCAAACACTTTTAGACAATTCATTGTTAATGAGTCTAGCTTCATCAAACATACATGTACTGACTCTTCTACAACTTGAGTAGTCAAGTTGTAGACCCTATAAGCCTTACTGTTTTTGTTGTACCCAACAAAGATCCCCTCTTGGGATTTGGCAGCAAGCTTGGTTAAGTAAGACTTACCATTGTTAGGTATATAACATTTACAACCAAAGATCCTGAAATAGGATAGATTTGGTTTTCTGCCTTTCACAATCTCATAGGGGGTCTTATTGTGGCTCTTGGTGATAGTAGCCCTATTAATTACATGACATGCAGTGTTTACTGCCTCAGCCCAAATATTCGGGAGAGATGTGTCACTTAATAGGGTTCTACCAGCCTCAATCAAGGTTCTATTTTTCCTTTCAGCAATGCCATTTTGCTGAGGTGTTCTTGGTGAAGAAAATTCCTGAAAAATTCCAAATTATTCACACAATTTTGTCATACTGTCAGACTGAAATTCAGTACCATGGTCACTTCTGATTTTGACCACTGTACTGTCCAATTCATTCTGAATTTGTTTAACAAAGCTGTATAAGATACTTGGAGTTTCAGATTTCTGTCTAAGGAAGAACACCAAGGAAAACTTGAGTAGTATCTACAACCACAAATGTGTAGACCTTCCTACCTAGGCTGTGAACTGGCATAGGACCAAAGAGATCCATATGCAAGAGGTATAAGCACCTCACAGTATCTTTGTTCTCAATGCTATTAAAGGTGGATCTAGTCTGCTTGCCCTTTTGACAAGCTGAGCATATCCCATCCTTAATACACTTAACCTGAGGACCATTCCTCACTAACTCTTTACTAGAGTTGACCAATTGTCTTATAGTTAAGATGGGCTAGCCTCTTGTGCCATTTGACACAATGAGAGACTTTCTCATCAGCTACAAGACACACAGGAGAAACATTGTTCTCACACATAATGTCTACACAATAGACATTTCTCTTCCTATAACCTGTCAGAATGATCTTTTGATCATTTGACCTCCTGATATGACAACCATCTTTGACAAATGAGATGTCATATCCTAAATCACTCAGCTGACTTATACTAATGAGGTTGTGTTTCAAACTTTTAACATAAGCCACTTGAGTAATTGTAATAAGGTTGCTAGAAATGTTACCAAAGCCTTTGATGATTCCTTTTCAGAACCACCAAAGGTGACTTTAGGACCATCCTTGATTGGTGCATAGTCCTTCAGCAATCCCCTAGTTCCAGTCATGTGCCTGGAACATCCACTGTCCAAGTACCATATTGGGGCATGGCCACTTGGACTCACCTGCAAAACAGATTACTTTACCTTAGAACCCAAATAATTCTTGGGTCCTTGGTGCAAGTTAGTCTTACTCTTAACAAAACCACCTGTAGTTTTTCCAACAGGCAGTTTGCTACTCACCTTGGCATTAGATTATGCCAACAGTCTATGGCAAAGTGGCCTATCTTGCCACAGCACCAGCACTCAAATCTGTTGTACTTTGTTTAGGTACAACCCTGGATGTTTTTATCTTCAGCAGGCTTCTTGTTGAGTATTGGGGCTTTGCCCTTAGACTTGGACTGTACAGTCCTGGCAGGTTTAGTAAACCCCAATCCAGTTTTACCCTTTTGAGGAATGAACTCATCAATCAAAGGTAGAACAGACTTTGGTTTAGAAAACCTTGCTACTATATCTCTCTCTTTCTGAAGACTAATCTCCAGATTTCTGATTTGATCATTTTTAAATATATAGTCCTCATCTGAATAACAGTAATGTGCTTCAGTCTGGCTATTTCATTTATTTTCTGATCAAGCAACTTGTCAAAATCTGTTGCAGCAACTTAAGACTGGCAATCTCCTTAGCCTGACTCTTGGCCAAGGATTTGCTTTTCTTCAAAGCTTGCAACACTACTCTATATTCATCAATCAACTGATGAATGTCTCCTTCAGATTCAGATCCACTAACATCACTTGATGCTGATGTATCTGAATCTGACTCAGTACTAGAAATTGAACTAGCAGAACAATTTTGTACCTGACTTGGTCCAGGCTGATCCTGGATTTTGTCTCCTTCTGATAAGGCATCAGTCCCTGGCACTGATTGTCCTCATGCTCATATATTGAGTTCATTAGTTGTATGAACTCATCTCCCTCTTCTTCAGCAAACAGTCCAATATAAGCTTCAGCTTCTGAATCTGATTCTGAAGATGACATATCAGACAGATTTTTGTCCTTCTTAGCAATAAAGGACTTTTCCTTTTTGCCCTTGATTTGAGTCTTCTTCTTATCAGTTGACTCTTTCCTCTTCTCTGGACAGTCAGTAACAACATGTCCATGTCTGTTACAACAATAGCAAACTATCTTTGAGGATGTAGTTTTACTTTGCCTGACTTTCTTCTTTCATTCTTTGATGACTTCTGTGAAGTGGATGGCTTAGACCTCCACTGTTTCTTCTTAAGAAACTTCTGAAAATGTCTAGTGAAAGCTGCAAAATCTTCATCACTCCCACTGTTTCAGAATTCTTGCTTTCTGACTCATCTGTCTCAGTCTCAGCAACTTTTGGAGGTGGAGATGGAGACTTACTTTTATATTTCCTTGTGGCTTCTGTCTTGAAAGCCACAGCTCTTTCTTTGTTCTCAACTCTGGTAGTCTTCTCTTCCTCTTTCCTAACCATTAGCTGCATTTCATAAGATAACAGCTTTCCAAACAATGTTGGAGGAGGAATGTCTACTAATTTGGCCATTTCCCTTATGACACAAATCTTGGTGTCACAGTCCTTTGTCAAGGATCTCAAGAACTTATCATTCAATTCATAATTGCTGAACTCTCTTCCATAAGACATCAACTCATTGACTATCCTATAGAATTTCTTGTAACACTCAGTTATGTTGTCAGACCTGCCTTGTCTGAAGCTTTCATACTCTTGATTCAATAAAGACTTCATGTCTTGTCTTACTCTTCTGATCCTTCCATATAGACTATCAGTGTATCCCACATTTCTTTAGAAGTTTTACAGTGAATCAAATTCTGAAATGTTGCATCATCTATTACACTTACTATTCTGGGCCCTCTTGTCCATAGTGGCCAGAATAATCTCATCTTTAGTCATCTCTGAATAATCTTTTGGAGTTCTCTGATTTGCATCTAGCAAGAGACTTTCATTGGCACATATGACCCTTCTTTGACTGTGATATAGTTTCTAGGGTCAGAGGCTTCCATAAAAAGTCTAACCTTTTTTTCCAAATGCCAAAAATTCCTTTCTAGATTGGCAACTTCATGGATCCTAGCTCTTTGTGATTCTCAGTTGAACCCATTTTCTTGATTCTTGATTATACTGCTAACAGTATCTTTACTCAGACTGTTATGTCTTTTTTGAGTAACCTCCCTCTGATACCACTTGAAAGAACTAGTGCCTAAACACCTAGAGGGGGGGGGTGAATAGGTGCACTTAATCTTTTTAAACTTTTATGGCAAAACACATAATTATATGCAATTTTTTAGCAATACAGCACATACACCACAACAATCACAGAATAAAGCACACACAGAGAACACACAGATTTTATAGTGGTTCCCCAAGATCTGGGTACATCCACTTTCCCCCTTTGCCTATCTAGTAGTGTACTAGATTCGACCAAACTTCTCCACTACTCCTCAGATCCTCGGATCTTACAGCTCAGAACCCCAAACAGTTTCTACAACTCAGAGTGATCCCACTCCTACAACTCAGGCACACAGCCCTACCACTCAGTCTTCACAAAGACCTACACTCAGCCTTCAATAAGGCCAACACTCAGCCCTCAACAAGGCCTACACTCAGAGAAATGAATCTCCTACACTCAGGCACACAAGCCCTACCACTCAGCCTTTATAATTTCAGGCTTACAACTCAGATCCCTTAGGATCCTACAAGAAATTAAAATTACAAAGTATATAACCACAACTCAGAATGAGAGAGAAGAGTTGACTGGTTTCTTGATGAGTTCTTGGAAGAACTTTGCTGAGATCAACCTCCCTTGGCTTTCTTCAAAGCTTCTTGAATTAGAACACAGTAGGGTTGAAACTCTATGCAGATGATCTTCAATCACTGCTGACTTAAGAATCAGATCTCAATCTAAAACTTTCTTCCAGCCTGGTTCAATAGCTGTCTTCTTAGAAGGAGCTCTCTCTCTCCAACTTCTTAGATCTTCACTTGAAGGTCTTCTTCATTTGTTGTTTCTCACTTCAGTGATTGCTCTATTCTGTCTGTCGATTCCCTCCTTCTGTTGAAAGAGTAAGCCTTTATATAGGCTTTCTTCATGGTAACTTGCTGATTCGGTTTCTAACAACTTTCTGACAGCACTGACAGTTGCAGTAGACTGGCTGGAATGGCAGCTGTCAAGTCATCCAGTCACTTCTTGAATTTTCTGTAACTGTCTGAAAGTGTCGAGACAGTCAGTCTTTAAGTGTCGACACTAATAGACTAAGTGTCGACACAAGTAGACTAAGTGTCGACACTAGCCTTGTTGGTGTCGACACAACTCCTTGTGTTGTTGTATCTGTATCTCGACACAACTTCTTCTGAATGTGTCGACACTGATTCTGTGTGTCGACACAAGCCTTCTGTTGAATGTGTCGACACTGATTGAAGGTGTCGACACAAGTACTTCTTCAATACTTTATCTGATTTCTGCTGAGTGTCGACACAACTCCTTTGTGTTGACACAAGCCTTCTTGTGTTGAACTTTGTTGAGTGTCGACACATCTCCTTTGTGTCGACACATGCTTCATGTCTTGAAACTTTGCTGAGTGTCGACACAGATCCTAGTGTCGACACTTGTACTTGAACTTTTGTTGAAGTTTGCTGAGTGTCGACACATCTCTTTTGTGTCAACACATTCTTCATGTGTTGAGACTTTTGCTGAGTGTCGACACAGCCTCCTAGTGTCGACACTTGTACTTGAACTTTGTTGATGTTTGCTGAGTGTCGACACAGCCTCCTAGTGTCGCACTTTTACTTGAACTTTGTTAATGTTTTGCTGAGTGTCGACACAATCTCCTAGTGTCGACACTTTGATGTCAACAAAGTTCCTCTGGGTGTCGACACTGCTTCTAAGTGTCGACACTGATTCTTTAGACATTTCTTCATTGAGTGTTGACACTTCCTGTATGTGTCGACACTTTTCTTCTGGTGTCGACTCTGCATCCTGGTGTCGACACAACTACTCCAAGTGTCGACACAGCTTCTCTGGGTGTCGACACAAGCCTCCTTAAGTGTCGACACTTTTCTTCTGTGTGTCGACACATGGACTTAGAAACTTTTAGCTTTCCTTGCAATTACTTAACCTGCACACATCAACTCAAAAACACATCAAATACACCATGATGTATATCATTGAGTAGGGTGAGGCTTCTTCAAATCTGGTACATTTAATCCAATGTACCCAACAAAAATGATTAGTAGCTAATCTCATCCCTTATAAATAAAACACTATTTTTCCTCCAAAATAAAAAACTTAACTAAATCCGGATTCCCCAAACCCATGTTTTTCTCTAACTGAATGTAGTCGTGTACAAAAGGACCGGGCCTAGTGGGTCAGCCCGGTAAAAGCGCGGCTAGGCCCAGCCCGGCCCGGGCCCGAGGCCGAGGCCCAGGGCCCTATAGGGCTCAAAGAGCTCAGATTTAAAGCCACTGCCCGACCCTATGCCCATCCCGGCCAGGCCGGGCAAAGCCCGATTTCCTGGCTTTGCCCGGGCCGGGCTAGGGCCGGGCAAAGCCCGACTTGCGGAAAATAAGAGCATAATGGCTCTTATTAGAGCCGTTAATTAAACGACTCTAATAAGAGTCGTTGCTAACAGCTCTTATTAGAGCTGTTAGCTGCTAACAGCTCTAATAAGAGCCGTTAGCAGCGCTAGCTGCCCCGCTGGTGAAAGAATTGTTTTCAAGATAACCTAAACACCTACAGGGGGTGAATAGGTACAATTCATTTTTACTCTAAGGCAGAATATTAATTCAGTTAATCAAATGGAATCAAACAGATCTCTCTGCTACCACATCACAGAAATCACACAATCACACACAATCACAGATGACACATAGTTTTATAATGGTTCCCCAAATGATGGGTACATCCACATTCCCCCTTCGTCTATCTAGCAATGTACTAGATTCAGCCTAACTTCTTCCTTCCTTCTCAGATCTACAGATCTTACAGCTCAGAACCCAGTCAATGTTCCTACAACTCAGAGTGAGTCCACACTCCTACAAGTCAGGCAATTAAGCCCTACCTCAGCCTTCACCCAGGCCTACAACTGAGAGAATCAAATCTCCTACCTCTGGCACACAGCCCTACCTCAGCCTTCCCAAGGCCTACAACTCAGAGATGTAAATCTCCTACCTCAGACACTCAGCCCTACCTCAGCTTTATAAATTAGGCTTACAACTCAGATCAATAATGATCTTACCGAAAATAATAAAAAAATAAGTTTTATCTTTCACCCAAGTTGAGAGAGAATGGGTAGAAAGTTTTCTTGATCAGTTCTTGAAGAATCTGATTTCACAGAAATCTACCTATCTTTGGCTTTCTTCAAAGCTTCTTGAATCTGAACGCAATAAGGTTGAATTTCTTGAAGATGATCTTCAATCAGCTTCCTTCTTAAAATCCAGAAATCAATCTGAATTCTTCTTTGCAAATTAGTTCAGGATCTGCTCTTAAGAGACTAGTTGTTGATAGTCTCTTTCTTCACTTGAATTGTTGGCGCTCTCTCTCTCTCTACAAATTCTTCTGAAGATATGTTGAAATTCTTCACTTAGATCCACTTGAAATCTCTGACTGGATTTCCTTGTATATGTTGGATCTTCTGTTGTAATTGTGATTTCATGTACTTCATTATTTTTCGTTCTTCTTGTTCTCTTTTGTTGATAGAATCTGTCTTTATATAGACTTCATCCAAGGTTACCGGCTAATCCGTTTGCTAACCAACTTCTAATAGATCTGACAGTTGCAGTAGACTTGCTGGTTATGGCAGCTGTCAAGTCTTCCAGTCACTTCTTAAAACTCTGTCTCTGTCAGCAAAATGTCGAGTCTGAACTTCACATGTGTCGACACAAGTAGATTAAGTGTCGACACAATCCTTGGTGGTGTCGACACAGCTCTCATGGTGTCGACACTGCTTCTTGACATAGCTTCTGTAAGAATGTGTCGACACAAGTCTTGTTTGTCGACACAGTCACTTCTTGTCTTAACACAATTGCCTTAGAAGAAATTCTGGCGTGTGTGTCGACACAAGTCCTATGTGTCGACACAGTTGATGTCGACTGAACTTTCTGTATGTCGACACAAGTCCTGTGTGTCGACACAGTTGATGTCGACTGAGCTTTTGTGTGTCGACACATGTCCTGTGTGTCGACACAGTTGATGTCGACTGAACTTCCTGTGTGTTGACACAAGTCCTGTGTGTCGACACAGCTTTTCCAAGTGTCGACACAATTGACTCCAGGTGTCGACACAACTTTTCTCAAGTGTCGACACAAGTCTTCACAAGTGTCGACACAGCATCTTCTGGTGTCGACTCATGGATTTAGAAACTTTTCCTGCATATTCTTAACCTGCACATATAAACTCAAAACAACATCAAATACACCTTGATGAATATCATTGAGCTAAGTTAGGCTTCTCCAAATCTGGTACACATTTTCCAATGTACCCAACAGCTGGCCGTGCTATACAGCAGTACAGCAGCTGTTATACTGCTGTACAGAGCCTAGGGCCTGGGCTGGCCCGCCTAGGCCCTAGGCTCATTATTTAATTTTTTTTAATATAAAAACTGCCCCCCACTCTCTCTCACTCTCACTCGCTCTCTCTCTCTCATTCCCCAATCCCCAACCCGAGCACCCCCCCCCCCCCCCTCTAACTCTCTCTCTCACTCTCTCTCTCCACTCACTCTCTCTCAGTCTCTCTCTCTCTCACTCACTCACTCTCTCTCTCTCCCACTCACTCTCTCTCAGCTCTCTCTCTCTCTCACTCTCTCTCTATTTCTCTCTCCAACTCACTCAATCTCTCACTCTCCTAAGGCTCTCACTACCTCAATGACAGAATGGCGTCATCCTCCTTAACGCCTGGGCCGTCTACTCAGAGTACACCTGTAGTGGTGGACCACAATCGTAAGGTGGCAGTTTGAGAGCACTTCGATGAGGTTCAAGTTGGAGCCGTTTAAGGCGCGGTGCAAATTACGCTTGAAGTTGCTGACCCTTACCGGCAAGTCGACACTATCAAGACACCTTAATCTTGCGTGTCGAAACAAGCTCCCAAGTCCAGTCAGACCCAAATTTCAGGAGCAGGACAAATTTGGACATACGATTAACTTCGCCAACGGGACCTGCAGATGAAACATATCATCAAACGTGGGTTTTCATTCAACCATTACGACAATGAGGATGCGACAGAGTACATACATGGAGGCCTTCAGCCCAAATATCAACAGGTAAGTAGAGCTTCTCTTAGGCGCGACGACATTAAAGCTTATTTAGAATCAAAACATTTGTTAATAAATTTTTTTGAAAATTTAGAGGGTCGGGGTAAGTTTAACGAGTGACGTTTGGAGCAGTAGCATAAAAGTAGGATTATCGTATATATGTATTACATGTCATTGGATTGATCCCGTCTCATGGGAGTTAAATAAGCGCATAATTTGTTTTTGAAGGTTTCGAATATCCGCACACTAGTAAAGCTATATATAATGTAATTATGAAATGTGTGCGCGAATTTAAATTAAAAGATAAAATAATGATTATTTCTTTTGATAACACCTATACAATAACGTAGCTATTGATTGGCAAAAAGGTGATTTAAAACCGATGCTAAATATTGTGTTTTTTCACACTCGCTGTGTTTGTCATATTTAAATTTAGTAGTACAAGATAGCTTAGCCGCTATGGAACCGTATATTGAAAACATTCGTCTTATGCTTAGAGTCATTTATAGTTCTAGGCAACGATCGTAAGATTTTAAAAATTTTTTAAACGCACATGGTAAAAAATATTTTGAAACCACAATTTGATATGCCTATTAGATGGAACTCACCAAATAAAATGTTAAAAAGAGCGTTTCAACAAAAATCACTACTTATGAAATATTATAATAATATGATAATAGTCATGATTTAACTGCTGCCGATTGAGACGTATTAGGATATTACATGGATTTATTAAAATGTTTTTATAGGATGACGGTTTTTTTTATCTGGCGTGTATTATCCCACCAACTCACTAGTTATTGAAAAATTTTGTAAACATCGCACAAAAATTTAATTATTATAGATAACATGATGGATGACTTCCATTAATTGAAATAATTGAAGAAATTTTTTAAAAATATTATAGGGAATGTCTGCAATATTTTTGTGCGCCGCCGCTTTAAATCCGTTATTCAGCGTAGACGGTGTAGAAAATTTGATAGGAGAAATAAATACAAACTTAAATTTAAATTTCGATGATTGTGACGATGTTAGTATTATAAATTTAATTCTCTTTTTTCCGAGTGTTACAATTATTATGATAACTTATACGGCTCCCGACCCCGGGAAGAAATATCGCAACCAAAAACAAAGGATACTTTTAAAAACAAAATTTTAGAATTAGCAGCTAGGAAAAAGCGCGCACATCTAGTAGTTTAAATGAATTAGGAGTATACACTAACACACAATTCCGTGATTTTATGAGCACGGAGGAGATTGAAAACTTCGATCTCTTAAAATGGTGGAAATATAAAGTTAATACATATCCTATTTTGGCATATTGACCCGTGATTTACTAACAATCCAAGCTATTACGGTAGCTTTAGAGTCCGCTTTTTCTCTTATGCAGAGTTTTGAATGAGCGGAGGAGCCACTCAATGAAGATTCTCTGGAAATGTGCATCTGCTACAAGGACTACTTGGATGCTATGAAGAGAAAACATCACATTACAACATTAGAGGATAGCTCAGAGGAGATCGCAGACGAGATGGACGTGATGAATTTACAAGATGATTGAAAAGCAAGCACACATCTAGTAGCTACCTTGAAGTTAAAATGTATTTTTCTGTTTTGTTAAATTATTTAATATTGTAATTTTTATCTAAAATTAAAAATGATAATAAATTTCAATTTTTTAATTTATTTCAATTAAGTAAATTGTAAAATGTAAATATTGTTTAATATTAATGAAATTGAATTTTTTTGTTCATGCGACTATGCGAGCGAATTTTCTTAGTGTACTAAATTTTTTTAGTATATTAATTTTTTTAATATAATTTAATTATTATATTTTTTAAAAAATCTAATTGTAAAGTCCGGCCCGGCCCGGCCCGAAGGGCCGGATCAGGCCCCTTCCCGGGGCAGGGGCCCGAGCCCGGTTTCAGAAAAGCCCGGGCTCGTCCCGGTTGAGAAAAGCTCGGGCCCGTTGGGCCCTGCACCGGGCCGGCCCGATCGGGCTTTTATGCCCATGGCTAACCGAAGGTTTCAGTTTCCCCCGCTTCCTTGTCTTCCAAATCTAAATCAGTCCCCCCCCCACTTCTCCTATCCAAATCCCTCTCAGAAAACCTAAGATTTTCTAATCGGAAGTTTCGCCCACCTCCACGCCTCCCAAATCTCATCTCCCCTCAGAACATTCTCGTGCTGCAACTGCTGAAAGTTTTCCAAACACCGACGAAACCGCCAAATGCGCTAAGAGGACTTCCGACAACCACTTTGCCGAAGCCTGCTGAGGTGCGATCAAATTTCCCCAAAATCGACGAGGACTCCCCTGGGCCCTGGGTAACAATAAACTCATTCTCATTTGTATAATATTTATGGTTTGTGCTCAGTGCTAAGGGGAAGTTATATGGTTTCTCCAAGTGGTTTTTGCCTTGTTTTTACTCGGTTCTTATTTGATCTTGTTTTTTTTTCATTTCTCTTGACATCCCATGAAAGTTTTGTCTGAAAACTGCAGGATTTATTCATGCCAGGTTCAATCAATGATTGTTTTTGATGTTTGCATTGCCCGCCCATTTTGATCATGCTGAAGATCAGGCCAAATTCTTTCGTTTTTTATGTTTAGCTGAACCATGCATACTTATAGCGTGGCTCAATTGGATCTCTATTCAAGTCAAACATGCATCATTAAGTTTGATCTGATGTGTTAATATTGATTTAATTATCAAATTTCAAGATGTTTTTTTGTCCAAGATACATGCATGTTGATCTAAATCTACTCGATGCACTAAACTTGAGAAACAAAAAACAATTCAGGGTATTAAAGAAGTGGAGTTTCGGGTTTGTTTAAGTGTCTCCCTCCCTTCTTAAATCATTGAGGAAGAATTTTAACCCTTTAATAGTTTTTTTTCCCTTTGTTGTAGAATCCAACCACCCTCCTTAATTCCTACAGTCGCCTAATATTTATAAGGAAACTAGTAGATATTTAGGAGGTAGTTACAAACTTGGCAGTCATACCATTGTTATAGGCATTGTCTTTTAAATATTTAATCCTTAGATTCTAAGAAAACTTCAGGAGGGATTCCAAGCGGGATTTTAGGGCCCCTTTGGTCGACATGATCAAACCATCTTTTATAGTGCCCATGGACTTTTATTAATCACTACTTGGGCTGGTTTTTTGTGTGTGATGTGTCGAATTGCTAATTGTCAACTTGTGGGAATCGTCGGCTTATGATAGTTTCGTCTTTTGGTGGTCATGAACATTTAGTACTCTCCTTCTACCTACTTTCCATATTGAGATGTAGAACTCACCTATTTGCTAGGATTTATTTCTTTTGTATTCAATTTTGATCTCCTGATCACATGCATCTATGCACGTCATGGTACATATATACAGACTCCTTAATGTATATTGCATATATGCATAAGAAGAAATATAAACACATATACGAATGCATGACTTTGTACATGCATTTATTCCCATTCCATCATACAACAAATTAGACCTATAGCGGTGTTTTTAAAATGTCCTTGTAGGTTTTTGCACTTCACGGCGTTTGTTAAAAAAAGTGGCTAATGTTCAATAATCATATTAGCGGTGTTTATAAATGAAAAACCTCTGCAAAAAACACATGATTTGGCGACACTTTTAATTTAAAGCGCCGCTACAAGTATGAAATAATTAGCCCTCGTGAAATAGGGCAAATTGGCACGTCATTTCTTCCCGATCTAGGTTTTCCTCTGCTACTGCTATCCTCGCCATTGCCAATGCTCTTCCTAGGTTCTTCCTCGCGGCTGCCAGCGACATCCTGATTAAGAACAAATCCCGTGAGGAGGAGCTCGAGATTCTGGACCCGGACTTTGTCAAGGTCGACTAGGCCACTTTATTCCACCTCATCTCGGTCTATTTCCAGACTTATCAACTCTTTCATTTTTTTTGATTAGCTGAAGTTGGTTCTTGTTATTTCATATGTATTTCTGCATGTTTCTTTTCTTATGCTACGATAGTCTTTGATTCTTCCTTCTTTTAACCTCGATTATATTATTTGGTTCTTTGGAAAGAGTTCTTCATGCTCTCGGGTCAATGACAAATCCTCCGTCAAAAAACAATATAATATCTCTCCAATCTTTATTTTGTTAGTTCCCAACTTTTTTGACAATGGATCCTTACTTGATGTTGCGATGGAGAAGCTTTGACACCTAATACTTTCGCCAATGCATCCCGTGGACAAGTTGAGTTTCAACACATATATTTATGAAGATTGTATGGTGATAATAGATAGAAGAACATTAAGTACAAATTTGGAACTGTATTGAAATTGTTCCGATCCCTGGGTTCAAGCTTTTGTTGTCTAAATATTTCCATGGAAGTTTATATTTATGTATTAATTCAAGTCATATTAACTGTTCATAATATTTTCATGTAAATTTGTGGTCAAAGATCACAAGTTACACTCACCATTACCTGATATACACATGATTTGCACCGATGTATAAAACGCCAGCTTATTATCATCTAACTCTAGTATTTTTGATAGTATAATACATTTTATATTACTAAGAATCATAATTAAAAAAAGATGCAAACAACAATATGAATTGTTATGCCTTTTCCACTTCTTAATAGTTATACATTTGGTTATAAGAGAAGTTTTTTTTAACTAACGCCATATTTAAGTCATTGTACTGCTGAATATATAATTTTGCTAGCATGTTCTAACCTTTTTGTTATGTATCTAGAATAAAGTGGAGATAACACAGGTCACTTGGTTCGAACATCTTCAGGATCTTCAAGGAAAACATAGCGGGTAGATTAGCAATCCACCATACATACCAAGCGGTCATATTACTGGCTTACAAGCAGAAGTTGGTAGACATGAACCTAGCCTTGCATGATATTACATGAGTAGGGGACTCACTGGCCAAGGTTATTTTCATACATTTAACATAAAATATGATCTCACTTTTACACATTTAAGAAAAACTTGACATTAGCAGCTGTAGAGTCTTCTCTAACTCTCACTGTTGCACTCTCGCTGCTTTCATGGAGGTTGACACGTTATTCAATTCATCTCCAATATATAAGTTAGCGGAATAGCCGTAGCCACCCGTAGGTGCTCTACTCTTCTCTAATATCATTGTTGCAGCGTAAAATTAAGTATCTTTTAGTTTTTTTCTAAGAGTTTGCACTTCTGACATGATTATCAATCATTTGCTTGCTTTTTTATTTCCATTTACGTGGCATCAGAATAGGAAAATTATGGGTGTGTCCATGAACCCAACAAAGTGTTTAGGATCAGCTATCATTGCTAGCAATTTCAACTAGAAGCATAATAATGATCCTTTTAATTTCCTGAACAAGCTTATTTGCTGACTTGACTTTTTTTGTTCTACAAATCATATAACAACAGGTTGAATGCATTTTGAACCTAATTGATCTCGCTTGAAGTGAGTGTCTCGTCAAAAATGGCTTAATTGGTGATCGTTTAAAGGAAACTTAGGTAACATTTCACTTATTCATATTTTTGCTTCAGGAGTCCAATAGGAGTTTCTCAGCTTTAAGTGATGTAATATTTTCAATTGCCAAGAAGGAGGATTATATGCACTACAAAAATTTGTATTGAGTTTAATAAGAGATAATAGCTATACTATTTTGTATTGAGGGATTTGGGCTATCTCCCACCCACTTTTTTCTTAATTAATAAAATAATATATGTTTGTCAAATTCATCTCTGCGATGAATGTTTTATTTATTCTTGTGCTTGAATGTTTATTATTGAATTGTAATTAATATCAAATGAAATAAGTTTAGAATTTTGTGAGGAATTGAACAAAATTTAGTGGAAAAAACTCATTATTGGGTCGTTTTCTTAGTTAATAGATATTTTGTCACTAAAAACACATCATTCTAGTGACTACATTAAGATGGTCAGTGAAACTTCTCTTAGTGACCGAGTTTATTAGGTCACTAAAACTTTACTTTGTGACCAAAGTAATTTGGTCACATAAACTTTTTTTAGTGACAAAATTTATTTGTTCACTGAATTTTCTTGGATGACCAGGTTAATTTGGTCACAAAATATGCACATTTGGTGACTACTTTTTTTTTGCCACAAAAAATATTTAGTGACAAGGCTTTATTGACGACATTGTGATGAAATAAATTTGGCCACTATATGTCATTAGTGACTGTAATGTAATATTTAGTCACAAAATTTTTCGTCAATAAAAGTCAATTTTTGTAGTGCTAAGAACCCCAATCTTCTCACCAACGACCGAATAACTGCAAATTTATGTCCGGAATAGGTCGTGCCCTATTTCGGGCAAAGGCCGAGGCTATCTCAGCCCTTAGATCAAACCCTAAACCATCAGACAGTAGGAAAACTCAAGATTTTATGGAACAGATTCCATCAGCCATCACTCGTTGCCAAACAACATCATTTGACGCCAAACATCACACTCGATGCCAAAACACTCGACACCAAGCTGATGCTACTTCACTCGATGCCAAAGCGGATGCTACTGCACTCGACACCAGGATACGGTAAGCTCTAGTCCTGCTTCTAGCACAACTCCAGACCTGGTCTGTTTTTATTTTTCCCAAGTCCACCGACTCTTTAGGGGCTGGACCCCAATAGTGTCACAATCATTGTGCTATTTCAGTACTCCTCAATGTATGCAGATTCCAGAACTTCAATAAAATCGACAAATGACCACATCACGCATGCATGTGCATTGGACCGTATGCCTCAAAAATGTGTCTTTTTGCTCCAAACTTCCGGCCATATGTTAATATATGAATCAAAGCTATCTATTGGTCAAATTGGTGCTTATCCCTTCATTTTTCTTATCCAAATATGCATAACTTGACCAATTTTAATTAAATCGATTATTCATGACTGCATACTTAAACAAACATTAAAAAAATATCAAATGTCAAATAAAAACACTTATTTAATTCATTAAAAAGGAATAAACAATGACAAACCATAGAATTATCATATAATTTGTCTTCATCAAAAAATCATATAGTACATGTCCAACTAAAAACAGAATAAGAAAACATGCCCGAACTCTATAGCACATAACTAGATAATGAGGACTTATCGGGGAAGATATACCTCATCAAAATAATCACATAAGTCATATAATTGTGTGTCAAAGCACTCTCCTCTAATAGGCTTTGTAGAATATGTGTAATGTGTTTGTAGAATGATTGCCTCGTTCTCTTACATTTATAACATTAACAAAGATCAAAATCATATTATCCTAGATTTAATACCAAAAGTGGACGATTTTATCGCACTTTGAAGATAATGTTTTTCTAGCAAATACTTCAAATGAAAATCTATCGAATCATATCTAGCGGAGAAAATCTAGGTTTTCCCAATACTAAGGCGGTGTTTGGCATAGCGGTGGAGGCCGTAAACGCATGGGTTAAACCGTCATTCATTAACCATCACCAAACAAACTTCATCCCTTTAAACATAAAAGTAGATGAACTTCCTTAGGCGTGCATTAACAAATGACAGTTTAACCCTCATGTTCACGATCTTTTACCCTTATGTTGTTGGTTTTCCGGACCTTTTTGTGACCATTTCATTTGGAAAGTTCAACTCCAAACACTTTTAATTTCTTGTGCATGACCACTAATCTTTTCAGTGCAAGTTGATTTCTTCCACTTCTTTGTCATCTTTAGAAAAATTGTTTGTGCTTCCTAACTTTTAACTAGATCAAGCAAAAATATCCTTGTCCCAATAAAACAAAAACAAGAAAATACACAAATAGACAAACACATAAAAGACACATTTTTATGACATAATTAATAGACATTGAGATTTTTCAGATATCACAAAGTTATTCTTCCTAGTAATGGTGCCAAAAACTTGATATGCACGAAGGACCTTTATCCGTTTAGGTGGAGGTGACGAAAAACCATTATACGTTCACTCTTTAGGAGGACCGGGGTCCGTCCAGGTTGAGCTGACAAAGAACCTTTGTTCGTTCATGCCTCAGGAGGACCGGGGTCCGTATAGTTGGAGGTGGTGAATAACCTTTATTGGTTCGCGCCTTAGTAGGATCGGGGTCTATCCAGGTGAAGGTGGCGAAGAACCTTTGCTCGTTTCCGACTCACGAGGACCGAGGTAGGTCCAGGTGGAGGTGGCGAAGAACCTTTGTTTTTTCAAATCTCTGGAAGACCGATGTCCATCTAAGTGGAGGTGGCGAAGAACCTTTGTTTGCTCGTGCCTCAGGAGGACCAGGGTCCATCTAGGTAGAGGTGGTGAAGAACCTTTGTTCAATCCCACCTCAGGAGGATTGGGGTCTATCCATGTGAAGGTGGCAAATAACTATTGTTTGTTCATGCTTTAGAAGGAACGGGGACCGTCCAGGTAGAGGTGTCAAAGAACCTTTGTTTGTTCAAGCTTTAGGAGGACCGGGGGCCGTCCATTTTCTAGGGATTCCTCTGCTACGAAAGAGAAGTAGATGTTTTGTTGGAAGATGCATGTGATTGCAAATTTTCTCTTGCAGCTTATTGTTGTGAAATTCAGGAAAATAATAGATAGTGTGGATAGCATTTACTCCCCAAGCCAGACCTAAGCTCTGCGTGGTCCTTCTTGCCCTGGGTCCTGGTCACGGTGTGACTACTAAAAGCAATAGAGTCGTGCAACCTCCTGATCACCCCCCCCCCCCCATGATGCCTTTCCTCCTGCAGTGACAAACTTCATGACCAGGTGCAAAGAGGAGGGGATTGTCTCGAAGAGCATTTGGGGCGGCCGACTGAAGATTGCATTGTATGCCGAGCTAGAGTCGACTACTACGAACAGATTGTCCAGGGTAGCCTACCTTGGTAATTCCCCTAGGATGATGAGGATAGTGATCATCCCTTGCACCGAAATGGGGTGTTGTCAAAACCATAATGCGGTCACGTCACCGGCTCAAGGCACTCTTGGGGGATCTTCATGCTGAGTAACGTGGATGAGAACATGACATCCATCAATCTTCCACTGTCAATTAGTATCCTCTGGACCCTGAAGTAGGTATTGTCGATTCTTGCATTGATAATAAGGGGATCCGACGTGGCGTGCACATTGCATTTAGGTTTTCATCCCTGAAGAAGATGGCGGTATCTGATAGATGCTTCGTGTTTTCTGGTTCTTTCTCTGGTTGAGTGGCAGAGAGGACATGGGAACCGGGAAAGGTTGAACTAGCAATTTTCAACTTCCCTGACCATCTGTATACTCCCTTGCACATCCTGGAGCGCTGGGGACTGCTCTTTCCCATGCTGGTGCGACAATGGACAATTTGGTACTTGGTTCTACAAGTGTCTCCCCAGATGCCCCTGTCGGATGAGGTGCTCAATCTCCTCTTTCAGCTGGTGCAGTCCTCTATGTTGTGCTCGTTCCTGTAGTGAAACTCGCAATACTGTGTTTGGTATCCTCGATTTGATGGTAGCAGCTTGGGTCAGCGAAGCATACCAGATACCTTGATGGCCATGAGCACCTGTGTCCGAGCGGTGTTCAGGGGGGGGGTGAAACCCTAGTGCTGGCAAGAGCCTTAAAATCTCTAATCTATGAGCGATGTTGTTGTGATGTTCATCCTGGCGGTGTGCAAGAAGGCGAACTCCACTCCCTCTTTCACTTAGAGGTTCCCTCAAACTGCCGACGATGGGCTTCGATGGTCTCGCATACTGCGATATGTGTCTTGACCCGGTGAATGAGGTCTACGTAGCTCAGCACTATTTTCCGCATTTAAGCGGAGTAGAATCTACTTGGGTGGAGCCCTCTAAAGAAGACGCTGTGAAAAAGCTCAAAATCGACTCTCGGGATTTGTCATGCTGAAAGTGCAACTAGATCTGATATACTCTAGAGGGAGGGTGAATAGAGTATATGGTGTTTTACTATTTTTTTAAAACTTTTACAACAATTGTTGTAATATATGTGAGCTGGGAAGCAAATATAAATCTAATCACAGAACTAAGCTATGCAAAAACTAAGCACAGACAAATCAAGGCCAGAAACAAAAAGTAAACAAGCAAAGCCAGAGGACACAAGGAAATATAGTGGTTCCCAAACTTGGGTACATCCACTCTTCTACCACCCTAGGTAGGAATCCACTGCAGGATGAGTTGATCAGGTGTCCTGGGCACCAATGAGCTTTTGATAAGGTGCTCAAAAACCAAAGCAGATTTTTTGATCAGGTGTCTTGCCACCAATGAGCTTTTGACAAGGTGCTCAAAAACCAGATTCAAACTTTTGAAGGGAGTTTGAAAAACCCTTTACAGAGTGGGGGTGAGAGAGTGATGGCAGTCTTCTCTTTCTCAATCAACTGAGAAGACTAAGTGGATTGATGTCAAAGCTCCCCCTGAGTCCTTGAAATCTTCAGGAAGAAAAGCTTTGCTGAGGGTGATAGGCCTTCAAAGGTAGAACTCCAGCAAAAGATGATTTCAGCAATGGCTGAAATGTTGAGTGTCTGGAGTCTTGAAATGATGTTGGCCTTGAACACTTTGAGAGCTGAAGAGATCTGAAGATCTGAAGATTTTTGAAAGCTTGATCTCTTTGATGAGTGTTCTTCAGAATTCTTTTTGACAGAGAGTTTTGAAAGAGTCTCTGTATTCTGTATTGTGTGTCCTCTTTTTTTTTCTTCTATCTTCATTCAAAAACATTCTGTCTTTTATTCTCTGTGCCAGAATAGAATATCACTCTGTCAAAGATAGCCGTTGGTCTGCATTGATTGCATCCTTAATTGCAAAAACTCTTCTGGAGGAAAGTCCACAGAATTATTCCTTGAAAAATCCCTTGAAACTTGGTCCAGAAATAAATGAAAACGGCTAGCAAATCTCTGAATTAATTGCAGAATAACTCCTGTCTGATTTGAATTTGAATTCTGGAAGTTAACTGAAATCGTCGAACTGAGCTCTGCTATCGTCGAGCTGAGCTCAGCGAACTGGAAAACTCAAGCAGCAAAATAAACGTCGATCTGAGCTCAAAGATCGTCGAACTGAGCTCAGAGATAAAGATCCAATGCAGAGTCAAAATCGTCGAACTGAGCTCACCAATCGTCGAATGGAGTTCGACGATATTATGAAGTTGAGCTCAGCGATCATCGAGTGGAGCTCGATGATCTTCCGAAGTTGAGCTCGACGATCGTCGATCTGAGTTCGACGAATCGTCGTGCTGAGCTCGACGATCAGACTTGGTCTCCAGACAGAAAAACTTGGTCTTCAGGGCAGCTTCCAATCCTAGACTTCTAACCCTTAGACTCAATTCTAATTGACCTATTAAGCTATACAGAAGGTCAAACAAAGGTTCCTAGAGACATAGTGATCCTGACCCAAATTAGTAATAGGGTGTTCCAACAATCTCCCCCTATTTGGGTTAGGATTACTATTTACAGACTTTGGAAAATCAAATAACAACATACAATCAGAAAAGCATAAAAACAACAGCAGCTAGACACATTGCAGAAACATCACAGAGATATATATATATATATGGCATCCAGATAGCAGTCAGAAAAACCAAAGATTGTCACCTTACAGAGTTACTTCTTCTCTTTGCCTTTAACCATTTTGATTTCTCTGTTTGGATTTAAGGCTTCCTTGTTGGACCTGGTGTCATCAGCTGCACCCAAGTATGTTTGCTTTGAAGTCCTGGGAACCACAGCAGCAGGATGCAACTCCATATATCTGTCTGCATCAAAGAATTTGCTGGAGGCATATCTTTCTAGCTCTCTTTGTCTTTGCTCTGACATGGTAGAAATATTTGAAGTGTCTAAGCCTTGCTCTCTGGCTTTCTTTATCTGGTCTAATGCAGCCAACTCCTTCATCCTAGCAGTCCAAGCAACTGGATTCTTTTCAGGGTCCTCAAATGGTACAGGTGGCTCATACCTGTTGGAAGAATTATCTTGAGGAGGCCTAGCAGACACTGTCTCTCTTAGCTTGTAGGGGAATGGACCAGAAGTAGTATCAGATGAAACATGTCCTCCCCTGGAGTATGGGTGCTGCCTGGAGTGCCCTTTAGAATAAACCTGAATATCTCTTTGACTTTCCCTATATCCTCCTCTCCTGGAATAAGAACCCCTAGGCTGGCTTTCCCTTTGGTATGATCTGGCATGGGGTTGGTAGGGAGCCTGGCTTCTAGATGGGGCTTGACTTGCAGAGCTGCCACCTGCACCTGCATCAGGAGGAGGTGGTGGAGGAGGATGAGGGTGCTGGAACTGGGAGGAGCCCTTCTCATACTTTCTCTTCTTTTTCATTGCTTTCAGCTGATTTTTGGAATACTGCATCCAATGTTCAGTAATTTGGCAGTTATGCAGAATATAATAGGGAATATCATTATCATCCTTTACTTTTGCAGGAGGAACCCTTTTCATAGCTTTGCTTCCTAGCTTTCCTTTTCCTTGCAATAGTGGCAGCTGAATCATCAGAGTCTGTTTTGTATTCATCAGACTCAGAACTCTGGTCATCATATACAGCATCTATTTTCTTCATCAATTCTTTCTTCAACTGAGCAGCAGCAGATGAGGCAGAAGCAGAAGGAGCAGCAGCAGGGACAGCAGCAGAGACAGCAGCAAAAACAACAGCAGATTCAGCAGTAGATACAGCAACAGATTCAGCAGCAGATACAGAAGGAGAAGCAGAAACAACAACAGTAACTTCAGGAGTGATGGCAGCAACAACTTCAGTAACATCAACAAAATCTTCAGCAGGCTCAAAATCAGTGGCCTCTGTCATCAGAGAATCCTTGGATATCTGCTCATCAGAGGCAGTTGGAATTTCAGCAGCAGCAAAAACAGTCCTTTCTTCAACAGCAGCAGCAGCAGCAGTTACTGAGAGTACAAAGGAGGATATAATGCTGGGGTCACAGCCAGAGAAAGGCACCAGTGCCTTGGACAAATCTTCTGGGGGCTGGACATCATTAGGCTCTGGGAGATAACTGAAGTATGCAGTATCAAAGGCAGAAAGCAAAGACCTTAGGTCTATTGCCAAGACTGCAGTAGGAGCCACAGCAACAGGAACAGCAGATACAAAAACAACAGCAGCAACAGCAGTATCATGAACAGCAGGAGCAGAAGCAGCAGCAACAGCAGCATGAAGGCTTGCTTCATATGGCATCTCCCCCTGCCTGGATGCAGATACATCTGTATCAAGGAACACTGCTGGAGGTGCTGCCTGAGGAAGGAGGGAGGAAAGCCTGGCAGATAGAGCTGCCACTGACTGTTGTAGAGGAGCTAAGGAGCCCTCCAAGAGAAGAGAGAGCCTGGGGGCAAGTAGCTCATACAACTTGTCAGCTAAGGCTGGGAGATCTACATGCTCAATAGCAGGAGCAGAGGTAGATGGAATAGGGATGGCTGAGGATGCTGGAAGTGGAGGGCTGGAGAGTGGAGGGATGGTTGGCTGTGGTGTGGGGATGGTGGAGATGGAGGACAAGGGGATGGATATGGATGGAGTGAATGTTGGTTGGTCAATGATATGGTGGAGGAGATCTTGGAATGAGGTTGAGGAGGAGGGTAACTCTGGAGGAGATGAGGGGGAATCATCCATGTAGGAGTCATCCAGAAGGGTGAAAGATGGTATGGATGGGGAAGAAGTGACATCTGGTGGTGGATATGAGAACAATGGGTGGAATTGGTCTACTGGAGGTGATGAAATGGTTGCTGGAGATGGAATTGATGTTGGAGAAGGGCTAGAGATGGTAATGGTGGATGGAGCTGGAGTGGTGGATGGTAGAGGTAAGGTTGGACTTGGAGGAGGAGGAGAGGCAGCAACAGCAGCAGCCAGGTCTTCTGCAGGAGCAGAGACCTGTGGGAGAGTGACTCTGTGAGTCCTGGTGCCTGAAGGAGCACTAGATGAGGGCCTGCTTGGCTTGCTTATCTGCATGTCCCACTTGCCAAAGAGGGCACAGGTAAGTCTCTTGGAGGCATTTATGTGCACTCCAGAGGAGACCAGCAAGGTAGGGCACTTGTTCTGCAGGAAGACTCCAATAATCCTTCCAAAATTTACAAAGCTTTTATTTATTTTCTTCTTTATTAGGTCAAAGAAGACCTCTCCCCAGTTCAAACTTTTCTTATCTACCAGAGCTCCCATGAGGCAGAGCTGATGTCTGGAGATAGTGTCATGTGCAGAGTGCTTTACCAGCAGCACTTTTCCTACAACATCTGCTAGGAACCTGTACTCAACAGACAAGTTCCTTTTGAATAACTTGCTAGGGTTTCCCTCAGGATGACCCATCCTGGCAAGTATGTCAGAAAACTCCTCTCCAGATAATTCAGCAGTATCATCTCCATTTCTCAATCCAAAAACCTCTGTCAAAACTATGGGGGTCAGAGGTACCTGAGTTCCAGCAATAGATCCAACTATTGTGTTGTTGTCTAGATTATGAGCAATATAGACCAATTCCTTTATCTCATCTGAGGCCAGCTTTATCCTGGTGGTCATGAGGGCAGACAAGTTCTGATCCTTGAATAAACTCAGGATGTCTTGGAATATCTGATCAGTAGTGTTGAACGATTCCAGATCAATGTCGAATCCTGCATCAAACTTCATTGCGGCTAGGACAGCAACTGATACGGCCATTGTACCTGCAAAAACTTAACAAACAAAACGACCAAGTGTAGAACTGTTTGGAGGGAAGAAGATTCTTGCAGAGAAATTGAAAGCGCAAGAGAGAACGACGGCGAAAAATGAGTTTTATATTAGGGTTCGACGCAGAATTGGAAAGATCGTTGAACTCAGTTCGACGATCGAGGCTTCTAAAGGAATCTGAAGAGACTCCAACATCGTCGATCTCCGTTCGACGATCTTGAAAGGCGTCGAGCTCCGTTCGACGATCGTTCAGGGAACAAAATCGTCGAGCGCCGTTCGACGATCGTTGACCGAAGGAGATAGTTCATACTATCTGAGGGGCGCTGAACTCAGTTCGACGATTCTGGAAATCGTCGACCTCCGTTCGACGATCTTAGGGGAAATCGTCGAGCGCAGTTCAGATATCAGAAAATTCTAGTCACTAAGAGAAATCAGAATTTTTGCCTAGTCTTGGTCAATTTTTAGCTTTCAAAATCTTGGATATTATTTAAGACTTCCTCCATCTAACATTCCTAACTGATTTAGGAAGAAGGTGTGTTTCTTTTCATCCAAAGGCTTGGTGAAAATATCTCCCCTTTGTAAATCAGTTGGGATATAGTGTAATTCAATTTTATTCTTTTCAACATTGTCCCTTAAGAAGTGATGCCTAATCTCTATGTGTTTTGTCCTACTATGGAGGACTGGATTTTGAGCTATGGAAATAGCACTTGTATTGTCACAAAAGATTTTAGACTTCTCTAAGTTGTAACCATAGTCTAGGAGTTGGTTTTGAATCCACAGTATTTGTGAACAACAACTGCCTGCAGCCATATATTCAGCTTCAGCAGTTGAAGTTGACACAGATGTTTGTTTCTTGCAAAACCAAGAGACAAGTCTATCACCAAGGAACTGACAAGTTCCACTGGTGCTTTTCCTGTCAATTCTGCATCCAGCATAATCAGCATCAGAGAATCCAGTTAAATCAAATGCTGAATCTTTTGGATACCAGAGACCTAGATTTGGACAACTTTTAACATACCTGAGAATCCTCTTTACTAATGTTAGGTGTGACTCTCTAGGGCTTACTTGGAACCTAGCACATATACATGTAGCAAACATTATATCTGGTCTACTAGCTGTAAGATACAGTAAAGAGCCAATCATTGCTCTATATGTTGTCTGATCAACAGGTTTCCCATGTTCATCAGCATCCAATACAGCATTGGTAGGCATGGGTGTTTTCATACAAGATGCCTCAGACATACCAAATTTCTTAACCAGTTCATTAGCATATTTGGTTTGAGAAATAAAGATGCCTTCAGCATGTTGTTTGACTTGCAATCCTAGGAAGAAGGATAGCTCACCCATGCTACTCATCTCAAATTTAGAATGCATCAGGTTAGAAAACCTTCTGCACAATTTTGAGTCAGTAGAACCAAAAATGATATCGTCTACATAAATTTGTACTAGTAGGGTATGGGACTTATGGGTTCTAATAAAAAGAGTTTGGTCTACTCTACCCCTTATAAAACCATTTTCCAAGAGAAAGCATGCTAGGGTCTCATACCATGCTCTAGGAGCTTGCTTGAGACCATATAATGCTTTATTCAGTCTAAAAACATAATCAGGATAAGTTGGAGAGATAAAACCTGGAGGTTGTCTGACATAGACTTCCTCTTTGATGTCTCCATTTAAGAAGGCACTCTTGACATCCATCTGATAGACTTTGAAGCCTTTGTGAGCTGCATAAGCTAAAAATATCCTGATGGCTTCTAATCTTGCAACAGGTGCAAAAGTCTGGTCGTAGTCAATTCCTTCTTCTTGAGAATATCCCTGAGCAACTAGCCTTGCCTTGTTCCTTATAATTACTCCTTGATCATCCAGTTTGTTTCTGAATACCCATTTTGTTCCAACAATGGAATGATCCTTAGGCTTTGGCACTAGTTCCCATACTTTGTTCCTCTCAAATTGATGCAACTCCTCTTGCATTGCAATGATCCAGTGTGGATCTTGCTCTGCATCTTGAATGGACTGAGGTTCAATTTGAGAAAGGAAGCAGGTGTGCAACAGGTTTTGGTTGACCTGATTTCTGGTTTGCACACCAGCTGAGAGTTCTCCAATTATTTGGGTAATTGGATGGTCTCTTGATGTTACTAAATCAACAGGGGGTGTTGATTGTTCACCAACCTGTGTTGTTGTTTCCTCTTGTGGTACAACAACTGGCTCTTCAAGTGGTGGTTCAATATGTTGAGCATTGTTTTCATCTTCACTGCTTTCATCCTCTTGAGCAACCTGTAGCTTGTTCATATCTTCAACTAGAGAGTGTTCCTGCAAAGGTTCTATGGTAGAAGAAATCTTCTCCTTGAAAGACATGTTAGTTTCATCAAAAGAAATATGAACAGATTCCTCAATTTTCAAAGATGATTTATTATAGACCCTATAGGCCTTGCTGATCTTGGAGTATCCCAGAAACACTCCTTCATCAGCTTTGGCTTGAAATTTTGCTAAGTATTTCTTGTCATTATTGTGAATATAGCAAATACAACCAAAAATCCTGAAATAGTCAACTTTAGGTTTCTTCCCTTTGAGTAATTCATAGGGAGTCTTTCCCTTCAGTTTATGTATCAGACTTCTGTTCAGCACATAGTTGGAGGTGTTCACTGCCTCTGCCCAAAAGGATAGAGGTAGATGAGCATCTGACAACAATGTAGTGGCAGATTCAATAAGGGTTCTATTTTTCCTTTCAGCTACCCCATTTTGTTGAGGAGTTCTAGGAGCTGAGAAAGTATGCCTGATCCCTTCACTCTGACAGAACTCTTGCATAAGAAGAGAATCAAACTCTGTCCCATGATCACTTCTGATCAGGGCAATGTGAGTATTGAACTCAATCTGTATACATTTGAGAAACTCTGTCAGACACTTAAAGTTATCAGACTTCTTCCTTAGAAAGAACACCCAAGTGAATCTAGAGAAGTCATCTACAATTACTAAAGTGTAGGATTTCCCTCCTAGGCTTTGTACTGTGATGGGTCCAAATAGATCCATGTGTAACAGATACAATATCCTAGGTGAATCACTCTTATTAAGTGACTTAAAACTGTTTTTAGTTTGCTTGCCTAATTGACAAGCCTTGCAGAGTCCTTCCTTCTTGTAGGGCCAGAAGGTAGTCCTCTAACAAGGTTGTCCTTGGATAGCCTAGCAATAGTTCTAAGGTTTAGGTGTCCTAATCTCTTATGCCATAACACATTTGGTCTACAGACTGAGTTAAACAGGCAATATCTATATCAGTTGAAAGAAAATCTACTAAGTAGATGTTACCTTTCCTTATACCTGTCAACACAGTTGTGTTGTCCTCTGACTTGATTTTGCATAAGGTTTTGCTGAAGGTCACCTGGTAGCCTTCATCACATAGCTGACTGATGCTGATTAGGTTGTGCTTCAGTCCTTCCACATATGCTACCTTCTTGAAGGTTACTGATCCAATCTGGACTGCACCATATCCCTTAGTTTGTCCAAAGTTGGAATCACCAAAGATAACTTTGGGTCCAAGCTTGGCTCTGAAGGATGTGAGGTTGTCCTTATTCCCTGTCATGTGCTTAGAGCACCCACTATCCAAATACCATTGCTGGTTAGATGTTGGATAGGTCTTCACCTGCACATGAAACAATTTACTTGTTTTTGACCCAGTTTACCTTGGGCCTAGGTTGATAACCTCTAAATTCAGAAATGAAAGACATCCCTGGCTGACTCTTATATCCTTCAGGATGATATCTCCTTGGAGGTAAAATCCATTCAGTATAAGGGTTGAAGGTTTGGGATGAAGAACCTTAGGATTCAATTTTGACTTGCCTTTGAAAAGTTTCCAGAGCTCTGACCTCTGTTCGACGATCTTGGAGCTGCGTTCGACGATCTTGGGTCAGATCGTCGAGCTCCGTTCGACGGTCGACTATGGCTGAGGTCAGGTATATGAGATCGTCGACCTGCGTTCGACGACTTTGGCTGAGATCGTCGATCTGCGTTCGACGATTTGTCCTGAGATCGTCGAGCTGCGTTCGGCGATCGTCGATCTTCATTCGGCGATCGTCGATCTCCGTTCGACGATTTGTGCTGGGACTTAGTTTTCTGAGGCAGATCAGAATTTTTCCTGGCAACCTCTACAACTCCCTTTCCCTTGTCAGAAATGAACTTGATGGGAGTTGTTAGAACAATAGGTTGGCTGGATGAGGCACCCAAGCCCAGTGTACTGTTGAATCTTGAGTTCACTGTGCTTGTGATGTCCATCAGCTTGATGCTTCTCCCATTAAGGGATTCTTCAAGCTTCTTGGCCTCAGAGAGCTCACTTTTCAGTGTAGCTATCTGTTCCCTACAGTTCTCCAACTCCTGAGAGAGTTTGAGGTTTTCTGACTTTAAAACATTGTGTTCAGATAATTGATTTCTGAGAGAGATAATCTCTTTCTCAGACTTTAGCAGGTCTAAACACAGTGCTTTAAATTCAGATTTAAAATCTTCTGAAGTAAAATCAAAGAACTAATTACCTGATCTTCTTCAGGTTGAGTTTCTGAGTCTGACTCTGACTCTTCATCCTCTGAATTGTGCTGTGAGGCATTAATTGCCATCATGCAGAATTTCTTTTCTTCTGCATCATCCTCATCATCACTGGAGCTGGATGAGGCTTCTGACTCCTCTTCTGTCTCACTCCAGGATTCTGCAACAAACCCTTTCCTTGTATGCTTATTTTTGCTGGAAGAAGGTTTGCTATTGCCATTCCTTTTGGGGTCCTTCTCCTTTCTTCTTTCTTTTTTGTCCCTTCTGTCCTTATTCTTGTTCTCTGGACAGTCAGGAACTATATGCCCTGGTTTCCTGCAACCAAAGCAAATAATGTCTTTGTTATTGCCAATGGACTTGTCATACCTTGGCTTATCCTGCTCCTTGTATGATCTTCTTCTGAAGTCCTTTCTGGCCAACAAGCTGAGAAGTTCATCATTGCCTGTAGCTTTTTCTTCAGGCAGATCTTCAGTTGCCTTGAATGCTATGGTCTTCTCCTTTCTTGTGGCTGGTGAAGCAGCCTTCTGTTCTTCGTCTCTGTTCTTGATGAGTAGCTCATAAGATTTGAGCTTACCCAACAAGGCTTCAGTGGTGATCTCATTCAGACTTCTGGCATCCTTAATTGGCCCGATTCTTGAATCCCAAGTGCTGGGGAAGCACATTAGGATCTTGTCATTAAGTTCTGTCAGAGAGATCTCTTTGTCTAATGTCCTCAGTTCACTGACAATTAGACTCAGTCTGTTGTACATGTCTCCCACTGACTCAGTCTCTCCCTTCTTGAAGTTCTCATATTGGGAGATGAGATGGGATCTTCTGTCCTTTCTCTCATCAGCTGAGCCTGAGACTATTTCTGAGAGTCTATCCCAGATTTCCTTGGCTGAATTACATTCAGCTACCTTTTGGAATATGTCATCTGACATTGTCTGGGCTAGGATGTTCATAGCCTTGGCATCAGCTACTTTCCACTTTTTGATGTCAGCATCTGTTCCTGATGGAGGTGGAACAGCATTTGTACTTGTGCTCTCTGGGGGTCTTGGACACACTGTCAAAACAGAATTTAATATATCTTCATCAATAGAATTCATGTAAAGTCTAATCCTTACTTTCCAAAGTGCAAACTTTGACAGATTGCACACTGGAGGTCTGGTGCTAGCATAATCTTTGTTTTGGGCCATGATTTGTGCACACAAGATCTGATAATAAAATACAAAAGGAAAATAGATCTAGTGTAGGATCTTGGGGTTCAGGTGTTAGCCTGTACAACCAAACAGATATGGTATGTTTAACCAACCTCGCTTTGATACCAATTGAAAGTGCAACTAGATCTGATATACTCTAGAGGGGGGGTGAATAGAGTATATGGTGTTTTACTATTTTTTAAAAACTTTTACAACAATTGTCGTAATATGTGTGAGCAGGGAAGCAAATATAAATCTAATCACAGAACTAAGCTATGCAAAAACTAAGCACAGACAAATCAAGGCCAGAAACAAAAAGTAAACAAGCAGAGCCAGAGGACACAAGGAAATATAGTGGTTCCCCAAACTTGGGTACATCCACTCTTCTACCACCCTAGGTAGGAATCCACTGCAGGATGAGTTGATCAGGTGTCCTGGGCACCAATGAGCTTTTGATAAGGTGCTCAAAAACCAAAGCAGATTTTTTGATCAGGTGTCTTGCCACCAATGAGCTTTTGACAAGGTGCTCAAAAACCAGATTCAAACTTTTGAAGGGAGTTTGAAAAACCCTTTACAGAGTGGGGGTGAGAGAGTGATGGCAGTCTTCTCTTTCTCAATCAACTGAGAAGACTAAGTGGATTGATGTCAAAGCTCCCCCTGATTCCTTGAAATCTTCAGGAAGAAAAGCTTTGCTGAGGGTGATAGGCCTTCAAAGGTAGAACTCCAGCAAAAGATGATTTCAGCAATGGCTGAAATGTTGAGTGTCTGGAGTCTTGAAATGATGTTGGCCTTGAACACTTTGAGAGCTGAAGAGATCTGAAGATCTGAAGATTTTTGGAAGCTTGATCTCTTTGATGAGTGTTCTTCAGAATTCTTTTTGACAAAGAGTTTTGAAAGAGTCTCTGTATTCTGTATTGTGTGTCCTCTTTTTTTTTCTTCTGTCTTCATTCAAAAACATTCTGTCTTTTATTCTCTGTGCCAGAATAGAATATCACTCTGTCAAAGATAGCCGTTGGTCTGCATTGATTGCATCCTTAATTGCAAAAACTCTTCTGGAGGAAAGTCCACAGAATTATTCCTTGAAAAATCCCTTGAAACTTGGTCCAGAAATAAATGAAAACGGCTAGCAAATCTCTGAATTAATTGCAGAATAACTCCTGTCTGATTTGAATTTGAATTCTGGAAGTTAACTGAAATCGTCAAACTGAGCTCTGCTATCGTCGAGCTGAGCTCAGCGAACTGGAAAACTCAAGCAGCAAAATAAACGTCGATCTGAGCTCAAAGATCGTCGAACTGAGCTCAGAGATAAAGATCCAATGCAGAGTCAAAATCGTCGAACTGAGCTCACCGATCGTCGAATGGAGTTCGACGATATTATGAAGTTGAGCTCAGCGATCGTCGAGTGGAGCTCGACGATCTTCCGAAGTTGAGCTCGACGATTGTCGATCTGAGTTCGACGAATCGTCGTGCTGAGCTCGACGATCAGACTCGGTCTCCAGACAGAAAAACTTGGTCTTCAGGGCAGCTTCCAATCCTAGACTTCTAACCCTTAGACTCAATTCTAATTGACCTATTAAGCTATACAGAAGATCAAACAAAGGTTCCTAGAGACATAGTGATCCTGACCCAAATTAGTAATAGGGTGTTCCAACACATGCCTCAGGAGTGAAATGACAAAAGAACTTTGAGTAACTCTACCTCGCTCTAGCGATTGCCGGAATGGTGAGAGGGGTCCCTAACGATTCACCAATTTACAATGAATTGGTCGATGAAGAGGCGCATGAACTCCCCAAAGTTTTTTTTATCTCCCCTCTCGTAAGGAGTGGAACCATATGCAAGCATGCCCCTTAAGAGTCGTAGGGGAGCACTTGGCAGAACAATTGATCTGACTCGTTGAAGAGACACATGATTGTCTCGAAGTAATTTACATACTCCAGGGGGTCTTCCATCTCATTGAAAGCCTCAAAGTATGGCAGCTTGAATCCGTATGGTACTGTGTGCGCAAGGAACTGAGGAGCGACCTGGGACCCATGGGGACACATGCGTCATGTGTTTGGGAGTGGGGGTAGCCTTCCCTGGGCGTACTCTTCCTCAATCATATTTTTTACTTCCCAGTGAGTAAGCCTTCGGTCATCTTGCCTCGCATCAACATCCATCGGGCGAGGGTTGTGCGGAGTATTTTCTAGTAGTTTTGGCTGTCGTATATTGTGCACAAAGCTTGCTGCGCCAGACATTTCATTACCAGGAAGATCCCCAAGAGGAGCCACGTCCTGGGGCAATGCATGGTTCTAAGCAGCTATTGGTCTGGACCCTTGTGCGGTACCTGGGTTGGGAGGATTTGAGACTCCAAGATCTCGTAGAAGGGTAAGCATTTCTACCTGTCGCTCCTCCATCAGTCGAATGTGCTCTTCCATCGGTTGCAGGTACTACATCGGTAATTCCTCCTTGGAGCGGGGGGTTGCCTGCGGGCGAGTTGGTCGGGGGTAGATCGGCATACTCCTCCGGAACCACGTCGTTAGCGGTGTGCGCGCTCCTCCTTGCTATTGCATCTAGCTGGGAGTGCTTGCGCGGGGTAAATGTTGTCTTTTTAGATTCCTTAGAGCTTTGGGGAACACCCTTCCCACAGACGGCGCTATAATGTTGCAGGTCACCCGATTTTCTTCTGTTCCAGAGAATCAGATCGCCTTAGCTCGTAGTTGGACCGGGCACACAAACAGTTAATAAAAATCCAGCACAATAACATGAGGATTATTTTACCTTGGAAAACTCGGAAAGGGTGAAAATCGCATGACCGGATCTATGTTGGGCCAAAATCCACTATTTATCTTAGAGTTTACAAGTATTGGAAGTCTCCTCGGAGGGTGACAAGCCACCTCACTGTTACAAGCATTGAATACAAGATGGACAAAAAATAAACAAAGTCCACGAAACTTGAATGAGTGTGCCCACAAAGCCTGGATAGGAGCGTCCTTGTAGGGAAAAATACACTGAAGGCGGCGGTCGCTGGCTTGCGGGTACGCGTGTGCATACGGGGCGCTCGTTAGTGTGGGTAAGGGTCGCGCGCAAGTGCATGCGCTTGCGGGCGCGCAGGTTGCGCACGTGTAAGCCAGTCGTGCACGAGCGCAAGCCGCACACAAAAGCAAGTGCGCACAAGCGTAGGCAGCGCACGCATTTGCCAACCGCGCATTTATAGGCCGACCGAGCGTGCGCGCCCGCGGGATGGCCACTAGCGTGCGGGTGCGCTGCCACACGAGCACAATTTTGTTGTTCTGACCAACAATTGTATAGTGGAATTGACATTCTGGTGAAAAGTTGTCGTTATTTACCATAACAAAAAAACTCAGCGATCCAAAGTTTATCTCTAGGGATGGATATTGAGGTTGCCAACACCAGCTTTCTAAAAGGAGAGCAAATTTTGTTGGCTTGAATGCGATTTTTTCGGCCCGTACGTGATTTTTTCGCCGTACGCTTTTTTTCGGTCAGGACGTGATTTTTAGACAAGACGCGAATCTTTCGGTCGGCGCGAATTTTAAGGCCGAACGCAAATTTTTCGGCCAGACGCGAATTTTTCGGCCAGACCAGAATTTTTTGCCTGGACGCTATTTTTTCGGCCCAGACGTTATTTCTTCGGCAGGACGCGAATTATCCGCCCGGACGCGAATTTTTCGGTCGAACGCGATTTTTCTGGCCGGATGCGATTTTTCCGCCCGGTCGCGATTTTTCCGCCTGACACGATTCTTTGGTCGGATGCGAATTTTTCGCCCGAAAGCTAATTTTCCACCAGGACGAGAATTTTTCACCCGGAAGTGGTTTTTTCACCCGGACGCAAATTTTTCATCCGGACGTGATTTTTCCGCCCGGGTGTGATTTTTTCGCCCGAGCGTGATTTTTCCGGCCGGGTGTGATTTTTTCGCCCGAGCGTGATTTTTTCGCTTGAACACGTTTTTTCGCCCAAGCACGTTTTTTTCGGCCTAACGCAAATTTTTCGCCCGTACAAGATTTTATTTGCTCGGATAGGATTTTTTGGCCAGGACGTGAATTTTTTGCCCCGACGCCATTTTTACCCAACCACAATTTTTCAAACCGGACGCGATTTTTCCGCCTGCAAGCGATTTTTTCTGGCCGGGTGCGATTTTTTAAGACACGTGATTTTTTCGCTCGGACGTTTATTTTTCCAGGGCGCACTTGTTTCGCTCGGACGTGTTTTTTTTGGCAGGACACGATTTTTCGCCAAAACCTGTTTTTTTCGTCCGGACGCGATATTTTTTCCGGATGCGAATTTTTCCGCCTGGGGGAAAAATTCCAGTCTTGGCGAAAATAACACGCTCGAGGGGAAAACTCGTGTTCGAGTGGAAAAATCGCGTCCCGGCGCAAAAAAATGTGTCTGTGCAAAAAAATCACGTTCGGGCGAAAAATCGTGTTTGGGCGAAAAAATGTGTCCGGGCAAATAAAATATGCCCCGATGAAAACACATGCCCGGGCGAAAAAAGCGCGTCCGGGCGAAAAAATGTCTCATGGCGAAAAAAATGTGACGGTGAAAAATCGCGCCCCGACGAAAAAATCGTGCACAGAAGAAAAAAAACGCGTCCTTTCGGAAAAATTCGCGCTCTGGCGAAAAAACTGCACTCTGGAAAAAAAATCGCGCTCGTGCGAAAAAATGACCCCGGGCTAAAAAATCGCTCCCGAGCGAAAAATTCGCTTCCAGGCGAAAAAATCACGCTCTGGCAAAAAATCGCGCCTTCGCGAAAAATGGCTCCTGAGCGAAAAAATTGCCACATGGCAAAAAAATCGCGTCAGGGAGAAAAATGCATCCGGGCGAAAAAACGTGCTTGGGAGAAAAAACGCGCCCGGGCGAACATTTCGCGTCCGGGAGAAAAAACCGTGTCTGCGCAAAAAAATCATGTTCAAGCGAAAAAATCGAGCATGCATGAAAAAATCACGTCCGGGCGAAAAAATCGCGCCCGAATAAAAAAAATATTTTCCTTAATTTTTTGAAAATAAATATCTTCCATACGAACAAACAAATATATTCGTAGAATATCATACTGCACCAACCCAAAAGAATGGATTTAAACTCAATGTCAATTCCTAAATGTTTTGATATTTGATTGAAAATCAATTCTTTAAAACCAATCTCTTCCAAACAAAACCCTCATATACATTAAATATTCTTAGAAAAATATAAATTGTTCTTAGCAATGTTTTGAAGCAGAGGAAAAGATTAAATTTGGAACCATCCTCAAATATACTCCCAACCTCTGTAATTGTTACAAAATGAAGCTTCTTTCCTTCAAAAAAACTATAATATTATTTAATATATATCTATCAAAATAAATAAATATAAAATTTCATAATCTAAGGTGTGGATCAGGTCCGGGGAGTGTAAAGTGCAGCAAATGCACTGCACCGTAAAGTGCAGGCGATTCGACGGCCGCGAGTCCATCTTAGCTCGCGCGGAGATGCGTGCACATCTTAACTCGCTTTGAGATGTGTGCGCTGAGATGTGCACACATCCCCGCGTGCTCGCATCCATCGGATCGGTAAAGTGCAGCAGCTCGCATCCGGCAGATCACGCTGCACTTTACCCTCTCCGGACCAGTGTGGATCTCTGTCATAAAACATGTAACCGAATATTTTCTCGAAGATGTGACCCATCTACCTTGGGGTCTTAAACAACGAGGGATTATTATAGCCGGGCTCCGTTCCGAAATCTTCGCTCAGGTGAGAGGAAGTGTTGCCGTGTAGAGCTGTCAAGGGGTCGCGTTTTAGAGAGAGGGAAAACTTAAAAGGCAAAGTACGTGAGAACCCGTCCGAATAATAGTAGCACGCGAGCACTTTCGGTCGCCCTGGAATCTGGATGGAATAACTTCACCTTGATAGCGAGTCGATTTTTAGGACAGCTGAGCTTATTGATTGTTCAAAAAATAAAAAAAATGATTAATGTCTATGTTGACTATGCCTATTCAATATTCATCATGTAACAATCTTCTGGAATTGATCTCAAATCATTGTCATCACATTTAAGAGAACTTCAACGACCAACTCCGCAGCATTTACCTTTCACATTTTGCATGTTGCATTTATTTATTTATTTTAAGTTGTGCAAGGCCTAAAAATTGTTTTGGTATATTCAAGTAATTCTATTAAATCTTTACCCTATAAGAAAGGAGTTATGTTACACCATGTGTAACATTTTAATCCCAAAATGTTTTTAAAAAATCAGATTTTGTGTGTAAATTGAGGGGTATTTGAGTCTTTTGGCTTGCTTAGGACTTAATTTAGATTTTAAATCCTCCTTCCCTGAACTGTTCTCCCCCTCAAAATCCCGATACCACGATTTCATCGTCAGTTCTGGGCGCAGGGCATATCCATTCCTCCTCCGCCGCGAAATCAATCATCCCTAAACCACAACCGTCTAAGATGGCACCCTAGCTCCTGGCTCCCCGACGCCGTTCCCGCTCCTGCTCACATTCGCCGAAGTCTGGGTAAGACGTGTGATCACTGGCCTAAAGAAGTTGCATCACCCTCCGACATGGCTTTCAACCAAAGCTCACTTCTTCAAGGTACAATACCCAGGTTGATACCAAAACTCAAATGTGCACGGACACTGAAGAGGCACAGAGCGCCTGAACTTCCACTGGATGAATTAAACGTAAAATAGCTAGAAAATATAATGTGAGATATATGAGCATATGAAGAAAGATGAGAAAATATTGTGTATATATGTATCATATTTTGAGAGATATTTATAAACTAAAAGAACAATCTCATAAGTTACTAAAATATTAAATGTATTAAATTATGATAAATAATAATAAATATTAATTATGTATTATTACTATTAATATTTGTAACATCAAACATTACATTCTTTGATAATATAATATATAATATAATATATATGTTATAATTAATTTTATAATTAATATAGTATTTATTATATATTTAACATTAAACGTTTATCTATAATATATTAAAAAGAAGTATCGATGACAAGATAAATAGGATATTGGAACAATCTCCACCGTTGAATTCAAAGTTAATTTCTATCACCCGGTTGATTTCAAACCCTACCAAAGCGGAACCAAATCCATAAAATTCCGGTTCATTCCAATCCCTACCGAAGCCGAGCCCTCCTCCCGCGACATCTTCCTCAGTGGTCTAGGGCATCGCAGCCCTATTCTGCCGCGCGCAAAACACTTCTGGCGACCCTCTTCCCCACACGAATCTTCATCGGCAACTCGCCACAGGCGAACTATCCCGGTTCATTTCATTCCCTACCGAAGCTGAACCCTCCTCTCACGTCATCTTCCTTAGTGATTTAGGGCATTGCAGCCCCATTTTGCTGTGTGCAAAACACCTCCGGCGGACCTCTTCCCCACGCGAATCTCCATTGGCAACTCCCCACATGCAAAATCATATGTGCGCGAATCTCCATCCTCGGTTGGCTTACATCTCAGAGGACCCTGATGGTGATTTCCTTCAACCCCGACCACATATCCAAAAAAAAGCATAGGCCTCTGATCAATAACAAATCTCGGACGAGTACTAAAATCAGGTTTCAGAATTTCTACATTTGGTGATAAAATACCATTGAGTTGTGTTGAAAATTAAAATCCTATCCAAGTTGTTGTTTCTGTGCCTCTTTTTCATTCCCTGCCTCTTTTTCATTTCTACATTTGCATAATAATTGGTGATTTCATTCCCTGCCTCTTTTTCATTCTACCTAGAGTTCTGACCTAGGTGCAGCTCACACCTATTTCTCCTAAGCCATTCCTTGGTGAGAGACCTAAATTTGGGGAATGACCATTGGCTCTAGCATGGAGGTCCCACCTCACACCCGGAAGACCTTTGAGATCTCCCCCCTTCCTAGCCAATGCCGAGCTAGGTGCCCTGGAGGATGAAGGTAGAGGATAAGCAGTGGTGAAAAACTGATCCCCTCCAAGGCACCCCAAGGGTCTATTTATAGATTTTTGGGGATAGCCTACCAATAGTGCAATCCTGCCGCTCTGAAATTACTCAAATACCCCGAGAATGGTCTGCCAACAACCAAACTCCACTGCTCTGAACAGCTATTCGCAGCCCACCGGGGGCAAAATAACAGACTCACAAGCCGGGTGAGTTGCTCAAGCCGGGCAAGCTGCTTCAGCCGGGCGAGCTGCTCAAACTGGGCGAGCTGCTCAAGCCGGACGAGCTGCTCAAGCCGGGCAAGCACTAGGGCCGGGGCGGGTGTCAGCCTCGCGCTGCACCCGCACCGCCCACTAAAATAGGTTGGGGCGGGTGCCAGCCTCCTGTCGCACCCGCCCCCACTGAAGGAGGGGCCGGGGCGAGTGTCGGCCTCCCGACGCACTCGCCCCCTGAGGAGGGGTCGGGGTGAGTGCCGGCCTCCCGACACACGCGCCCCCTGAGGAGGGGTCGAGGCAAGTGCCGGCCTCCCGCCGCACCCGCCCCCTAGAATAGGGCCGTGGCGAGTGCCGGCCTCCCGTTGCACTTGCCCCCTGAAGAGGGGCTGAGGCGGGTGTCAGCCTCCCGCCGCACTCGCCCCCTACAACAAGGCGGGGGCGAGTGCCGACCTCCCGTCGCACTCGCCACCTGAAGAGGGGCCAGGGTGGGTGCCGGCCGTCCAGCCGCACCCACCCCGTAGAATAAGGCCAGGGCAATTGCCGACCTCCCGCCGCACTCGCCCCCTTGAAAAAGTCTGGGGCAAGTGCCGGCTTCCCGCCGCACTCGCCCCCTGAATACGGGTCGGGGCGGGTGCCGGCCTCCCACCACACCTGCCCCCTATAACGATGCCAGGGCGAGTGTCGGCATCCTGTCGCACTTGCCCCATGAAGAGGGGCCGGTTCTGGCCTCCCACAGCACCCTCCCCCTAGAACAAGGTCGGGGCAAGTGCCAGCCTCCCGCCGCACTCGCCCCCTAAAGAGGGGCCGGGGCTGGTGCCGGCCTCCCGCTGCACCCACCCCCTATAACAAGGCCAGGGCGGATGCCGGCCAACCGCCGCACTCGCCTCCTGAACAGTACTCCAAGCACTAGCAAGCTAGGCAAGCTTTTCCTCCCCCTACTAGTATATCAAGTAGATCAACAATAAATTGGCCCCCAGGAGTGTAAAACCCCCGAAAATCTTAAAAATGTGTAGCAAGTCTTGCTCCTTGCTTGGGGATCCCGCTCCGCAAATACGTGGTTGTACACAATCCCCCTATTTTCGAGCGAGTTCCACGCTCAGAAAGAAACATCCAACCCAACGTATTCGCTGAGTGTAGCGCTCTTGGAGCCGAAAATACTTGGCCTCTCTAAGGGGTCAACCTGCCATGCCAGTTAACGGGAGCCTGGGTGGCGAGATCCTCTCGAGGTTGGGACTTACTCTCTACCGAGGCACATTCAACCCATCCAGCTAGTGAGAGCCTGGGTTAGGAGATCCTCTCGGGGTTGGTTCCTTCTCCACTGAGGCACATTCGACCCTTCCAGCTAGTGAGAGTTTGAGTGAGGAGATCCTCTAGGGGTTGGTTCCTTCTCTCCACCGAGGCACATTCGACCCATCCAATTAGTGAGAGCCTTGGTGAGGATATCCTCTCGTGGTTGGTACCTTCTCTCCACCGAGGCACATTATACTCATCCAGCTAGTGAGAGCCTGAGTGAGGAGGTCCTCTCAGGGTTGGTACTTTCTCTCCACCGAGGCACATTCGACCCATCCAGCTAGTGAGAGATTGGGTGAGGAGATCCTCTAGGGGTTGGTACCTACTCTCCACCGAGACACATTCGACCCATCCAGCTAGTGAGATCCTGGGTGAGGAGATCCTCTCGGGGTTGGAACTTTCTCGTCGCCGAGGCACATTCGACCCATCTAGCTAGTGAGAGCCTGGGTGAGGAGATCCTCTAGGGGGTTTGCGCCTCCCGCTGCACTCGCCCCCTAAAGAGGGCTGGGGTGGGTGCCTGTCTCCCGCCACCCCGCCCCTAGGACAAGGCTGTGGCGAGTGCAAGCCTCCCGCCACAATCTCCCCCTGAAGAGGGGCTGGGGCGGGTGCCGGCCTCCCACGACACCCTCCCCCTAGAACAAGGTCGGGGCGAGTGCCGGCCTCCCGCCGTACTCGCCCCCTAGAACAAGTCTGGGGCGAGTGTCGGCCTCCCGCCGCAATTGCCCCCTGAAGAGGGGCCGGGGCGGGTGCCGGCCTACCGCCGCTCCCGCCCATAGAATAAGGTCAGGGCGAGTCCGGCCTCCAGCCGCAATCTCCCCATGATGAGGGGCCGAGGCGGGTGTCGGCCTCCCTATGCACCCACCCCCTAGAACAAGGCCGATGTTGGATCCCTAGTTTGATTTGGGATAGGATTCACTATCTAGGATAATTGACCCAACATGTATAGCCAGGGTCATGTCTGTGTCCTAAAGTTTATGCTAAGTCCTTAGAAACAACCACACATGGACCAGCCAACAGAAGACTCAGACTTAGAAGAAAATCAAGTTCAGGAAAGTGAGTTTGATGTTCGTCGAACTCAGCTCGACGAAAGTCATGCTCCGCTCGACGAACTCAGAGCAAATTCTCTGAGTTGAGATCGACGATATTCGATCTCAGGTCGACGAATTCTGGGTGATCAACTTCAACACATAAGCTTAGAATCCTTTCTCTGAACTCAGGTCGACGAAGTTATATTATCAGCCCGACGAACTTATAGCACAGAAATGAGAAGTTCTTTACTGAAAGTAGTTAGATGATCTCAGGTCGACGAACTTAGTTCTCAGGTCGACGAACAAGGATTCCCAGGTTGACAAACAAGATTTCTCAGCTCGACGAAGTCTGTACTCAGGTCGACGAAATCTGTTCTCTGCTCGACGATTGCTGTGCAGTTCCAGACTGGGAATTTTCCCTTCTTCTTGTCCTTATTCTATTGCAGTAATTCCTGAATAATCAATGCTTATATTCTCTGGAAATAGCCGTTAGTGGCAGCAATGATTATAGTATTCATCAGGATTATTACTTGTCGTTTTTAATAGGACAGTTGGGGAAATCCATTAATGCAATATTCTGTCCAGCCGGATTTTCATTCTCCAGGCAGTCAGCATTCAATGCAGACAATTCAAATTCAAAGGAGAAATTAGACAGAGAAATATAAAAAGATATTCTTCTCTTTCAGTCGGCAATACACACACAACAGGTAACAAGGATAGCAGAACACACAAAAAAGATAGGCTCCAGAAATTATTCAAGAAAAGGCTCTGACTGTCTTCATCAAATGTTCTTCCTCCAACAAGCAAAAAGGAGACAATCAAATTCTATTTGTCAACTGCTTTCTGGAGATCTTTTCAAGAAGACCTACTCACCCTGCAAAGCTTCCATTCTTCCTGAACAAATCTTCATCTCAGGGGGAGCTTTGACAACATCAAGATCCACTAGTCTTCTCAGTTGTTTTGAGAAAGAGAAGACACCATAAATATTTCACCCCCTCTCTGTACAAAGGGTTCTTTAACTCCCTTCAAAAATTATTCCTTGGTTGCAAGTCTACTGATCAAAAGACTTGAGTTAGTTTTTGAGCACATGATCAAAAGCTCATTGGTGGCAGTCACCTGATCAAAACCTGTAGTGGATTCCTACCAGGGTGGTAGAAGAGTGGATGTACCCAGGTTGGGAAACCACTATAAAAATTCTTGTGTTGTCTGGTTTCCCTTTTCTTTTTGTTTTTGATGTGCCTGTGATAAGTTAGATTATATGTGCTGTGTTAGAATAGCTTAACTTAGGATAACTTTTAGCTTACTGTTAATCTAGTATCTCTTAAGCCATTACTCTGATATTGTTTCTTAACAGTAAAAAGTTTTTTTATTTACTCTATTCACCCCCCTTTCTAGAGTAAATCTGGTCTAACCCTCACTTTTAATTGGTATCAAAGCAGGTTCCTTTGGATGTTCAAGCTAACCCTTGAGCCAAAAGATCCTGTGTTAGATCTAATCCTTTATTTCTCTTAGGATCATTTTCACAGCATGGTACAGAACAAGGATTATGCAAGCACCAGACCTCCAGTTTGCAATTTAAATAGATTTGCAATCTGGAAGGCAAGAATAAAGCTCTATATGAACTATATTGATGAGGACATCTTCAACTCTATTTTTACAGGTCCTCCTCAAGCAACTGCTTCTACATCCACATCAACTTCCATCACTCATGTAGTTCCACCACCTGAGTGGACTGATGCACAGAGGAAAACTAAGATGGCAGATGTCAAAGCCATGAACATTCTAGCTCAGACTATGTCTGATGATATATTTCAAGAGGTGGCTGAGTGCACTTCAACCAAATCCATCTGGGATTCCCTAAATCAGATGGTGGATGGATCTGCTGATGAGAGAAAGGATAGGAGATCCAATCTCATCTCACAATATGAAAACTTCAAGAAGGATGAAGCTGAGTCAGTGAGTGATTTGTACAACAGGCTTAGCTCAATCATCAATGATCTAAAAATCTTGGAAAGGACATCACTCTGACATAAGTCAATGATAAAATCCTTATGTGCTTCCCTAGCAAATGAGATTCAAGAATCTGGCCAATCAGAGAAGCCAGAAGCATGACAGAAATCTCTACTGAATCACTTATTGGAAAGCTAAAATCCTATGAGCAATTAATGAAGACTAGAGAAGCAGCAGCTGAACAGAAGACTCTAACACCTATCAGGAAGGAGCACAATATTGCATTTAAGGCTGCTGAAGAGTCTGAAGGGACTCCAGTCAATAAAGAGCTGATGAGCCTCTTTGCCAAAAGATTTTTCAAGATGACAAAGAAGGATTTCAGAAGAAAGTCATCAAGGCAAGATGATAAGACAAGGTATGATAAAACTCCATCTAAGGAAATTGTCTATTTTGGATGCAGGAAGCCTGGACACTTCATCTCAGAATGTCCAGAAACTCAGAAGAAGGACAGAATAAGAGAACAGGATTCCAGAAGAACACATCATAGCAAGCCCTCCTCCAGCAAATACAAAAGGAAGGAGAAAGGGTTTATTGCAGAAACTTGGAGTGATACTGAGGAAGAGCCATCATCCTCTAACTCCAGTGATGATGAAGAAGAAGAGAAGGCAAAGGAAGTTTGCCTAATGGCAATAGATAATTCCAGCAGTCAGTCATAGGCTGAAGCTTTAGAAGTTGAAAGATCTTTATCTGCACAGGATTAGGTAATAATATCCTATGATTTTAATTCAGAAGAATTTAAACTGAATTTAAAAATCTGTGCTTAGATCTAATAGACTCTGAGAAGGAAATCAAACTTCTCAGAGACAGATTAACTGAACAAGATAAGTACATTACTGAGAATGCTAAACTAACAGATGAACTTACCTCAGCAAATGAACAAATTGCTTTCTTAAAAACTGAATTAAGCAAAGCCAATAAATTAGAAGAATCACTTAATAGTAGAAGTTTAAAACTGTTAGACATAACAAGTACTCTAAATGCTAGGGCAAATAACAGTAAACTAGGACTAGGTGCATCATCTAGTGAACCACCAATAATCCAGAAGAATCATTTATCTAAACCTGTAAATTTCATGTCAGATAAGGGTAAGAAGAATACTGAACAAGTAGACAAAGTAAATGAAGTCTTAAAACAAATGGAACTCAAACAAAAATCTAAGAACAAGAAGAAAAATAACTACAACAATGTTCAATAGATTTCTTCGAACTCAGATCGATGAAATATGTACAGGTCGTCGAACTCAGAACGACAAACTCTGAATGCCAACTATAATAATAGTTACTCTTCTATCCACGATCGACGAAACCAGTCTGGTTCGTCAACCAGAGATCGACGATATTGGTGCCTTGAGAATGAATACTTTCATTCTTTGAGCAGAGATCGAAGATCTTATCCCAATTCATCGACCTCAGTTCGATGAACGTACCAGAGTTTGTCGATCCCAGATCAATCTTACAAAAACATCAACTCTAACAGAAAGTACAATAATCACCTTAATCAACCTAGGGAGAATATCAACCCAGTCACCCAATGGATAATTCCTCCCAGAAGATTTCACCCCTTAGGGTATAAAAGCCAACCTGAATGTTCTTACATTTTTAGTTTTTCTTATGAAAAGAAACAAGGACCCAAGGTAACCTAGGTCAAGAACATCTAACTTGTTTCCTTGCAGGTGAAGAACTATCCTATCACCCAAAATAAGTGGTACCTGGATAGTGGGTGCTCAAAGCATATGACTGGATTCAAGGATAGCCTAATCAATTTCAAGGCAAAGCTGGGTCCAAGAGTGATCTTTGGAGATTCCAGCTTTGGGCAAACTGAAGGCTATAGAGACTTCAACAGTGGAGTTGTCACCTTCAGAAAAGTGGCATATATAAATGGTCTCAAACATAACCTAATATCCATAAGTCAGTTATGTGATGCAGGTTATCAGGTTTGCTTTACTAATTCCAAATGTATTATTTCTTGCAAATAACCAAACTATTTTAACAAGTTGTAGACAAGGGAATATATACCTAGTAAACTTTAACTCTGCTAGTTCAGAACTATGTTTATTTAATCAAGTTAGTAATAATAATATTCTTTGGCATAAGAGACTATGTCATGTTAACCTTAAGAACATCTCTAAGCTATCTAGGGACAACCTTGTCAGAGGATTGTCTTATGACCCCTACAAGAAGGAATGCCTATGCAAGGCTTGTCAAGAAGGTAAGCAAACTAAAAATTGCTTTAAGTCAATTTATAAGAGTGACTCACCTAAGTTTTTGTACTTGCTACATATGGATCTTTTTGGACCCATTGATGTACAAAGCTTAGGAGGGAAGTCTTACACTCTAGTTATTGTAGATGACTTCTCTAGATTCTCTTGGGTGTTCTTCTTGAGAAATAAGTCAGATAACTTTAAAGTCCTTATAGACTTTCTTAAGAGCATAAGGATTGAGTATTCTACTCCAGTTGTATTGATCAGAAGTGATCATGGTACTGAGTTTGAATCTCTTCCCATGCAAAGATTCTATGAGGAGGAAGGTATCAGGCATTATTTCTCTGCTCCTAGAACTCCTCAACAAAATGGGGTAGCAAAAAGGAAAAACAGAACCCACATTGAATCTGCAGGAACAATGCTTGCAGATGCACACATACCCCTATCCTCTTGGGCAGAGGCTGTGATCACAGCAAACTATGTGCTGAATAGAAGTTTGATACACAAACTTAAGAGTAAGACCCCCATATGAATTACTCAAAGGGAAGAAACCTAAAATTGATTACTTTAGAATTTTTGGGTGTAGATGTTTCATTCATAATAATAATAAGAAACACATTAGAAAATTTGAAGCTAAAGCTACAGAGGGAATTTTTCTTGGATATTTCCAAGTTAGCAAGGCTTATAGGGTTTTCAATAAATCAACCTTAAAAATGGAAGAATCTGTACATATTTCATTTGATGAAGCTAACATGTATTATAAGGAGAATGATTCTTCTACCTCAGATTTTTTGCAGGTACCTCACTTGTGTGAGAAATTGGGTGAGCTAAACCTTACACAAAAGGTCATATCACAGGAAACTCCACAAACTAATGAAGATAGTGAAGAAGAATTTTTGGAAGTGGTTGAACCTCCTTCAACAGCAGACATTATTCCACAAGAGAAATTAACTCCAAATACTGTTGCTGAACCAACTCCACCCACTGACCTTGTAACACTAAGGGATCACCCTAGATCTCAAGTGATTGGGGACATGTCAGTAGGTGTACAGACAAGGCATCAACTCAACCAAGATGTGATGCATGCCTATTTCCTCTCTCAAGTTAAGCCTCAATCCATAAATGATGCAGAGCAAGATCCCCACTGGATTATTGCAATGCAAGAGGAGGTCAATCAATTTGAGAGATGCAGAGTTTGAGACTTGGTTCCAAGGCCCAAAGGCTGTAATTGGAACCAAGTGGGTACTCAGAAACAAACATGATGCCCAAGGTGTAATTATGAGAAACTAGGCTATGCTTGTTGTTCAAGGCTATAGGCAAGAGGAAGACATTGACTATAATCAAATCTTTTCTCCTGTTGCAAGGCTAGAAGTAATTAGGATTTTTCTTGTTTATGCTGCTTTTAAGAAATTCAAAGTCTATCAAATGGATGTCAAGAGTGTCTTTCTGAATGGAGAACTTAAAGAAGAGGTTTATGTTGAACAATCTCTACGTTTCATCTCTCCAATTTATCCCTCATATGTCTTTAGATTGCATAAAGCTCTCTATGGTTTAAAGAAAGCTCCAAAAGCTTGGTATGAGACCCTAGCTAGCTTCTTGATTAAGCATAAATTTTCTAGAGGCATTGTAGATAGAACATTATTCACTAGGCACCATAAGGATCAAATTTTATTAGTACAAATTTATGTAGATGATATTATATTTGGGTCTACAGATTCCAAACTATGCAAGAGGTTCTCTAACCTCATGTATTTAAAGTTTGAATTGAGTAGCATGGGTGAGCTCTCCTACTTCCTTGGTCTCCAAGTGAAGCAGCTACCTAATGACATCTTCATATTCCAGGCTAAGTATGCTAAGAAGCTTCTCAAAAAGTTTGGGATGGCTGATGCCTCAGCAAAGAAAACACCCATGACCACTAATGCTGTAATAGACTCTAATGAACATGGGAAACGTGTTGATCAAAAATTATATAGGGGCATTGTTGGGTCCCTACTATATCTTACAGTAAGCAGACCTGACATAATATTTGCTACATGTCTTTGTGCTAGGTTCCAAGTGAACCCTAAAGAATCTCACTTAATTTTCTTAAAAAGGATTTTGAGATATATAAAGAGTTGTCCTAGTCTAGGACTTTGGTATTCCACTGAGTCAGAGTTTGAGTTAACTGGATACTCAGATGCTGACTTTGCTGGATGCAGAGTAGACAGAAAAAGTACCTCAGGAACATGCCAGTTCCTTGGTATGAGATTAGTCTCTTGTTTAGCAAGAAGCAGTCATCTGTGTCTACATCAACTGCTGAAGCAGAATATATAGCAGCTGGTAGTTATTGTTCCCAGATGCTATGGATTCAGAACCAACTTCTAGACTATGGGTTCAACTTAAATAATTCAACTCTACTATATGACAACACAAGTGCCATATCCATAGCACAAAATCCAGTCCATCACAGTAGGACTAAGCATATAGACACTAGACACCATTTCATTAGAGAGTGTGTAGACAAAAATAAAATTAATCTTGTCTATATCTACACTGATTTGCAAAGAGCAGATATCTTCACCAAACCTTTGGATGAGAGGAACCATCTCTTCTTCATAAATCAGCTTGGTATGATAAATGGAGAAGCTTTAATTTGATTTCTGTCTATGGTCGACGAATTTTTCAAAGTTCGTCGAACGGAGATTGACGAACTGTGAAAAGTTCTAGAGAAATTCGTCGAACGGAGATCGACGAACTCTCTGCGAGTGAACCTATTTTCGTCGAACGGAGATCGCCAAATTTACTTCAGAAAACCTTTGTCGAACGGAGCTCGACGAAATGTTTTCACATCTTCTTACAGAGATTGACAAATTCTTTTGACCATAAAATATTTCATCGACCTCAGCTCAAAGATTTTTTATTTTTCGTCGAACGGAGTTTGTCGATTCATATTCTGAAAAACCTTATATCTAGGTTTTCTTCAACCTCCGTCCCGTGCTTTCAGTTCCCTTTGCACTTGATCTTTGTTTTTCTCTTGCAGGTGCATTCATGGCGATTCCAGCAAGCGCTCTCTCCTCCATGAAATTTGATATGGGCTTTGACATCGATTTCGACTCCTTCCAATTCTCTGATGCCATCTTTGTCAAAATCCTGAAGATATTCGAAGAACAACATCTGAAACAGTTCATGACAATGAGAATCAAGATAGCGATGACTGAAGTCAAAGAATGGGTGTATACTTGTACAACTCCAGAAGAAGATAATATGACTGGATCAGTTTCTGGTAATCTAGTTACCCTCTCCCCTTCCATACTAACTAACATTTTCAGTCTTTTAAATGGAGAAGAAGAAATTGAAATGGACTCTGAGGAGTATGAAAATATGCTGACCAAGATGGGTCATTCCGACGACAACCCTAACAAACTGCTCAAGAAGAACTTGTCTCCTGAGTACAAGTTATTGGCTGACATAGTCGGCAAGGTGCTGCTGGGAAAACACACCGCCCACAACTACATAACCAGGCACCAGTTCACGGTGATGAGTGCCCTGGTCGAGAAGAAAGCAACAAATTGGGGAAAGGTGCTGTTTGATCTGATTTAAAACGAAAAACAACAAAAAAGAGATACGCTTTGGCAGAATTCTGGGGATATTTCTGCAGGAGAAAGCACAAGAACATCTGGTCTCTACACCAGTGTTCATCAATGCCTCCAAGAGGCTTACCTCTGCCCTCTTTGGCAGATGGGAGAGGAGGATAACCAAGCCAACCAAGGCTTCCTCTTCCTCCAAACCTTTTGAGAGTACAAGGGTTGTTCCAGCCACTCCCCACCTTGCTGAAGATGTTCCACCTCCACCATCTCCATCCTCCCCAATTCATCTTTCTTCACCAGTTCATACCACAGTCCATACTCCAACACCTCCAGCACACCATGGTACACCAACTCCATCACACCATGGTACACAAACTCCATCAGACCATGGTACACCAACTCCATCACACCATGGTACACCAACTCCATCACACCATGGTACACCAACTCCATCACACCATGGTCACCAACTCCATCACAATATGGTACACCAACTCCATCAAAACATGGTACACCACCCTCATCTCCTCTACCACTACACCTAGATAACATCCCCCTTTCCAACCTCCTCTCACTCCCTTCTTTTGACCTACTATCATCCCCCCTTCATACTCCATCACCTGCAGGTGAGCCAATGCCAGATTCTCTACCTTCTCCTCCACCATCCTCTTCCATCCATACGTCTGTATCCACTCAGACACCTTCTGAGTTCATGCAATTGGACCCCCCTTCCATTCAACCTCTTCTGGCAATTCTCACTCCACTCATCAAAAACCTGATAGCAGAGGCTATTTCCCCTCTTGCTACTTCCATCCCATCTCTTGCTGCCCACCTCTCTGCCTTCTCTGTCCCTCCTTCTTCAGTTAGGAGCCTGGCTCCAGTGCCTACTAAAACCAGGCATGGGGAGATACTCCATGAAGAAGTAGCTCCAGCTCTAGCAGAAGTAGCAGCAGCAATTGTAGCAGAAGCAGCAGCAGCAACTGCAGCAGAAGCAGCAGTAGAAGCAACATCAGACATAGTTATCCCTGCTGATTTAATTGATTTCATTGAGTCTGATATAGAAATGGATGAGACAGCTATAGCTAGAATAAATACTGTTGGTGATTATATTATCAATCCCACTGTAAATATTTTGAGTTTGTTAAATACTTTTGATACAGTTCATTTGAACTTTCTTCCAGAAAACAGCCTAAAGCCTTCTATGGCTATAATTCCTTACACTTCTCCAATAAGCCCCAAAGTTGTATGCAACTCAAGGCCAGTTTTGCAAGTATAGAGGCTCCAGTTGTTCCATCTCCACCAAGAGCAGATTCTATCACTGTATCATCCCCTCCCAAAGCCATCTCTCCTCTAACATTCAAGATGGATGACAGTCCCATGCCAGATCTGGATGAGATCATGATGGCAGATATAGAATAAGAGAATCTATCAGTTGTTGAAAACGTTACTGAATTAGTTTCTCTACCTCCAACTCCTCCTCGGCCTGAAAAGTTGCTGATATCTGCAGAAGCCCTAAAGGAAATTAATGATTTATATGATAATCCCCAAGTATCTTCATATGATGATTATGAAGATGATTCAAATGAAAGTCCTTCTACAAAGAAAAAGAAAATCTCTAAGAAAAGGAAAGCCCCTCCAGCTGCTACCCCAAAACCTAATCCCACTCATGATACCCTATATTATATTATGCAAAATATCACTCCTTACAAGGGTATGCCAGCTTGGATGTGGCTGTCAAAGAATGAGCAGAAAGCCAAGAAGAAAAGCAGGAGATACTCTCCTTCTCCACCTTCTCAAAGATACATGAAAGACCCACCTCCTTCTCCTCCACCTGCTGCTGGTGCTTCAGGACTTACTTCTCAGAGGTCTACCTCTTATTCTCAAACATACCAAAGACAACATGTTAGATCTTCTTTGTATTCTGGAAGTAGCCAGCATAGGTACTCCTCAAGCAGAGAACATCAACAGAATCAACATCTAAAACTATAAGACCCCCTCCCGGAACACAAAACACGGCACGAAGGGGGTCTTATGCCCAGAACAGCCACCTTGCGGTAGCATTAGCACACGGGCTAACCTGTACCACAAGACGCCTATTCTGCGGGCTACAACCAATATCAATAAATGCCAACCCAACCAAAAAACAATCAAGAAGCCAATCCACATATAAGCATATTAAGTCCAAAAGTACAACAATAAGAGAAGCTACAATAAGCTTCTAAAACATCAGAGTACAGCTAAAACATGCCCAAAAGGGGCTACATCAAAACCTCTCAAAAACTCACATCAGTGACCGGAGGTAATGACGACACCGTCCCTTCAGGCCCTATCATCCTGGCCTTGCAGTCCTGCTGCATAATTTGCGGCTGCTCTACCTACGGGGTTTCCTCCTAGAAAGGAAGACGTAGCAACCATTAGTCAAAAAGACTAAGTGGCTTCACATCCGCTCCCCCGACGACTCCTCGGCACCGGGCGGGGAAGGAATCAGGGTACAATACATAGTAAGTAATATAAGCAGGTACAAGAAGGTGGAATAAGTACATGTAATGTGAGTAGTAATAGAGGAAATGTGTAACATGATTAATAACAGTCTACACTAGCAATTCTACACAAGTTATACCAATCCATCTATTATAGAGTTCTACAACAGGAAAGTAACTTAACTTATAAGAATGCTCATACAAACTTATTAGTTAAGGATCGGTTTAACATAAAGTAACCCATCGTATAGGAGTGCCCATACAAACTTATACGATGAGGGTCTTGTTTATGCAATGTAATGTAATGGTATGAATGTTATGCAATGACTCACCCATGATCACACACATGCAACTGCTATGTCAACACAGACTCATAGTTCCCACTTTCCGAGCAGGTAGCTAACCTCTCAGGCGTCAACCGCCGTGGCCAGGCGGAGACACTAGAGCGGGTTTATCTACTACTAAGCGGGTATCCACACTACTTCGCTTAGGCCTCCGTACGCCTCAACGCTAAGATCACAATAGCGGAGCCCCATGCGTACTACGGCCCAGCAGGAGTCTCGGGTAGATGTGCACCGAGAACCAAACCTCGAAAAGGCCTTGTGTGGCCCGGAAGGAGCCTCGAAAAAGCATGGGGACCAAGCCCAACCGTTCACTTGGCACGGAAGGAGCCCGGGACATGAATACAGAGGACCAAGCCCAACCGCCCAAAGTCTATCTGTCAACTCCCGTCGGGGTGACGACTGGCGAGCCCGCTGACCTGCCACACTATCCTTAACCCAGGATTATGATACCACGTATCGACTCACACCGCATGTAATTCCACATCACCATGGCACGGAAGGAGCCTCAGAGTGAGTACGAGGACCAAGCCCAACCATCCACTCTGCATGGAAGGAGCCCCGGTAAATGAGCACCGAGGACCAAGCCCAATCATCAGTCTATGTTGCGTCTCAACATTACCTGAGTCAATGTGGTCTATAAGACTATCTACAATCTATGTTCGCACAACTTTAACACAATCGATTAACATGCTTCAATCAAGATCAATCATTTGTGCGCACATGAATCAATAATATAAATAGCAACGATCGTTTGTTAGTAACAACAACCACCGATCGGGTATACCAATTCGATTTAATCTTATCAATAATCGACATATTACCGTTATCGTTACTTCCTCAATATTACTCTTATTGAAATCATTCTAATCCCATCAACACGCCAAAACGTTTGTTCACTAATTTCTACCAAACAGATTCGTTCAAGTGCAATTTACTTCTCCATTTGTTTACGTGTGATCCATCCAACAATTTCATCACACATTAAACTATGACATTTAAACATAAAGAATTCTCCAGCCCCTACGTCAATTTGTTATAATGTCTCTACTGAATTCAATTCAATGCTATACCAAACCCAGAATTTTAAGCACAGAACACCATCAGGATAGAACCTTCGACCAGAGATTCCTGAGGCTGAAGAAATCCGGTGAAGGCGTGTAACCACTCGTTGGAAAGGTATTTACAGTGGCTACAACTTTCATGTTTAGTAGAAGGCCCAGATCTGGTTGTATCACACTTGAAAACAGCCACGAATATCGTTGCGTGCAGAACACAGATTTCTGCACGCATCTTAAGGCGGAATGAACAGCATCGGTTCATCTTCCTCCTCAAGTCGATTTACAAAAATCACATCCAAATTTCCTCCACACTTATTCTCCCTCAAAAGGCCACTCCTCTTCACGAAACCACCTCCATCATCACATAGAAGAAAGAAGAGGTTGAAGACATCTAAAACCTAGGACACACGTCCTAGCATGGCCATTCCTAGAAAACTTCTTCTCTCCATGAGGGGAGGAAGCTCACCTCGTTTCCGGCGTTTCCACCATTTCCGACCAAGGATCTTGTAACTCTTCTCGGCGGCACCTTCTCCTCCTCGGCGGCGGCGGATCTTCACCTCTTGGACTTGCTCCAGTACCTTCTTCCTCCATAGAAGTTTCTCTAGAGAAAAGGGGCTTGAAAAGAGAATGAAAATGGCTAGGGTTTTCAGTTCCTTTATAAGTGAAAAATGACACGGGTAGGGACACACCCGTTTCCTTACCCGTGTCCCGCTCGGGCGAAGCGTCGTCGACGGTTCCACTAGCGCTTCGATACACAAACACGGGTAGGGACAAGCATGTATCCCTACCTGTGTCCTATTGACATGGCCATGTTACTGGCCGTGTCTTGCTTGGGACACTCTTCGTCGAGCTTCACTTGTCACACACGGGTAGGGACACTCTTCGTCGAGCTTCACTTGTCGTCCTCGACGGTTCCACTAGCGCTTCGATACACAAACACGGGTAGGGACACATACGTGTTGGGACACACCCGTGTCTCCACCCGTGTCCTCATACACACGGGTAATGACACTCCTGTGTCACTACCTGTGTCCTTCTCTGGGATAACTCGAGTCGTCGACTCGAGTGTTGGCTGGATAGACACGGGTAAGGACACGCCCGTGTCTATACCCATGTACTTCTCGGGGACAACTGGTTAGACATACACGGGTAAGGACACGTCGTATCCCTACCGTGTCTTCATACACACGGGTAGTGACACACCTGTATCACTACCCTATCCTTTTCTGGACCTACCCGAGTTGTTGACTCGAGAGCTGGCCTTACACATACAGGTAGGGACACGCCCGTGTCCCTACCCGTGTCCTATTCTGGACAGACTTCTCCTCCCAATTACAAGTGCATCCCAGCAGCCAGCACTTCCCTGAGCCCAAGTCAGCTTTCCTGACTCAAAAACGTGCACAAGGAGCCTAGTTTGAATTGGGACGTTACAACAACAAGCTCCTGAACATCAAAAAGCTGATAGTCCAAAGAGGCCTGAATCTCCTCATGTTCTATTTGAGGATCCTGAAACAGCAACCACTGCTAGAATGGCTAGGTTCCAGGAACTGGTTGGCTTAACAATGATAAACAAGGATAAAGCTGAAGGAAAGGATCCCTCACAATATTCAACTATGTTCAAATACATGAAAGAGGAATTAAACAGGTATGCTAAAGCAAACAAGTTCTTTAATGTAGATGATTATATGCAATTACATCCAGATGTTGTAGTACCTAGAGCCACTTCTCTCAATATAATTGGTGCTGCTGATATGACAATGTCAAAGAGAGAAGCTATCAACCCAAATAGATAAATCATATTTAGACAGCCTTCTGGAAGTTCTGATAAAGGAAAACAGGAAAAGGAAAAGCTGAAGAAAAAGCATTAAACATTCTGCTTAATTTTTTTATATATATTCTGAACTCTTATTGTTATTTCACAAAGCTACATTGTAAATATCTGCTGCAAGTTTTAAATTTTTCTGCAAGGTATATTTTTTCTTTTGCTTTGTGAATATTTTTTGTTTGGATTAGTGACCTCACCCAAATAGGGAGAGATTGTTGGATCCCTAGTTTGATTTGGGCTAGGTTCATTATCTAGGATAATTGACCCAACATGTACAGCCAGGGTCATATCTGTGTCCTAGAGTTTAGGCTAAGTCCTTAGAAACAACCACACATGGACCAGCCAATAGAAGATTGCAGAATACTCAGACTTAGAAGAAAATCAAGTTCAGGAAAGTGAGTTTGACGTTCGTCGAACTCAGCTCGACGATAGTCGTGCTCCGCTCGACGAACTCAGAGCAAATTCTCTGAGTTGAGCTTGATGATATTCGATCTCAGGTCGATGAATTCTGGGTGATCAACTTTAAGACATAAGCTCAGAATCCTTTCTCCGAACTCAGATCGACGAAGTTACATTATCAGCCCGACGAACTTAGAGCACAAAAATGGGAAGTTCTTTACTAAAAGCAGTTAGCTGATCTCAGGTCGACGAACTTAGTTCTCAGGTCGATGAACAAGGATTCCCAGGTTGACGAACAAGATTTCTCAGCTCGAAGAACTCTGGACTCAGGTCGACAAAATCTATTCTCTGCTCGACAATTGTTGTGCAGTTCCAGACTTGGAATTTTCCCTTTTTCTTGTCCTTATTCTATTGCAGTAATTCCCGAATAATCAATGCTTATATTCTCTGGAAATAGCCGTTAGTGGCAGCATTGATTATGGTATTCATCAGGATTATTACTTGTCATTTTTAATAGAACAGTTGGGGAAATCCATTAATGCAATATTATCTCCAGCCGGATTTTCATTCTCCAGGCAGTCAGCATTCAATGTAGATAATTCAAATTCAAAGGAGAAATTAGACAGAGAAATATAAAAAGATATTCTTCTCTTTCAGTCGACAATACACACACAACAATAACAAGGATAGCAGAAGACAAAAAAAGACAGGCTCCAGAAATTATTCAAGAAAAGGCTCTGACTGTCTTCATCAAGTGTTCTTCCTCCAGCAAGCAAAAAAGAGACAATCAACTTCTATTTGTCTACTACTTTCTGGAGATCTTTTCAAGAAGACCTACTCATCCTGCAAAGCTTCCATTCTTCATGAACAAATCTTCATCTCAGGGGGAGCTTTGACAACATCAAGATCCACTAGTCTTCTCAGTTGCTTTGAGAAAGAGAAGACACCATAAATCTCTCACCCCCTCTCTGTACAAAGGGTTATTTAACTCCCTTCAAAAGTTATTCCTTGTTTGCAAGTCTCCTAATCAAAAGACGTGAGTTGGTTTTTGAGCACCTGATCAAAAGCTCATTGGTGGCAGTCACCTGATCAAAACCTGTAGTGGATTCCTACCAGGGTGGTAGAAGAGTGGATGTACCCAAGTTGGGGAACCACTATAAAAAATCTTGTGTTGTCTGGTTGTCCTTTTCTTTTTGTTCTTACTGTGCCTGTGATAGATTAGATTATATGTGTTGCGTTAGAATAGCTTAACTTGGGATAACTTTTAGCTTACTGTTAATCGGGTATCTCTTAAGTCATTACTCTGATATTATTTCTTAAAAGTAAAAAGATTTTTTCTTTACTCTATTCCCCCCCCCCTAGAGTAAATCAGGTCTAACCCTCACTTTCAGCCGAGGCGAGTGCCGGCTTCCCGCCACACTCGCCCCCTGAAGAGGGGTCGGGGAGGGTGCCGGTCTCCTGCCGCACTTGCCCCTTGAAGAGTACTCCAAGCACTAGCAAGGTAGGCAAGTTTTTCCTCCCCTACTAGTATTCAAGCAGAGCAACAATAAATTGGCCCCCAGGAGTGCAAAACCCCCCAAAAAGCTTAAAAATGTGTAGCAAGTCTTGCGCCTTGCTTGGGGACCCCGATCCGTGAATATGGGGTTGTACATTATGCAAAAAAGGGATTGAACTGATGTTACTCAGTCGAAGCAATCTACTGAAACCCTGTTCTGAAACCCATTCTTAAAATAGGTATGACACATCTTCTCTTATTTGCAGTCTATGGTTAGGGCCTGCAAATCCTTTACCTCATTCTATGGTTTCACGTCCCACTTTAAATGTCCAGGAAGCATTATTGATGTTTTTACTTCAACATTAGTTATGTACTTCCCAAAGCATTATGCATATACTATTATTTATTTTTAGGGTGGGACTTATTCCAGGCATGGTTTGAGATTATGCCCATTGTTAGATTAATGTAAACTTAACATGAAGTGGTTCTATTCAGTTTTTTTAATGTGTGTTTGCGTCAACAAATGTGCTTACATGCATACTCAAAATTCAATTTGGCTTTGTGGTTGCTATTGGTAATACTTCAGAAACGTTCTGAAATTTCACTGCTTATTCAATTTTAGGTACATTTTTCATTACAAACAAGTTGAATATGTTTTGTTTTTGTTTGATTGATTCTAAGCATAACAACTTGAATTGGACATAATTTCATAATTCAATGTTACTAAATAATGATAGATATGTTCTTAATGCACAGATGTTGGATCATAATTACTTAACAGAAGGACTATTTGCACTCCAGTTTAAATCAGGTTAGTGAAAATTACATAATTGCTATTAATTTATTTTTAGGCTTTGTATTTCTCTACTTTTTCTTATGTTTAGTCCTGAAAAATTTTGTAGAAGTTAAACAATTAACTTTCACCCATAATATGCTTCTTTATATATTTATCTCAATGTTAACAGTGAACTTACTCTAAAAAAGTGCCTCTGGCATCATCACTCCACTACTGGCATCATCAAAATAAGGATTCTCATAAGGTATCATGCAACTCATTTCTTGGTGTATGACCTTCTTAGTTTGATCTCAATGTGCTTTATACTCACGTGAACTTTCTATTGGTTGTGATATATTCTCGACCCCAAACTATTGGTGGTGACATTTTCTATGAAAGAGAGGAATGCATATTTGCCCACTAGAGAAATTATTATACATGCTCAGGAGATGCGAATTTGCATCCGGTGCAGTGAAATTGTTGCATATATATTAAGGTCAACAAATTGTTCCAAAAATGAAGTGAAGATAATAAATTTCTTCCTCATCTCAAGAGTTTTTTTGCGTGAATTTCACGTTATATTATTCTTGCAGAAAATGTTTGATTGACACGTGGTTTATTACAATCTGTCAATTGATATGTGTTTGATTGTTTATAATCTGTGTTTATAACAATTGGTATATGTTAGATTTTTTAAATCTGTCTATTCTTATGTAGTTGACCACAAAAAATAGTTGATGTGTGTGATTGTTATATGGTTTGTGTTTAATCTGTGTTGATTGTAATCACAACTACATGTCTGCCAAATCTAGATGCCAATGACTACCCAGCTAAAAGCACGTGCTGAAAGATGGCGCGAGCTTTTCCATCTACATACAGCAAACACCACTGGCTTGCCACCGGGAACATATCGCCCAAGAGGAAGGCTGCGAATGTATGCATCATCTCAAGACCGATGTGACGCAACAATTGCTTGAAGAAGAGAAGCACGACAACTACAACAACTCATGGAAACAATCGCTGCAGCAGAGCATCTCCCCGAACAACAACAAACAAATAACATGCTGACAATAATCCCACAAGACCTATGTTCAACATCTACCTACTCCACATACACTAACAGGTCTAACTCGGTCCCAAACCAACCCCATCTATTACATGTAACTATAATAACAAGAATTACATTTAAACAAACATAAAACCCTCCCTATAATGTAGGTGTGGGAATCCCTCAAAGGGTGCTAACCAGTACACAACTACTAGAGTGAGGAGAAACAAGTACTACAGGCGTTCCACAATCCCTCCTAGTATTAAATTCTAATGAGGAGTGGCTATCAAAAAAAGTAAACCTACTTCAACAAGGTTTTCAAAACCTTTAATCTTACACGTTTTTCAGAACTGCTTGGTTCATTACAATAGAACTTGATGCGACGTCAAGCAAACATACAAAACACAAATTCAATTAATAAGTGCACGTCTGCAAGAATAAAGAACTACAAATGAAGTCGATGTAGAGATACATACAGGGCCGTCTACCCTTCTTGGTAGTTTTCCTTATGTCTGTGCAATTTCACCCTTTAGACCTATTAATCACATCAAGAAACTGTTACCCGCACTTAATATGCCTCACAATCACACTATCTTCCCCTACTATTTGCTCACATTATCATGCAAAGTTTTTCCTACTGATACATCAACTCTATACTACAAAGGAGGTTTATTGGATCTACCAAATATCCCAACACCGCCTGAGCTACTTGAACTTTCCACTGCACAAACTACCGAAGCACCAACTTCTGACAGAATATGCGTGCTTAAAACCATGTATACTCCTTCACATCTATGTGAGTAACATTTGATGAAAATGTGCCAACATTTAATCACGCTATCTACACTTTTAGAGTGCACGATGATGCAATATATCACAAGATTTTCTCCTCCCAGAAAACGGTACTCGCCCACATTACTTGCAAATGTTTATTTATGACACTGAACATGAAGTTGAGAATATGTTGCTCGAGAGTCCAAGACTTCATATCCTAACACTTGAAAAGATCTTCAGCATACTAGATGTTGTAAACCCCTTCATACAGACTTTCAGGCAGCTTGCAAAATAAGCAAACCTTCAATAGTGCAGATTATTAATTAAGGAAAGACCTTCAATTGAACGTCAGTACTCACTCCCAACAGTATCACAAGTTGCGACGATATTAGTAGGTGTTGATAACTTTATGGAAACCAATGATAGAGACATACTCATCAAAACAACTTTAGACAATCTATTATCTATCAAGGAGTACTCTGGCTATTACGACTCTCGACAGTATCTGCTACTACTACTGCACGGGACATGCGGTTGGCATGGAGATGAACTACTTGATCGTACAGAACGAACTAGCTGTTGCGATTACTACTCATACTTACTTCAGGTAAAACAAATATAACAACACGTATTATATGCATCTTATTTTTTATATCTACCTGCTAATTTAGAGATTTTATATGCAGCAACGCAGAAACACACCTTCTGTACTACTACACGTTGGGCATTTACTACAACAATACATGGTTGATATGTACATAAAAGTTGAAACACAAAAACTATGCTAGATTCGGTCCCACTAAAGTGATATTAGGGCAGAGCATTATCAAGGTTTACAAGATTATTTATATAGTGGTGAAAGCGATGCGGGTACATATATTATCAATCAAATTTGATGGAAAGTCACCTTTAAAAGCTCAGTGTTCTACCTTCCTTATAAAGTAATTTTATTTAATCATTTTACAGGTAATGTGGGATGTAGAACAATCTTACAATCATCTTTTATCAGAAGTCCCGGAGATATATACTAGAGGTATCAGGATGCTATGACAGTTGTGTGTAATTTTGGTAAGCCAGATATTTTCCTAACAATGACGTGCAATCCTTCGTGACCGGAGATAATCAATTAGCTTTCTCCTGGACAAATGCCTCAAGATCTCCCAGATTTAATCTCATGAATTTTTCATGCAAAGCTAGAATGTTTAAAGGACAATGTTTTCCATAAAGGCGTTATTGGTAGAGTGTTTGCTCACATTCATGTTGTCGAGTTTCAAAAGCGTGGAGTACCACATGCACATATGTTATTTATTTTTAACGAGCACGATAGGCTCAGTAGTCCAGACAATATGACGGGGTCGTAAGAGAAGAATACTGATAGAAACAAAAGAACCAGAGTTATACAATGCAGTACTTAAACATATGATACATATGTATCAAACATATCCTTTAGTTGTAAGATTACAAATACATTTACCAAATCAACAACATGTTAGGTTTCAGGCTAACCAGTCGGTCTCCAATGTGCTCGCTGATGATCGTAATTCACGAATAATATTAACATAGTTCTTCAAAGTATACAATGATGATTTAGAATCCGCATAATATTTATATGTAGACTTCGCAAGACACTACCGATGGCTTACTCTAACAAGGAAATGGATAAAAAGTCGCAGGAACCGAATAGTCATTGGCCACATTTACGTCACATCACCAATGGAGGGTGAGCGGTTCTACTTACGTCTTCTGATAAATCATATTCCAGCACCAACATCATTTGGAAACTTATATACTGTCCATGGGCATCGTTGTGCAAAATTCAAAGAAGCTGCTGAGAAGCAAGGGTTGCTTGAAGAAGACAATAACATTAGAGAATGTCTAGCTGATGCCAAAAATTTCAGAATGTCTTCTGCATTATGAAGATTATTTGCAATATTATTGTTGTATTGTCAGCCGACCGTGGTCAGAACATTCTGGGAAGAAAATCATATGGCAATGATCGAAGATTACGGTAGCACCAACACTTCAAATAGTAATTTCTTAATTAATAGATTACTTTGTGAGCTAAACAACATTTTCGAACAATATAATAAAAGCACTAAAGATTTTGACTTGCCAAAGTTAAATGAGGGCATACAATATTCAGTAGACTTACCGGTTTTGATTGACAACAAACTCTCATTTCCAATATTCGATGCAGATTTAGATTCGATGGCACACATGAATAATGGACAACAAATTGCGTACAACACTATATGCAACATTATAGCAATTGTACGTTGAATAAATCTCAAGGACAGACAATAGGGAATGTCGAGATCTATCTTCCAAATCATGTATTCAGTCATGGCCAATTGTACATTGCGTTATCTCAAGGGGTTTCAGCACATACTACAAGGGTATTAGTAAAAAACTATATTATCAAGGGTCATGAAGGTGTGTTCACTAGAAATGTGGTATTTAGAGAAATATTTGATTGGGTTGACTCTACAATGATGAGAAGCACAGTATGACATCAAATACAACTAAATTTTATTTCATAAATAAGAACTACTTCAATTGGTTGAAAAATAAAATAAAGATTCATTTTCATTGCTTACTGCAGAATCATGACGTTGATTGTTTTTAGTTATATTTCCAAGTTCCAGTTGCACTCAATCTCAAGCCTCCCCTGATTGGAAAATGCACAAGGTACTATAAAGTTCTGATATTCTGTATCATTATAGATTTTTTTTTTGCAGAAAGACTAAAATTTAAAATTAATATATTTATTTTTTATAAATCTCTATTTTGCAGATCATACATTTTGTTAGATGATTAATATACTACACTTCATTTGCATTAGAAGTGTTGGATATCTATTGTGGTATAGGTTCAGGTAAGATTCAAGTTTGTTTTTGTTAATGTGATTTATAATGAGTTTATATTGTTATAACATCATCATAGGTTTATTCAAAGCAAAAACTTCATCGTCAATATCATTTTTTATATAATCAAATATTTGTTGATACCAATTTATAGTTGAAAGTCATTCTTAGATGGTTATCGTTGCTCACGTCAAATGTCATCACCCACAAAAAAGTTGCCACCCACAAAATTTGTCGCGCCCATGAAAAAGGCCGCTCCCGTGACAATAGTCACTCCTACGACCAATGTCGCCTCCACGCAAATTGTCGCACACATGAAAAATGGCGCACCCACGACAAATGCCGCACGCACGACAAATGTCGCATCCACGACAAATGTCACGCGCACGACAAATGTCGCCCCTACGACAAATGTCGCCGCCATGACAAATGTTGCACCGACGACATATGTCGCCCCTTCGACAAATATGGCACCGACGACATATGTAGAACCCACGACAAATGTCGCACCAATGACAAATGTCGCCCCCACGACAAATGTCATACTCACGACATATATAGCACCCACGACATATGTCGCTCCCACGACAAATGCCCCTCGGGCCGAAGGCCCGTGCCTGACACTCGTAATATTAAATGAATGTAACATGTCATGACTTATAAACTAAAAATATAGATTTATGTTTTAAATTCATATATCATAAATAAAATAAATAACTTTTATTGATAAGTATATTAGATAATACATATTTTATTATATATGAGCTAGAGATTATGTTGCTCACATGATTATTTTGAGCTTTTTTCCATTAAGTAAATAAAAATTCCAACAATCCCCACAAAAGCAAAAAATATCAAAAAATATTAAATAATAGATAATTAATAAATATAAGTAAATATTTGCTTCATCCATGTGTATCTAATATAATGAGTATAAGTGTTACCTTGAAACTATACTTAGTACTTATCATCTCTATTGAAGAATATAATGTGCTAGAAGACTTGAATTATATTCCTTTGCCAATAGATAAAATAAGCACACATTTGATTGGTCATTCTTTGGGTTATCCTGGTGGATGCTTTAATGACCATGCGCATCCCTTGATTTTCATGGAGGTTATTAGGGCTCAGCACGAATCCCAAAGTCTCGGCCACACGACTACCCCCTACATAGGCGGCGTCTCAAGAGATATTCATAACACATATCTCGAAAATTATGCCTTGGGCAACCATTAAGGACTAAGCGTGTCACAACCTATACTGTTACGTGGAGCACTTTCACCATATGAATGAGGAGGGAAAGGTACATCTATCTTCTCTACTTTGTGCTCCTCACATTGCTACATCAATAATTTCATTTCTACCACATTGAACTTAATCCATGGGATCTCCAATCCCATAGGTTGGATATTCACCATTGGTAGCAAACTTATTTGGGCTTAAGCCTCATTCCCCTCGATGATTTATTTATATTATTTTGGGACACTCTTTGTGGGATTATCAACCATATTTAATTCTGAATTTACATATATTATGATATCACATTCTTCCTTCTTGTGCTTCATGGAATTGTACCTGAATCTCATAAACTTATTTATCTTTGAATTAGATATATCAGAATCAATTAAAACAATCAATAAACAAGAGAAACAATAGGTAGATGTGAAATATGTATGACAATACTTGAAGGTTAATATGTGATCTTTTATTTGTATTTTCAAGGTAGACTGAATCACCGATTTTTAAAATAAAGTTATTAGAAATTTCATTTACTTGATAATTATTAATGTAAAATGCATTTGTACTTTTAACAGAGACAACTAATAAAAAAGATCATCTTATGACTTATCTTTTTTTTAGTTTGTGAATACAAACTTTGCTAAGTACCCCCACACTTTAAGAATCCGAAGGTTTGATCTTCTCGACTTAAATATGTTTGTTGGTGAAACTCATTTTATTTTTGACTTGGATGTCAATTTTTTTGAAAAAAAATTATTTTCTTAAATTTTTAATAAGTAATTTTTTTAAAAAAATATAAACCATGAATATTCCTAATATAAATAGAAATATTATTTAATATTTATATTCATGATATAAATATTTATAAGAATATAAATATTCCTATTATATTAATATAATTTATTATATAAATGTTTACATTTAAAATATTTATAATAGAAATCTTTATTATACTAGAATTCATACAATTAATATATTTGTTGATATACATGTATATGATGTAAATATGATAATATTAGCATCAAAAAATTTCGTTATCAAACATATTAATTTGTCGACTATATTCATGATATTTAAAATATAATGTTTTTTCTTTTAAGTGATATAATAATAATTATTATTATATTTTGAAATAATGTAATTATATTATAATTTTATTTACTACTGTCAACATAAATATAATATGTATATATATATATATTATATTTATGACGACAGTAGTAAATAAAATTATAATATAATTACATTATTTCAATATATAATAATAATTATTATTATATCACTTAAAAGAAAAAAACATTATATTTTAAATATCATATCATAATAACATTAATAATTTTATACAATATTGATACTAACTATTATGCATCAATAAATAATAAAACAATTACATTAACATAAATAGAATCTTTCTTACAAAATTATCATGCACTATTAAACATACTTAATAAATATTTAAATATTTATTTATTTTTTATTCTTGGACTTCCCAAGGAATACCCAATGATGGGCTCTTACTGATACTAGGGGGTTTGTAGGATGATAGCCCAACATGACCCTTTTGTAAGAGATTAAGATGTGGAAATCAACTTTTTTAGATTGTTAGAGATTTTTTACTTTCATAATAAAAATTATTTTCAATTTTCCTTTAAAAATAAATAATATAATATTTTAATGAAATTTTTTATAATAAAAAAATAAGTATTTAGAAAGACATGAAATTAAGTACAATAAAAAGTTAAGGAATTGAGTCTGGGTAAGATGTGTGATCATAGCCCTAAAGAAGTTACACCGACTGGACTTTCAACCGATGCGCACTTCTCCAAGGTACAACACCTGGCTAGATACTGAAACTCCGATGTGCATGGACACCGAAGAAGCACAGAGCACCCGAACTTCTACTAGATGAAGCAAACATAAAATAGCTAGAAAATATAATGTAAGATATACGTATAGGAAGAAAGATGAGAAAATATTGTGTATATATGTATCATATTTTTAGAGCTACTTATGAGCTAAAAGATAAATCTCATATGTTACTAAAATATTAAATGTATTAAATTATGATAATTAATAGTGAATATTAATTATGTATTATTATTAATGTTTGTAACATCAAACATTTCATTCTTTGATAATATAATATATAATATTATATCTGTATTATAGTTAATTTTATAATTACAATAGTATTTATTATATATTTAACAAAAATAACATTAAAAGTTTATAATATTAAATGAATGTAACATATCATGACTTATAAAATAATGATATAGATTTATATTTTTAATTCATATATTATAAATGAAATAAATAAATTTTATTGATAAATATATTAGATAATACATATTTTATCATATGTGAGAGATTAAGATGCTCATATCATATGATTATTTTGAGCATTTTTTCCATTGAGTGAATAAAAAAAATTCCAATAAAAAACTGTCGTGAAAATAGAGCTGTGGGAGATTATTGATAAGAAAAACTTCATATTATTTGAAGAAATACAATGGTAAGTGTTGTTCAGAGTAGATTTGAAGACTTAGGCTCCATTTGGCATTGTGGTGGCAGTTGTAATTGCATGTGTTAAACTGTCATTCGTTAAGAATCATCTAACAAACATCATCCATTTGAACATAAAAGTGGATGAAATTCCTTAGGTGAGCGTTAACAAATGACAATTTAACCCAAATGTTCAACCACCGTGCCAAGGCAAGGTGGTGGCGGTCGTAAACGCATGAGTTAAACTGTCATTCATAAAGGATTACCTAACAAACATCATCTGTTTGAACATAAAAGTTGATGAAGTTCCTTAGATGGGCGTTCACGAATGAAAATTTAACCCCCATGTTCATGATTGTACAACCCCGTGTCCGGCGAGCAAGGTCGCCAGGAACTAGACAGATCGGGCTGAAGATAGTGGGCGAGCTCGGCAGTAGAGAAGCCGAGCCCGAGCTCGGCATTCGTCGACCGGAGATCGGCATTCGTCGAACGGAGATCAGCATTCGTCGACCCCGAGCTCGGCATTCGCCGAGCTAGTCCAAGAATCGTCAAGCTCAGGTCAACTGATGGCAACCAAGGGATGGGCGAGCTCACCGTCCCAGCTCGCGCCCTCGCAATGGAGCTCGGCAACAGCAGGTGAGCAGGACCTGCCGAGGTGATCAAGCTCCCCAGCTCGCCTGGATGTGTGAGGTACTTTTTACTATTTTACCCCCGATGGTCTGCCTATAGCCCTTCAAAACAGCGGAGTTTGGCTGTTGGCAGACACAACCAAGGGTTTTTTGGTAACTTCTGGTCAGTTCATTTGGTTATTGGCAGTTCAGATTCCAAAAACTATAAATAGGACCCAAGGGGTACCCCAGAAGGCATGCTTCATGTGCTTTCCTGCTCTAGTTTTCAAGTGCTTTCTGAGGGTACCTTAGCTCGGCCTCTGGCTAAGGAGGGGAAGCGCTCTGAGATCTTCCGGGTGTGTGGTGGGACCTCCCCGCCGAGCCCTTGGGTCGGTCTTTCCTAATCTTCTTTGTTATTTTGCTTGCAGGAGTGAAGTAGGTGCGAGACCACCCCTTCCCTGAGGGCGAACTCCACAGGAGACCGAGATTTCGGTTTCAACATTTTGGTGCGGTGAGCGTGGAGCATGGTCAATACAGAAAAGCTTTAGCGAGTTCGATGACAGGAGGACAGGGATCTGACAGGCCGAACTCCCCCCCCCCCCCCCGCCTCTCGCCACGGTGGGGATGTTTGAAGATTTCAGGAATGAGGTGCTGAATCTCGTCAAGTGCGCACTCAGCATGTGGGCCGAGTGCTCGACTCCAGCAGTCCAGATCGTGGCCGCCCCCTCTTTGGGCGAGGACGCCCCCGACAGGCGAGCTGGGAAGGAAGTGGCCGAGGAAGGCCGGGGGTGCGAGCTCCCCGGGCGCGAGCACTTCCCCGGCTCGGCAGGTCGAGGCCGGTTCGGCGAGCTAGGCTCCCGAGATTCGCCAGCTCGCCCAACAGGGGGAGGTAGCCCCTTCAGCGAGTTGGTATCTTCAGCTCCAGTTCCAGATGGGTTCAGGGAACACGAGTTGTCCTACTACACCGGGAAGGGAGACCCAGTCCAGCATGTTCAATGGTTCGAGGATGTAGTCTCCATCCGATAGATGTCAGACGGGTTCAAGTGCCGACTCTTCGCTATCACCCTTAGGGAGAAGGCAAGGGAGTGGTTCCATCAGCTACCAGCCAGCTCCATCTACTGCTTTGAGGACCTGCGTCGGGGGTTCATGCTGAGGTTCACTACCTCGAAGAAGAGGAAGAAGGAGTCAGAATCCCTATTCCACATCAAGCAAAGGGTGAATGAGACCCTGGGGAGCTACGTGGACCAGTTCCAGGAGGAGGTTACTCAGGTCTAGGAGATGACAGTCCATAGTTTGATGATGGCCTTTACCCTGGGCCTGCAGCAGGGATTCTTTAGGATGGAGCTGAAGAGAGTTCCCCCCTCTCATACGAGGAGCTGATGGAAAGCGTAGCAAGAGAAGTTGACGGGGAGGCGTCAAACCCGGAATTTTCACGGAAGCTGGCCAGGTGGGCCACGGAGGAGGAGAAGGAGTCGAGAGGGGGAAGGTGACAGGAGGAGAGGAGATGAGAGCCCTGGCAGAGGGAGCAGAGGCAGCTCTAGTGGCAGCAGCAGCTGAGGTGGGGGCGTTAGGAGCCCGACTGTTGACTGGGCTGGAGGCCTGAGTGGCAAGAGCAGGGGCCACAAAGGGGATACCACGGAATGGATCGCTATCAAGGGGGGCAAGATCAGTTCCACCCCCCGGGCTGGAGGCAGGAATAGAGGCCCCGGCTCCCCGATCAAGAGGAGGCTATGGCCATAGCCTTGGGGGCAAGGAGGAGAATAGTAAGGAGGAGGAGGAGAGAAGTTAGGGTGGAGTTGCCTTATTGCGACTTCCATCAGGAGGAGGGGCACGCCACGGCCGCGTGCCCGGAATTTCTTGAGATGAGAGGAAATGGGGTGCAGCAGCAGCAGCAGGGGCGACAAGAAGTGAGGATTGAGGAGGTCCTGCCTCGGGTGGAGGAGGACCGTTGCGAAGACCGGGTGGATGTTGGAACCCGGGGAGGGATCGGGGTGATCTACGGGGGGGTGGGGGTCGAGGCTTCCTGCAAGGCGAGCCTCCACACCATATACCGTCGGAGCGTTGCCTCCACATCCCAGACCCCACCCCCAGAGGAGAGGATCACCTTCTCCAGAAGTGATATGCCAGATCATGAGGATCCATTCTGTGATGCGTTGGTCATCAAGGCAGCCATCGAGAATTTTACTGTCTCTCGGATCCTCGTTGACAATGGGAGCTCCGTCAGCATCATCTTCAAGAAGGCGTTTGACGCAATGAAGATAGAGGCGAAGAGGGTGCTGGCCTCGGACTGACCCCTGTTCGGGTTTTCAGGGGAGAGGAAGGAAGTGGAGGGAGGAGTAGGCCTCCATGTTATCCTGGGGGGGCAGTCCAGGAACTGCAGGTTCATCATTGTGGATGCCCCTAGCAGCTACAACGCCATCTTCGGGAGGCCCCTTATCAGCGCCTTCTGCTACATCCCATCATCATTCCATCAATGCTTAAAGTTCAAAATTGAGGGGATTCAGGTCCGGGTCAGGGGGTACCCCAAGGTGGCGCGGGAATGCTATGTCACCGCTGTGAACTCCATCTCTTGGCAGGAGGGAGCCGAGGAGATGTGGCGAAGAATGGAGGAGGCTGAGCAGGAGGCTGGTAGGGAGGAGCTGGAGGTGGAGAGCCGCGCTGAGGAGGAGGCGGGAAGAGATCAGGAGGAGATGGATGAAATGATGGCTGCGGAGGAAGTGGTGGAGTTAGAGGTGCTCACCCGTGGAGGCAGGGTGGAGAAGGTCCGCGTCAGCGGAGGGCTGACCCCGGAAGACCCCCCTGAGGAAGTGAAAGAATTAGTGCCTAACCACCTAGAGGGGGTGGGTGAATAGGTGTAATTCCTGTTTTTCTTTTAAGGCAGTCCAGTTGTTCAGTTAACTAATAATAAACTGTAAATACTACTGCTAACACAGCACAACAATCACAGAAACAATCAATCACAGAGTGCACACAGTATTTATTGTGTTTCCCCAAGGTCTGGGTACATCCACTTTCCTCCTTCGCCTATCTAGTAGTGTACTAGATTCGGCCTAACTTCTGCACTTCACCTCAGATCCTCAGATCTTACAACTCAGAACCCAAACCAGGTTCCTACAACTCAGAGTGTATCCACACTCCTACAACTCAGGCCAACTGCCCTACCTCAGCCTTCAATAAGGCCTACACTCAGAGAACACAATCTCCTACACCTCAGGCTCACAGCCCTACCACTCAGAGAAAATATTCTCCTACACTCAGCCTTTATATAATAGGCTTACAACTCAGATCTAGAATAGATCTACAGAAAATAGTATTTACAAAGTAATTAACCACCACCCAGATAGAGAGAGAAGGGATGGATGCCTTCTTGATCAGTTCTTGGAAGAACTTGATGGCAGAGATCAACCTCTCTTAGCTTTCTTCAAAGATTCTTGAATCTGAACTCAGTAGAGTTGAACTCTTAAGAAGTTGATCTTCAATCAGCTTCTGACTTGAGATTCAGATCTCAATCTGAATCTTTCTTAGCAACCTAGTTCAGCAACTGCTCTTCTTAGAAGGAGCTCTCTCTCTCCAACTTCTTAGATCTTCTGTCGAAGGTCTTATTCTTTTGTGTTGATCGATATCTGTGTAGATATTCAATCTATATTGTTATTTATTCTCTTCTCTTTCTGTTAAAGGATAAAGGCCTTTATATAGTCTTTCTCCATGATAACCGGCTGATCCGGTTTCTAACGAACTTCTGACAACTTTGATCGTTGCAGTAGACTGGTTGGGAATGACAGCTATCAAGTCATCCAGTCACTTCTTGAAATACTGTCTCTGTCTGAAAGTGTCGAGACTAATCTTCATTATGTGTCGACACAAATAGACTAAGTGTCGACACAAGTGGACTAAGTGTCTACACATGCCTTGGTGGTGTCGACACAACTCCTTTGTTGTTGTTAATACTTCTCGACACAGCCTTCTGTTGAATATGTCGACACTGATTCTGTGTGTCGACACAAATACTTCTTCTTTAACATAGTTGAAACTTTGATGTGTGTCGACACATCTCCTTTGTGTCGACACAATTACTTCTTTACTTTAACTTTGTTGAAGCTTTGCTGTGTGTCGACACAAGTCCTGTGTGTCGACACAGTTGATGTTGACAAATACTTCTGTGTGTCGACACTGCCTCTATGTGTCGACACATTTGATGTCGACTAAGTATTCCTGTGTGTCGACACTGCCTTTTGGTGTCGACACAGTTGATGTCGACTTTGCTACTCTGTGTGTCGACACTGCCTCTGTATGTCGACACAATTTCTTCTAGTGTCGACACAACCTTTATAAGTGTCGACACTATCTACTCCAAGTGTCGTAAGTGTCGACACTACTTCTCTAGGTGTCGATACATGGACTTAGAAACTTTTATGCATTTCCTGCAATTACTTAACCTGCACATATAAACTCAAAACACATCAAATACACCTTGATGCATATCATTGAGTAGGGTGAGGCTTCTTCAAATCTGGTACACATTTTCCAATGTACCCAACAATCTCCCCCTATTTGGAGAAGTCATAACCCTTAGTCAATAATATACACCATTCATAACAAAAATACATTATGATGTATAACAACATTATATGACAGGGTAAATACTTAAAACAAAACATAAAAGATATTTCATCACAGAATAAGTATGCTAACACAATGAGCATTCATTAAAGTTTTGTTTCAACTTCCAATACTTTCTTTAATAAAAGTTTACATAGATTTTAACACAAAAGATTACAATGTTATAAAATCTAGTAAAACTAATCTAAGGTAGCTCTGGCTCCTTGATAACAATTCCCTTGCCAGATTGAATCTTGACTTGAACTGGAACATCAGTGTCATCAACTGACTTCTTGCCCTTTTGATCTTTCTTCTTTAGCTCTTCTGCCCTTATCTTTTGTCTTACAAAATTGAAAAATGTTGTAACAATTACATTATGGGATGCAGTCAGATTATCATTCATCCTAATCTGATTTTCTAAGACATAGCCCTGCTTAACTACTATATCATCAACTTGTGTCTTTATCTTTTCTTGATGGGTAGCTAGGAAAACCATTGCATTACCTCCTTTGTGGAAACAATCAGTCATTTCCTTCTTATTTTGATTCACCTCAAATCTTATTGATTTTATATCTGTTGCCAAGGAGTGTTGTAGATCTTTATGTGTCTCATCCATATACTTCTACATGGCAATCCTTTGCTCATCCAACTTCACTTGCATGGATACTAACAAAGAATTATAATGTTGGGGCAGGCTGTGGAGCAACTGTTTGTAGTGCCTTCTTGTAGCTTTGACTCCTTCTTTTAAAGATCATGAGTTTTCTTTTCTTGGCCTGAACCTCAGCTGCATCCTCTGAATCTGAGGTACTGGCTATATCTACTCTATCTTTTGGACTAGGTGGTAAGTCCTGTGCAGTGTTACTTAGCTCCCCCTGAGTCCTTTGCTTCTCAGTTTCAGTTCTAATTTGCTCGTCCATATTTCTTGCAGTCTCCTCATGAGACCTCACATGCTCCCCCTCAAGATTAGCTTGCTCTCCCTCAAAAATAGTTTCCCCGCCCTCAAAACCAGCATGCTTGTTCCATTACTTCTGGAATAGTTCCAGCTAAGTACAGGCTCATAATTCTACCCAGATTGGGCTTCTTAATGCTTTTTGTAATCTTCTCAAAAATAACTGCTGACCAATCAGTTTTTAGTTTAAAGATGATCCTTGTCATTAAGCTGAACATATGAGCTGATATCCTATCATGCCCACCTGGCTTGCATAGAATCACCTTTCCTACAACTTCAGACAAGAACTTTCCTTGCATATTCATGCCTTTCATGTTCATTGAGGATCCAATCTTCATGGTGGGATCCAATCCACACCATTGAAGTGCTTCCCTTGTCTTGGAAGAGGTCACTTCTACTTACTCTTGAATTCTAGGTAGATGTAGAACTTTCCTTAAACTCTTCATAGTCAGTTTAACTTTCGCACCATGAACTGTAGACTTGATCTTGAGTCCAGTAGAATCCAACGTAGCTGCACCATAGAATTCGAGTACTTCCTTCTTCCAAATCTTGGTTGGCTCAGAAACTAGATACTCCAACCCATTCTCAGCAACTAGGGTTACTACAGCTTGAATTTTAGGGTCCGCATGGTCAAAGGCATTGCATACCAGCTCATATTCTTCATTGACATTCTCTTCAAGCTTTGGCGCCATTAGGGTTGAGAGAAATCTTGAATTTAAATAAGAGAGTTATCGACACAAAGGTTTGGTCTCGAAACAATGGAGAGCGTGTCGACAGACAATGTTGTGAACCAATTTATACCTTTCTAAAAACGAAGGTGAAAAGGCACGTCATAATCCTCTAAATGTGTCGACACTGTTGAAAAGTGTCGACACTGACTACTTAAGTCTCGACAATAGTGTTGACTACTATTTGTCGACACTAATATAGTCGACAGAATTTATGTGTCGACATTTATACATCTGCGCTCGACGATTAGTCGAAACTCTACTCGACGAAATCTGTATTGAACCTAAGTGTCGACACCACTTCTGGATGTGTCGACACCTACTCTGGATGTGTCGACACTATTTCTCTGAAGTGTCGACACAGACTTTCTAGGTGTGTCGACATCATTTCTCTAGAATGTCGACACCACTTCTATGTGTCGACACAGATAACTCCTTGTGTCGACACCATTTTACTTAGCCAATTTTATTAAACTATTCTAAGTTCAACATTCCCAATTCAATTTTAAACTTATTGAATTTAGTTTCATCTAGAGGCTTAGTAAACATATCAGCAATTTGATAATCTGTTTTGACATATTCTAGTGAAATGTCCTCTTTCTCTATATGTTCTCTAAGAAAATAGTATCTAATTTCTATGTGCTTAGTCCTACTATATGAGACAGGATTATTTGCAATAGAAATAGCACTTGTAGAATCACAAAGCAAAGGTGTTCTACTTACTTGAATACCATAGTCTTCTAGTTGGTGCTGAATCCACAATAGTTGTGCACAACAACTTCCTGTTGCCATATATTCTGACTCAGCTATGGAGATTGCCACACTGGTCTGTTTCTTACTGCTCCAAGACACTAGTCTTACACCTAGAAATTGACAGGTGCCTGTAGTACTTTTTCTATCTTCCTTGCAACCTGCAAAATCTGCATCTGAATAGCCTGTCAGTAGAAAATCTCCATTCCTAGGGTACCAAAGGCCTAGATAAAGTGTACCCTTAATATATCTCAAAATCCTTTTTACTGCAGTCAGATGAGATTCTTTAGGGTATGCTTGGTACCTAGCACAGACACATGTAGCATACATGATATCTGGTCTACTAGCAGTCAGATATAGAAGGGAGCCAACTATCCCTCTATACAAAGTTTCATCTACAACTTTCCATGCATCATCTTTGCTAAGAGACACACTTGAACCCATAGGAGTTCTCATGGTAGTGGATGATTCCATATCATACTTCTTTATTAACTCTAGGATGAACTTAGAATGGGATATGGAAGAGCCATTTTTAGTCTGTCTTACTTGGAGACCCAAGAAAAACTTAAGTTCCCCCATACTGCTCATTTCAAATTTTCCTTGCATAAGTTTTACAAACTTTATGCAAAGATAACTTTCAGTAGACCAAAATATTATGTCATCAACATATATTTTGACTAGGATTATCTTTCCTTTAGATTCCCTAAGGAATAGAGCCTTGTCTATTTTCCCCCTTGAGAATATATTCTCAATGAGGAAACTAGACAGGGTTTCATACCAAGCCCTTGGGGCTTGTTTTAACCCATACAATGCTTTACTAAGTATTTAAACATAATCAGGTTTAAGAGGATCAACAAAACCTGAGGGCTGCTCTACATAGACTTCTTCCTTTAGATTTCCATTTAGGAATGTTGACTTTACATCCATTTGAAATACCTTAAAGCCTTGATATATTGCATAAGCATGGAACATCCTGATTGCTTCCATTCTTGCTACTGGGGCAAAGGTTTGATCAAAGTCAATACCTTCTTCCTGCCTATACCCTTTTGCAACAAATCTTGCTTTATTCTTCCCAATGATCCCATTCTCATCCAATTTATTGCTAAAGATCCACTTTGTTACAATGATGTTGTGGTCTTTTGGTTTAGGAACTAACTTCCAGACCTTGCATCTTCTGAACTGATTCAGCTCTTCTTGCATGGCATCAATCCAATGTGGGTCTATAACTACTTCTTCAAATTTCTTTGGTTCCACTTATGGTAGGAAACTGGAGCAAGGAACTGTGCTCAGATTCCTGCTTCTTGTTTGCACTCCTTGTCTTGGATCACCAATTATCTGATTTGCTGGATGATCCTTCAAGTGTCTATTAGCTGGAGGTAGTCCATCTTCAGTTTGAACACCTCCAGCCTCTTCATTAAGCTGCACCTCTTGGTTTTCTTCAGCATCTTGAGAGTCTTGTACTCCCCCTGGACAGCAGCCATCATTTTTCACTTCCTGATTTGCAGTAGAATCTTCTATAATGGTAAGCTTGTCCATTCTCTTATTTATACCTGTAGAACTGCAAGCACTACTTGACAACTCACTGTTAATCAGTCTTGTTTCATCAAAGATTACATGTACAAACTCTTCTACAACTTGAGTAATCAAGTTGTAGACTCTATAAGCCTTACTATTGTTGTTGTACCCAACAAAGATCCCCTCTTGGGATTTGGCAGCAAACTTAGTTAGATAAGACTTGCCATTGTTAAGTATATATCACTTGCAACCAAAGATCCTAAAATAGGATAAGTTTGGTTTTCTGCCCTTCACAATCTCATAGGGAGTCTTTTTGTGGCCCTTGGTGATAGTAGCCCTATTGATTACATGACATGCAGTGTTTACTGCCTTAGCTCAATAGAGTTCTACCAGCCTCTATCAATGTTCTATTCTTCCTTTCAGCAATATCATTTTGCTGAGGTGTTTTAGGTGAGGAAAATTCTTGAAAAATCCCAAATTCTTCACACAATCTTGTCATACTTTCAGACTGAAATTCAGTGTCATGGTCACTTCTGATTTTGACTACTGTACTGTCCAACTCATTCTGAATTTGTTTAACAAAACTATATAAGACAATTGAGGTTTCAGATTTTTGTCTTAGAAAGAACACACAGGAATGTCTAGAATAGTCATCTACCACCACAAATGTGTAGACCTTCCTACCTATACTATGAACTGGCAAAGGACCAAATAGATCCATATGTAAGAGGTATAGACACCTCACTGAATCCTTGTTTTCAAGGCTATGAAAGGTGGATTTGGTCTGCTTGCCTTTTTGACAAGCTGAGCATATCTCATCCTTTATACACTTAACTTGAGGACCATTCCTCACTAACTCTTTGCTAAAGAGTTGGCCAATAGTCTTATAGTTAAGATGAGCCAGCCTCTTGTGCCATTTAACACAATGTGAGACTCTCTCATCAGCTACAAGACAAATAGGAGAAACATTGTTCTCACACCCAAAGTTAAGACAATAAAAATTTCTCTTTCTATATCCTGTCAATATGACCTTTTGATCACTTGACCTTTTGATATGACATCCATTCTTAGTAAATGAAATGTCATATCCTAAATCACTCAACTGACTTATGCTAATAAGGTTGTGTTTCAACCCTTTCACATAGGCCACTTGAGAGATAGTAATCTGGTTATTAGAAATGTTACCAAAGCCTTTGATGATTCATTTTTCTGAATCACCAAAGGTTACTTTAGGGCCATCCATGATAGGTGTGTAGTCCTTCAACAACTCCCTTGTTCCAGTCATGTGCTTGGAACATCCACTGTCCAAGTACCATATTGGGGCATGGCAACTTGGACTCACCTGCAACACATATTACTTAACCTTAGAACCCAAATAACTTTTGGGTCCTTGGTACAAGTTAGTCTGAACTTTAACAAATCTACCTATAGCTCTTCTAGCAGGCAGACTGCAACTCTCCTTAACACTGGAGTTGTGCCAACAATCTAAGGCAAAGTGGCCTACATTGCCACAACACCAGCACTCAAACTTGTTGCACCTTTGTTTAGGTACAACCCTAGCTGAATTATCTACAGCAGGCTTCTTGTTTTGTGCTGGGGCTTTGCCTTTAGATTTGGACCTAGCAGTCCATGCAACTTTCTTAAACCCTAACCCAGTCTTACCCTTTTGAGGTACAAACTCATCAATTAAGGGTAATACAGATTTAGGTTTAGAAAAACTGGCTACAATCTCTTTCTCTTTCTGAAGTCTAACGTCCAGATTTCTAATCTGATCATTCTTGAATGTGATAGTACCCATCTGAATAATAGTAATGTTTTTTAGTCTGGCTATCTCATTCAACTTCTGATCCAGCAATTTCTCTGAATCAGATGCAGCCATCTTAAGATCTGTAATTTCCTTAGCCGGATTTTTGGCCAGGTTTTTGCTCTTCTTAAGTGCCTGCAGCAAGTCTCCATATTCATCTATCAGTTGATGAATATCACCTTCAGACTCAGACCCATCCAGATCACTTAATGCAGATGTTGCTGACTCTGATTTAGTACTGCAATCTGAATTTCTAGAAATACATTGTACCTTACTAGGACCAGGCTGATCCTGTCACTTGTCTTCTTCTGACATAGCCATCAGTCCCTTGCACTGATGGTCTTCTTGTTCATATATAGAGTTCAGCACCTGGAGAAACTCTTCTTCTTCATCTGCTGCATATAGACCAATGTAGGCCTCAGCTTCAGATTCTGACTCTGAAGTAGATTGGTCTGTCAATCTCTTCTCCTTTTTAGCAACAAAGGACTTTTCCTTCTTGCTCTGGTGTTGACTCTTCTTCTTATCTGCAGTCTCTTTTCTTTTATCTGGACACTCAGCCATAACATGTTCAGGCCTATTACAGCAATAGCAAACTATCTTTGATGTTGTATATTTGCTTGGCTTAGACCTGCTTCTGTCCTTCCTGGATGACTTTCTCTTTTGATAATACTCATCCTTAGGCTGAGATGTGGAAGGCTTAGACTTCCACTGCTTCTTCTTCAGGAATCTCTGAAACTGTCTAGTAAATGCTGCAAAATATTCATCTGAGTCACTGCTGTCTGAATTCTGGTTGTCTGAATTATCTGAAGCAGATTCAGCAACTATCTTAGGATGTGATGGAGACATCCTACTATTTTTCTTAGTGGCTTCAACCTTGAAGGCCACAAATTTTTCTCTATGCTCACCTTTCGCACTTTTCTCTTACTCTTTCCTTGTCATTAGCTACATCTCATATGACAGCAGTTTTCCAAACAAGGTTGGTGGAGAGATATCTGCAACTTTGGCCACTTCCCTAATGGCACAAATCTTTGTGTCCCAATCCTTTGTCAAGGATCTTAGGAATTTATCATTCAGTTCATAAGTACTGAAGATTCTCCCATAGGACATCAACTCATTCACTATCCTATAGAACTTTTTATAACACTCAGTTATACTATCAGACTTTCCGTGTCTGAAACTCTCATATTCCTGGTTCAGCATAGATTTTCTATCTTGTCTTACTTCTTCAGAACCCTCGATATAGACTATTAAAGTATCCCACATTTCTTTGGAGGTCTTGCAGTGAATCAAATTTTGGAAGGTCGCATCATCTATGACACTAACTATGATATTCTGGGCTCTCTTATCCATAGTTGCCAGGATGATCTCATCCTTAGTCATTTCTGAGAAATCCTTGGGAATTCTTTGGTTTGCATCTAGAATTGAAATATTCATTGGGATATAAGGTCCTTCCTTGACTGTAATATAGATCCTTGGATCAGAAGCCTCCATAAACAGCCTGACCCTTTATTTCCAGATGCCAAATATCTCCTTTTTGCATATGGGTAGATTCATTGAACCTAGTTCCTTATGATTTTCACCCGAACCCATTTTCTTGATTCTTGAATCTGCCTTATGGATCTCACTCTGACTGTTAAGTCCTTATTTGAGGAACCTCCCTCTAATACCACTTGAAAGAATTAGTGCCTAATCACCTAGAGGGGGGGTGAATAGGTGTAATTCCTGTTTTTATTTTAAGGCAGTCCAGCTGTTCAGTTAACTAATAATAAACTGCAAATATTACTGCTAACACATCACAACAATCACAGAAACAATCAATCACAGAGTGCACACAGTATTTATAGTGGTTCCCCAAAGTCTGGGTACATCCACTTCCCCCTTCTCCTATCTAACAGTGTACTAGATTCGGCCTAACTTCTGCACTTCACCTCAGATCCTCAGATCTTACAACTCAGAACCCAAACTAGGTTCCTATAACTTAGAGTGTATCCACACTCCTACAACTCAGGCTAACTGCCCTACCTCAGCCTTCAACAAGGCCTACACTCAGAGATCAAAATCTCTTACACCTTAGGCTCACAGCCCTACCACTCAGAGTAAATATTCTCCTACACTCAGCCTTTATATAATAGGCTTACAACTCAGATCTAGAATAGATCCTACAGAAAATAGTATTTACAAAGTAATTAACCACCACCCAGATAGAGAGAGAAGGGATGGATGGCTTCTTGATCAGTTCTTGGAAGAACTTGATGGCAGAGATCAACCTCTCTTAGCTTTGTTCAAAGCTTCTTGAATCTGAACTCAGTAGGGTTGAACTCTTGAGAAGTTGATCTTCAATCAGCTTCTGACTTGAGATTCAGATCTCAATCTGAATCTTTCTTGGCAGCCTGATTCAGCAACTGCTCTTCTTAGAAGGAGCTCTCTCTCTCCAACTTCTTAGATCTTCTGTCGAAGGTCTTCTTCTTTTGTGTTGATCGATATCTGTGTAGATCTTCAATCTATATTGTTAATGATTCTCTTCTCTTTCTGTTGAAGGAGAAAGGACTTTATATAGTCTTCCTCCATGGTAACCGGCTGATCCAGTTTCTAACGAACTTCTGACAGCTTTGACAGTTGTAGTAGACTGGTTAGGAATGACAGCTGTCAAGTCATCCAGTCACTTCTTGAAATACTGTCTCTGTCTGAAAGTGTCGAGACTGATCTTCATTATGTGTCGACACAAATAGACTAAGTGTCGACACAAGTGGACTAAGTGTCGACACATGTGAAAGATATAGTACCTAAACACCTAGAGGTGGGGGTGAATAGGTGACCAAATTCTTTTTGACTTTTTATGGCAGCAATCCGTTTTTAACACAAAATTTAAACTACTATTGCACAGCAATCACACAGCATTCACATCAAACCACAGCACACAGAAGACACACAGTTTTATAGTGGTTCCCCAAGATTTGGGTACATCCACTTTCCCCCTTCGCCTATCTAGCAGTGTACTAGATTCAGCCAAACTCCTCCACTATCTCAGAACCCAAAACTGGTTCCTACACCTCAGGCCCAAGGCCCTACAACTCAGCTTCTTCACAAAGCCTACACTCATCCATAAAGGCCTACACTCAGCCACCAAGGCCTACACTCAGAGATTTCAATCTCCTACACTCAGGCACTCAAGCCCTACACTCAGCCTTTATAATTGCAAGCTTACAAGACTCAGATCGAAAGGATCCTACAAGATATAATGAATACAAAATTGTTAACTCAGCAACCCAGAGACAAGAGAGAGGAGTTGTGAGTTTCTTGATGAGTTCTTGGAAGAACTCAGCTGAAATCAATCTGACTTAGCTTTCTTCACAGCTTCTTGAAAGTAGAACTCAATAAGATTGACTCCTTCTGCAGTTGATCCTTGATCTCTGCTACTTAAGATTCAGAGTGACTCTGAACCCTTCTTCTCAGCCTGGTTCCAACAGCTGATTTCTTGGATGGAGCTCTCTCTCTCCAACTTCTTAGATCTGCACTTGATTCTTCAAGGAATAGCTAGATCTTCTTTGTTAAATACTTGATCAATAATTTGAACAACCTTTTCTGTAGACAGCATAAGCCTATTTATAGGCCTTCTTCATGGTAACCGGCTGGTCCGGTCCATAACTGAATTCTGATAACTCTGACAGGTGTTGTAGACCGGCTGGAATGGCAGCTGTCAAGTCATCCAGTCAGTTCTTGAAAATTTTGTAACTGTCTTTAAGTGTCGAGACTTTCTGTCTTTAAGTGTCGACACTTATAGACCAAGTGTCGACACATGTTGTAGATTTTATATCTCGACACTACTTCTTCTTCATGTGTCGACACTGAAATTGAGTGTCGACACAAGTACTGGTACTTCAGTATTTTGCTGAATTCTTTTAAGTGTCGACACATCTCCTTTGTGTCGACACATCTTCATGTGTTGTATCTGTCAAGTGTCGACACAGCTTCTTGGTGTCGACACATGTCTTCAGTGTTAATACTTGTTGAGTGTCGACACATTGCTCTGGGTGTCGACACATTCTTCTTTTGTCGAGACTCTGGCTGTGTGTCGATACATCTCCTTAGTTTCGACACTTGTACTTAGAATATTTTGTTGAACTTAGTTGTTCTTTGCTAAGTGTCGACACAGCTCCTTGTGTCGACACTTTCTTCAAGTGTTGAGTCTTCAACTAAGTGTCGACACATTGTTCTGGGTGTCGACACTTACTTCCAGTGTTGACTCTTCTGTTGAGTGTCGACACATTGTTCTGGGTGTCGATACTTGTACTTAGTCTCTGCAGACTTTTGCTGAGTGTCGACACAGCCTCCAAGTGTCGACACTTTCTAGTGTAGACAATGTTTCACTGGGTGTCGACACAACTGCTATGTGTCGACACAGCTTCACTGGCTTTTCTTCATTGAGTGTCGACACAGCTCCTTGTGTCGACACTTTTTGTCTGGTGTCGACTCAGCATCCCTAGTGTCGACACAATGACTCCAAGTGTCGACACTGCTTGCCTGGGTGTCGACACAAGTCTTCTTAAGTGTTGACACTTTCCCTCTGGGTGTCGACACATGGACTTAGAAACTTTTCTTCTTTCCTGCAAATACTTAACCTGCACATGTAAACTCAAAATACATCAAATATATTTTGATGTATATCATTGAGTTGGGTGAGGCTTCTTCAAATCAGGTACATTTGAACCAATGTACCCAACAATCTCCCCCTATTTGGAGAAGTCATAACTCTTAGTCAATGATATACACCATTCATAATAAAATTACAAAATGATGTAAAGCAGGATTATATATAGCAGGGCAAACATAAACATGTATGAAACAAACATGTACACATAGATTGCATCACAGAACAATTATGAAATAAATTTAACACATAGCAAATTTATTACACAACACATTGTTCCAATACTTTGTCATATTCTTATTTCAAAAAGTTTACAGAATGTTTTACATCAAAAAATTATATAGTAAACTTTAAGAAAATTCTAATTCTATTTCTGTTCAGGCTCCTTGATCACTATTCCTTTGCCTGCTTGTACTTTGGTTTGAACAGGAGCTTCAGCAACTTCAGCATCAGCATGCTTCTTGCCTTTTAGATCTTTCTTCTTAAGTTCCTCAGCCTTAATCTTTTGCCTTTCAAAATAATGATATGGCTTTGGAAAGTACTTGCTAGGCTCCTAGGCAGTAGGAGGTAGCTTTCACATCTTGGCCTTTCTTCTATATTGGACTATTGCCTCCTGCCTTGTCTCATGTTTTCTCCATTCAGCCTCAGAAAACCATTTGTTCCTGTCATGCACATTATCTTTGGCAGCTTTCCAGGCAGTCAAAATAATGTTTCTTGAGGTGGGGCTCCACTGCTCAAAGTCAGGTCTTTGTTCAGCTTGCTCCCTGAACCTCTTCTTAGACAATCTAGTCTCTTCTTCTTTCTGCAGTGCTTCTTGCATAGCTTCAGATATAGGCTGAACAACTTTTTCAATAATGACATTGCCCTTACCCCCAGGTGGGCTATACATGGACTGTATGTCAGCATGAATCATGTCAAAATCTGGAGGAGGGTAGATGACTTGAGCCACTTCAGGTTGCTCCCCTCCTAGATTTGCAGGATGAATGCCAGATTCAGCAACATTGTCATCATCACAAAGAGGAGGATAACCTAGTGTAGCTCTGATGGAATTAGATATCCACTTGGCATGATCAGAGCTAGCTTTGACTAAAACCCTCTCCCCCTTTATGACTTCTCTTTCTACATGATCTCTGACATCATCTTTTTGAAATCTGACTTGATTATCCAAATAATTAACTCCATCTTTAAAGAAAAGTTTTAACCTTTGGAGTTTGTCAGTTATGATCTTTTGAGATTCTTGAATGGCAGTCTTAACAGCAGTGATTTCTTCCTGGAATACTTTGTCAAATTCAGCTTTAACAGTAGCAGTAGAGGTAGAAGGTCCAGCAGCTATGTTCTTCATTTCTGTGACAATAGCATTGTGAGATGCTGTCAAATTGTCATTCATTCTGAGTTGATTTTCTAGAACATATCCCTGCTTCAGTGCTATGTCATCTACTTGAGCCTTTATTTTCTCTTGATGAGTTGCCAAGTACACTACTGCATTCCCCCCTTTGTGAAAGCAGTCTGTCATCTACTTCTTATTAAGATTCATCTCAAATCTTATTGACTTTATGTCCTGGGCCAAATCAAATTGCAATGATTTCTTCCCTTCATCCACATATTTCTCAATGGCCTTCCTGTGTTCATCCAGTTTAATCTGCATAGCAACCATCAGCGCACTATAATCAACAGTTGGTGCTTGCACTGATATAGGCTGTGGTGCAATAGATTGTAAGGCCTTCTTATAACTCTGACTCCTCTTGAATACATAAATCTTCTTTTTCTTAGCTCTTGCTGTCTCCTCATCTTCAGAAGCTGAGGAGCTAGCAATTTCTACCCTCTCCTTAGGGCTTGGGGGTAACTCCTTCTGCACAGCTGGGGCCTTCTCACGTTCTGCAACATGAACTACTTGCTCCCCCTCAACTGGAGCATTCTCCACTTCAGCAGCAGCAGTGTCCTTGTCAAAGTCTTGTTGATCCAGATTTAGGAATAAATCTTCCATTGTAAATTCTTGGGGTGAATGAGCTGGAGAAAGTCTTGGCTCTTCAACCACTGGATCAGTAACTACAACTTCAACAGATGTGTCTTCCATGACAACATCTGGGACTTGGCTATCCAGCTGAGTTTGCTGATGAACATCAGTCAAATCAGTATCCTCTATAGGAAAATCTAAAGCATTTAGTTCAGTGATTACCTCTAGTATTGTGTTGGTTGCTTGTTCACTTTCTAGTGTAGTTGGTTCTTCTACAACTAGAGACTCCCCCTGGATGTGATCCTTGTGTATGGGGCTAGCTGGAGGTAGCTCCCCATGGATCTCAGCAACATCTTGAGGAGTAGGAGACTTTACAGCAGTTCCTTCCTCATTCTCATCTGGTGTAAAAACCACTTGCTCTTCACTTTCAGAGCTGCTAGTGGACACTTGAGCCACTGGAGCAGTTTTCCTCTTCTTCTTTGGAGGTGATACCTTCTCAGGAACTATCTTCTCAGGGGTTGGCTTCTCTTTAGACAACACCCTGTCCCATCTGGAGAAAATTCTCATATCCATTTTTCTCATGTGATTGATTTTGCTTCCAGCAGCTTGTTGCATAACCTCTAGTATGGTACCAGCTAGGTATAGACTTATGATCCTGCCCAGATTTGGCTTCTTCAGGCTTTTCTTGATTTTCTCAAATACTACTATAGACCAGTCAGTTTGTAGATTGAAGATTATTCTGGTCATAATGCTGAACATATGGGCAGACACTCTGTCATGCCCTCCTGGCTTGCTCAATATTACTTTCCCAACAATTTCAGACAGGAATTTCCCCTGACTGTTCATTACCTTCCTGTTAAACACAGATCCTATTTTCAATTTAGAATCTAGACCACACCATGTCAATGCTTCTCTTGCCTTAGAAGCAGTTACTTCATCCTCTTCCTTAGATCTTGGTAGCTGTAGAATCTTCCTCAAGCGTTTTGGTGATACCTTCACCTTCTCACCATGAACCCTGGATTTGATCTTGAATCCAGTTTCGTCTACCTTAGCTCCATTGTGGAATTCCAGTACCTCTTTCTTCCATATTTTAGTAGGTTCTGAAACAAGATATTCTAACCCTGAGTCGGCAACTAGGGTTACTACTGTCTGGATTTCTTGGTCGGCATCATCAAAAGCATTGCGCACCAGCTCGTAGCCTTCGTTGACGTTCTCCTCAAGCTTTGGTGCCATTAGGGTTTGATGAATTTGAGTGGAGAGAAGAGAGGTGTCGACACACAAGTTTTGGTCTCGAAACTTTTGAAAGCGTGTCGACAGACTAAGACAAAACCCTATTTATACCTTTCTAATTTTGAAGATGAAAAGGCGGGCAGCTAACTTAAATTGTGTCGACACTGGCGATAAGTGTCGACACTGACTTAGAATGTCTCGACACATATGTGTCGACACAAGTTTTAGTCAACAGATTATATGTGTCGACACTTATTTATGTGTCGACACCACTTAACTCGACATTTAGTCGAGACTTTACTTAGATAATCCTGAGTAAACACTATGTGTCGACACCACCTTGGTTGTGTCAACACCAACTTGTCATGTGTCGACACTATTATTCTGAAGTGTCGACACCAACTTCCTAGATGTGTCGACACCTTTTTCCTGAAGTGTCGACACCACTATTCTGTGTCGACACATAGATCTCTGTGTGTCGACACCTTTTTACTTAGCCATTTCCAATTCTATAAACTTACTATAAGTTTATCATTCCTAGTTCAATTTTAAACCTATTGAACTTAGCTTCTTCTAGGGGCTTAGTATACATATCAGCTAGTTGATTATCAGTTTTAACATATTCTAGTAAAATATCTTCTTTCTCTACATGCTCCCTAAGAAAATGATATTTTATCTCAATATGTTTAGTTCTACTATGGGAAACAGGATTATGTGCAATTGAAATAGCACTTGTAGAATCACAGAAGAGTGGAGTTCTACTTACCTGAAATCCATAGTCCTCAAGCTGATGTTGTATCCACAGAAGTTGAGCACATCAACTTCCTGCAGCCACATATTCTGATTCTACAGTGGAGATAGCCACACTTGTTTGTTTTTTGCTACTCCAAGAAATCAGTCTTCCACCTAGGAATTGACAGGTTCCAGTAGTGCTTTTTCTGTCTTCTTTGCATCCTGCAAAGTCTGCATCTGAATAACCTGTTAGATCAAAATCCCCATTCCTAGGGTACCAGAGGCCTAGATAAGGAGTGCCCTTTAGATATCTCAATATTCTTTTGACTGCTGTCAAATGAGACTCTTTAGGGCAGGCTTGATACCTTGCACAGACACATGTAGCATACATGATATCTGGTCTACTTGCAGTCAAGTATAATAGGGAGCCAACTATCCCTCTATACAAGGTTTCATCTACAGGTTTCCCTGCATCATCCTTGCTAAGAGACATACTTGGCCCCATAGGAGTCTTCATGGTACTGGATGAATCCATACCATACTTCCTTATGAGTTCTAGGGTGAACTTGGACTGGCATATGGATAAACCATTTTCAGTCTGTCTAACTTGGAGTCCCAAGAAAAACTTAAGTTCTCACATACTACTCATCTCAAATTGACCTTGCATCATTTTTGCAAACTTTTTGCAAAGGCTACTTTCAGTAGACCCAAATATTATGTCATCTACATATATTTGGACTAGTATTACTTTGCCTCTAGATTCCCTAAGGAATAGAGTCTAGTCTATTTTCCCCCTTGTGAACTTATTCTCAATGAGGAAACTAGACAGGGTTTCATACCAAGCCCTAGGGGCTTGCTTTAACCCATATAAAGCTTTCCTAAGTCTATAGACATGATTAGGTAGAGTTGAATCAACAAAACCTGAGGGCTGTTCCACATAAACTTCCTCTTTAAGATTACCATTTAGAAATGCTGACTTGACATCCATTTGGTAAACTTTAAATCCTTGAAAGGTTGCATAGGCCAGGAACATCCTTATGGCTTCCAGTCTGGCTACTGGAGCAAAGGTTTGTTTAAAGTCAATACCTTCTTCCTGCCTATATCCTTTAGCAACCAATTTTGCTTTATTCTTAATGATGACACCTTGTTCATCCATCTTATTCCTGTAGATCCACTTGGTTCCTATTATATTGTGGTCTTTAGGTTTAGGAACAAGTTCCCAGACCTTGCACCTCTTGAACTGATTCAGCTCTTCTTGCATTGCTTCAGTCCATTGTGGATCTAGAATGGCTTCTTCAAACTTCTTTGGTTCAACTTGAGATAGAAAACTGGAGTAAATTGCTGCATTCAGATTTCTGCTCCTTGTTTGTACCCCTTGTCTTGGATCTCCAATAATCTGCTCTACTGGATGATCTCTAAGATGCCTATTGGCTGGAGGCATCCTGACTTCTGGTTGAACCTCTTCAGTTTCATCATCTTGCTGTACTCCTTGTACTTCTTCTGCATTTGGTACATATAGTCCTCCCCCTGGACAACAACCACTGTCTTCTACTTGCTGTCTTGCAGTAGATTCTTCTTCTAGAGTGAGCTTGTCCATCTTCTTTGTTAAACCTGTGGGGCTGCATACACTACTAGACAACTCATTGTTAATAAGCCTAGTTTCATCAAATACTACATGTACAGTCTCTTCTACAACTTGAGTAGACAAGTTGTAGACTCTATAAGCCTTACTATTGTTGCTGTACCCAACAAAAATTCTCTCTTGGGACTTGGCAGCAAACTTAGTCAAGTAAGACTTTCCATTGTTAAGTATGAAGCACTTACAACCAAAGATCCTGAAGTAGGATAGGTTTGGTTTCCTGCCTTTCACAACCTCATAGGGGGTCTTGTTGAGGCCTTTAGTAATGGTAGCCCTATTAATAACATGACATGCAGTATTAACTGCTTTAGCCCAGAAGTATTCTGGTAATGATGTATCACTTAATAGGGTCCTACCAGCCTCAATCAAGGTTCTATTCTTCCTCTCAGCAATGCCATTTTGCTGAGGTGTTCTAGGTGAAGAAAACTCTTGAAATATCCCAAAGTCTTCACATAGTTTTGTCATGCTATCAGACTGAAACTCAGTACCATGGTCACTTCTTATTTTGACCAATGTACTATTTAGTTCATTCTGAATTTGTCTAACAAAGCTATAGAAGACATTGGGTGTTTCAGATTTCTGTCTAAGAAAGAACACCTAGGAAAACCTTGAGTAGTCATCTACAACTACAAAGGTATAGACCTTCCTACCTAAGCTGTGAACTGACATTGGACCAAAGAGATCCATATGCAAGAGGTATAAGCACCTCACAGCATCTTTGTTCTCAATGCTTCTAAAGGTGGATCTAGTCTGCTTGCCCTTTTGACAAGCTGAGCAAATACCATCTTTAACACACTTAACTTGAGGATCATTCCTCACTAACTCTTTGCTAAAGAGTTTGTCAATTGTCTTGTAGTTTAGATGGGCTAGCCTCTTGTGCCATTTGACACAATGTGAGACTGTCTCATCAGCTACAAGACACACTTGAGAACCATTGGTCTCACACATAATGTCTAGGCAGTAGACATTCCTCTTTCTATAGCCAATCAAAATGATCTCTTGATCATTTGACCTCCTGATATGACAACCATCTTTAACAAATGAGATGTCATACCCTACATCACTTAATTGACTTATACTTATTAGGTTGTGTTTCAACCCTTTAACATAAGCCACTTGAGTAATGGTAACCAAGTTGCTAGAAATGTTACCAAATCCTTTGATGATTCCTTTTTCAGAACCACCAAAGGTGACTTTTGGACCATCCTTGATGGGTATGTAGTCCTTTAGTAAACCCCTTGTTCCAGTCATATGTCTGGAACATCCACTGTCCAAGTACCATATTGGGGCATGGCAACTTGGACTCACCTGCAAAATAGATTAGTGAACCTTAGAACCCAAAGAATTCTTGGGTCCTTGGTACTTGTTAGTTTGCATCCTGACAAAGCTACCTGCTGGTTTTCCAACAGGCAGATTGCTACTCACTTTGGCACTAGCATTGTGCCAACAGTCCATTGCAAAGTGGCCTATCTTGCCACAACACCAACACTCAAACTTATTGTACCTTTGCTTAGGTACAGTCTTAGCTGTTTTATCCACAGCTGGCTTGTTGAGTGTTGGGGATTTGCCCTTGGACTTGGACTGGACAGTCCTTGCAGGTTTAATAAAACCCAGTCCAGCCTTGCCTTTGTGATGAACAAATTCATCAATTAAAGGTAGAACTGACTTAGGTTTAGAAAACCTAGCAACTAGATCTTTCTCCTTCTGAAGATTAATCTCCAGACTCTTGATTTGATCATTCTTATATGTGATAGTCCCCATCTGAATCACAGTTATGTGCTTCAGTCTGGCTATCTCATTTAGCTTTTGATCAAATAATTTCTCAGAATCAGTTGCCACATCTTTGAGATCAGCAATTTCCTTTGCCTGACTTTTGGCTAGGGACTTGCTCTTCTTATAAGCTTGCAACAGTACTTTATATTCATCTATCAGCTGATGAATATCTTCTTCAGACTCAGATGCACTCTCATCATTTGATGATGATGAATCTGATTCTGTACTGGCACAAGAAACTAAACTTAAAGTTGAACTTTGTACCTTACTGGGTCCTGGCTGCTCCAGGATTTTGTCATTTTCAGTCAATGCCATCAGTCCTTGGCACTGACAGTCTTCTTGTTCATATATAGAATTCATAATTTGCATGAACTCTTCTTCTTCTTCCGCAGCAAACAGCCCTATATATGCCTCAGCATCTGACTCAGTTTCTGATGAAGAGATATCTGACAGGGTCTTCTCCTTTTTGGCAACAAATGACTTTTCTTTCTTGCCTTTGAAATGAGTCTTCTTCTTGTCACTAGACTCCTTTCTTTTTTCTGGACAATCAGCAACAACATGACCTTGTCTATTACAGCAATAGCAAACTATTTTTGAAAGAGTTGCCTTGCTAGACTTAGTCTTTTTCCTGTCCTTCTTTGAAGCCTTTTTATTTTGATAAAAGTCTTCTTTTCCCTGTGAAGTAGAAGGCCTTGTCCTCCACTATTTCTTCTTCAAGAACTTCTGAAAATGTCTAGTGAAGGCAGCAAAGTCCTCATCACTTTCACTGCTTTCAGATTTTGTGTTGACTGACTCATCTGACTCAGAATCAGCTACTTTTGAAGGTGGAGAAGGTGACTTACATCTGTACTTTCTGGGGGCTTCTGTCTTGAAGGCCACTGTCCTTTCCTTATGTTCACTTCTTGTTGATTTCTCCTCTTCTTTTCTCACTGTCAACTGTATTTCATAGGACAGCAGTTTGCCAAAAAGTGTTGGTGGAGGAATTTCTCCTAGCTTTGCCATTTCCCTGATGGCATAGATCTTGGTGTCCCAATCTTTAGTTAGGGACCTTAGAAACTTGTCATTGAGTTCATAATTACTGAACTCTCTTCCATAGGACATGAGTTCATTCACAATTCTGTAGAACTTCTTATAGCACTCAGTTATGCTGTCAGCTTTTCCTTGTCTAAAACTTTCATATTCTTGATTTAGCAAGGATTTTCTGTCTTGCCTTACTTCTTCAGAACCCTCCATGTACACAATAAGAGTTTCTCACATCTCTTTAGCTGTCTTACAGTGTATCAGATTCTGAAAAGTTGCATCATCTATGGCACTCACTATTATGTTCTGAGCCCTCTTATCCATAGTGGCTAGAACAATTTCATCCTTTGTCATTTCAGAGAAATCCTTAGGTGTTCTCTGATTGGCATCCAAGACCGAAACCTTCATGGGCACATATGACCCTTCTTTTACTGTGATATAAATCCTAGGGTCTGAGGCTTCCATAAAGAGTCTCACCCTTTCCTTCCAGATCCCAAAGATCTCTTTCCTACATATGGGTAGCTTCATGGATCCCAATTCCTTGTGATTTTCAGTGAAACTCATGGTTCTTGATTTTCTTGATTCTGTAATTCACTTAGACTGAATCTGCCAACAAGATCTACTCAGACAGTTATGTCCCTTTTTGAGTAACCTGGCTCTGATACCACTTGAAAGATATAGTACCTAAACACCTAGAGGGGGGGTGAATAAGTGACCAAATTCTTTTTGACTTTTTATGGCAGCAATCAGTTTTTAACACAGAATTTAAACTACTATTGCACAGCAATCACACAGCATTCACAGCAAACCACAGCACACAGAAGACACACAGTTTTATAGTGGTTCCGCAAGGTTTGGGTACATCCACTTTCCCCCTTCGCCTATCTAGCAGTGTACTAGATTCAGCCAAACTCCTCCACTATCTCAGAACCCAAAACTGGTTCCTACACCTCAGGCCCAAGGCCCTACAACTCAGGCCCAAGGCCCTACAACTCAGCTTCTTCACAAAGCCTACACTCAGCCATAAAGGCCTACACTCAGCCATCAAGGCCTACACTCAGAGATTTCAATCTCCTACACTCAGGCACTCAAGCCCTACACTCAGCCTTTATAATTGCAGGCTTACAAGACTCAGATCCAAAGGATCCTACAAGATATAATGAATACAAAATTGTTAACTTAGCAACCCAGAGACAAGAGAGAGGAGTTGTGAGTTTCTTGATGAGATCTTGGAAGAACTCAGCTGAAATCAATCTGACTTAGCTTTCTTCAAAGCTTCTTGAAAGTAGAACTCAATAAGATTGACTCCTTCTGCAGTTGATCCTTGATCTCTGCTACTTAAGATTCAGAGTGACTCTGAACCCTTCTTCTCAGCCTGGTTCCAACAGCTGATTTCTTGGATGGAGCTCTCTCTCTCCAACTTCTTAGATCTGCACTTGATTCTTCAAGGAATAGCTAAATCTTCTTTGTTAAATACTTGATCAATAATTTGAACAACCTTTTCTGTAGACAGCATAAGCCTATTTATAGGCCTTCTTCATGGTAACCGACTGTTCCGGTCCATAACTGAATTCTGACAACTCTGACAGGTGCTGTAGACCGGCTGGAATGGCAGCTGTCAAGTCATCCAGTCAGTTCTTGAAAATTCTGTAACTGTCTTTAAGTGTCGAGACTTTCTGTCTTTAAGTGTCGACACTTATAGACCAAGTGTCGACACATGTTGTAGATTTTATATCTCGACACTACTTCTTCTTCATGTGTCGACACTGAAATTGAGTGTCGGCACAAGTACTTGTACTTTAGTATTTTGCTGAATTCTTTTAAGTGTCGACACATCTCCTTTGTGTCGACACATCTTCATGTGTTGTATCTGTCAAGTGTCGACACAGCTTCTTGGTGTCGACACATGTCTTCAGTGTTGATACTTGTTGAGTGTCGATACATTGCTCTGGGTGTCGACACATTCTTCTTTTGTCAAGACTCTGGCTGTGTGTCGACACATCTCCTTAGTGTCGACACTTGTACTTAGAATATTTTGTTGAACTTAGCTGTTCTTTGCTAAGTGTCGACACAGCTCCTTGTGTCGGCACTTTCTTCAAGTGTTGAGTCTTCAGCTAAGTGTCGACACATTGTTCTGGGTGTCGACACTTACTTCCAGTGTTGACTCTTCTGTTGAGTGTCGACACATTGTTCTGGGTGTCGACACTTGTACTTAGTCTCTGCAGACTTTTGCTGAGTGTCGACACAGCCTCTAAGTGTCGACACTTTCTGGTGTAGACACTGTTTCACTGGGTGTCGACACAACTGCTATGTGTCGACATAGCTTCACGGGCTTTTCTTCATTGAGTGTCGACACAGCTCCTTGTGTCGACACTTTCTGTCTGGTGTCGACTCAGCATCCCTAGTGTCGACACATTGACTCCAAGTGTCGACACTGCTTGCCTGGGTGTCGACACAAGTCTTCTTAAGTGTTGACACTTTCCCTCTGGGTGTCGACACATGGACTTAGAAACTTTTCTTCTTTCCTGCAAATACTTAACCTGCACATGTAAACTCAAAATACATCAAATACATTTTGATGTATATCATTGAGTTGGGTGAGGCTTCTTGAAATCAGGTACATTTGAACCAATGTACCCAACAACATGCTTTGGTGGTGTCGACACAACTCCTTTGTTGTTGTTAATACTTCTCGACACAGCCTTCTGTTGAATGTGTCGACACTGATTCTGTGTGTCGACACAAATGCTTCTTCTTTAACATAGTTGAAACTTTGCTGTGTGTCAACACATCTCCTTTGTGTCGACACAAGTACTTCTTTACTTTAACTTTGTTGAAGCTTTGCTGTGTGTCGACACAAGTCCTGTGTGTCAACGCAGTTAATGTTGACAAATACTTCTGTGTGTCGACACTGCCTCTATGTGTCGACATATTTGATGTCGACTAAGTATTCATGTGTGTCGACACTGCCTTTTGGTGTTGACACAGTTGATGTCAACTTTGCTACTCTGTGTGTCGACACTGCCTCTGTATGTCGACACAATTTCTTCTGGTGTCGACACAGCCTTTCCAAGTGTCGCCACTATCTACTCCAAGTGTCGACACAGCTTTTATCCAGTGTCGATACAAGCCTTCATAAGTGTCGACACTGCTTCTCTAGGTGTCGACACATGGACTTAGAAATTTTTCTGTATTTCCTGCAATTACTTAACCTGCACATATAAACTCAAAACACATCAAATACACATTGATGCATATCATTGAGTAGGGTGAGGCTTCTTCAAATCTGGTACACAGTTTCCAATGTACCCAATAGGAAGGCCGAGCTCTGGCACCCGATTTTGGAGAAGCTGGCCTTCGCCCTGATCATCTCAGCCCGGAGGTTGCGACCTTACTTCCAAGTGCACTCGATCTGAGTGGTGACTGACCACCCTCTCTGCAACATCTTTGAGGGGGTGGAGCATTCAGGCAGGCTGGCTAAGTGGTCGGTGGACTTGAGTGAGTTCGACGTCTCATTCATTCCGCGCCTCTCGATCAAAGCCCAAGTGATGGCCGACTTCTTGGCTTATTATGTGATTGAAGTGGCAGAGGAAGAGCTCACCCGTCCGGCTCCTTGGAAAGTGAAGATAGACGGCGCCTCGGGGAGGCATTCCCTAGGAGTGGGGGTGATCTTGGAGAGCCCTTAGGGGACTAGAATTGAGCAGACGGTGGTGGTGCACCTTCCCATCACCAACAATCAAGCCGAGTATGAAGCCGTGATAGCAGGGCTACGCCTGGCCAGGGAGCTAAGGGTGTTGGACGTGGAGGTCCTTACCGACTCCATGGTGGTAGCTTCCCAGATCAACGAGGAATTTGAGGCAAGGGAGCCCACCTTGTGATTATACTTAGCCAAAGTGAAGGGGGTCATAGGCACTTTCCAAACCTTCTCCATCCGACACATGCCCAGGGAAGAAAATGAACAAGTCGACCAACTAGCAAAGCATGGTCCCCGGGTGGGGGGTACTATCACCGACCTATTCCTCCCCTCCATCGAAGAGGGTGAGCTCATGGAGATTGATCAACAGACTTCATGGATGGACCCAGTTGTAACTTTCCTTTCCACAGGAGAGTATCTGAAGGGGGCAGATAAGAAGAAGCTAAGGCACAAGTCAACATACTACCTCCTCCAGGACGGGCAGCTTTACAGGAAGACACTCTCGCGGATGCTGGCTCGTTGCGTGGCCGAAGGGGAGGTACAAATAATCTTGGAGGAAGTCCACTCCGGAGAGTGTGGGAGCCACTCCGGGAGTCGGACCCTGTAGGGAAGAATCGTCAGGCATGGGTACTTCTGGCCCACCCTGGGCCATGATGCAACGGAGTTCGCAAGAAGGTGCCATAAGTGCCAGCTGTTTGCCCCCCTCCAGCTACAGCCGGCCCAGCAACTCAAAAGTATCACGGCCCCCTGGCCCTTCGCCATTTGGGGAATGGATTTGGTTGGGCCATTCCCCCAGGCTAGTGGGCAGAGAAGGTTTCTCCTAGTAATGATCGATTACTTCTCCAAGTGGTTGGAAGTGAAGGCGCTGGCCAAAGTGACCTCCCAGGTTATCAGGAACTTTGTTTGGGGGGAGATCATTTGCCGCCATGGGCTGCCCCAGGCCATTGTCACGGACAACGGGCCCCAGTTCGCAAGCACCGAGTTCACTAGTTTCTGCGAACAGCTGGGAATCAACCTCAGGTTCACCTCGGTTCACCACCCCAGGAGCAACGGGCAGGTGGAAGCTGCGAACAAGATCATCGTCAACCTCCTCAAGAAGAAAGTGGAGAATTTGAAGGGGAGCTGGGTGGAGCAGCTTCCCGCGGTTCTCTACGCCCTGAGAACCACCCCCAACACAGCTATTGGGGAGACCCCCTTCAAGCTCTCCCATGGGTGCGAGACGGTACTCCCCGTGGAGTTTGAAGTTCAAACACCTCGAGTTGTTGCGGCCCAGGAAGGTAGGTAAGAATGGAAGGCCGAGAATGAGGAAGAGATAAGGCTCTCCCTCGACATGGTGGAAGAACTGCGGGACCTCTCCTCCCTCCGGCAAGAAGAGGTGAAGAGGAGAATGGACAAGTACTTTGACAGGCATGTCAGAGTCAAACAATTTGTGGAAGGGGACCTGGTACTAAAGAAGGTGGATGCAGCAGGGAGCTCGGCGTCCGTAGGGAAGCTCAACCCCAGCTGGGAAGGACCGTTTATTGTAAAAGAGGCTTTAAAATCGGGAGGTTATCGACTACAGAATGTGGAGGGCGAGACTCTAAGTCTCACCTGGAGTGGTGATGACTTAAAACGCTTTTTTCCTTGAAGCTTGTAAGTTATGCCTTGATTTTTAATGAAAATTCTTTAACATGGCAATATTGTCGCTGTGAGTTCGCATGAAGGAATGAAGTGAACTTGGACCCCGAGCAGATCCCGCTGTCAGGCTCTCACCTAGCTGGCAGGGCTGGAAGTCACTCAGTGTCATCCTTGGGCCTCGAGCAGATCCCGCTGTCAGGCTCTCACCTAGCTGGCAGGGCTGGAAGTCACTCGATGGTATTGGTAGTGGACCCCAAGCAGATCCCGCTGTCAGTCTCTCATCTAGCTGGCTGGGCTGGAAGTCACTCGGTGTCATCCTTGGGCCTCGAGCAGATCCCGCTGTCGGGCTCTCACCTAGCTGGCAGGGCTGGAAGTCACTCGATGGTATTGGTAGTGGACCCCGAGCAGATCCCGCTGTCAGGCTCTCACTTAGCTGGCAGGGCTGGAAGTCACTCGGTGTCATCCTTGGGCCTCGAGCAGATCCCGCTGTCAGGCTCTCACCTAGCTGGCAGGGCTGGAAGTCACTCGATGGTATTGGTAGTGGACCCCGAGCAGATCCCGCTGTCAGGCTCTCACCTAGCTGGCAGGGCTGGAAGTCACTCGGTGTCATCATTGGGCCTCGAGCAAATCCCGCTGTCAGGCTCTTACCTAGCTGGCAGGGCTGGAAGTCACTCGATGGTATTAGTAGTGGACCCCGAGCAGATCCCGCTGTCAGGCTCTCACCTAGCTGGCAGGGCTGGAAGTCACTCGGTGTCATCCTTGGGCCTCGAGCAGATCTCGCTGTCAGGCTCTCACCTAGCTGGCAGGGCTGGAAGTCACTCGATGGTATTGGTAGTGGACCCCGAGCAGATCCCGCTGTCAGGCTCTCACCTAGCTGGCAGGGCTGGAAGTCACTCGTTGTCATCCTTGGGTCTCGAGCAGATCCCGCTCTCAGGCTCTCACCAAGCTGGCAGGGCTGGAAGTCACTCGATGCTATTGGTAGTGGACCCCGAGTAGATCCCGTTGTCAGGCTCTCACCTAGCTGGAAGGGCTGGAAGTCGCTCGGTGTCATCCTTGGGCCTCGAGCAGATCCCGTTGTCAGGCTCTCACCTAGCTGGCAGGGCTGGAAGTCACTTGATGGCATTGGTAGTGGACCCCGAGCAGATCCCGCTGTCAGGCTCTCACCTAGCTGGCAGGGCTGGAAGTCACTCGGTGTCATCCTTGGGCCTCGAGCAGATCCCGCTTTCAGGCTCTCACTTAGATGGCAGGGCAGGAAGTCACTCGATGGTATCGACCTTGAAATCACCAGGTAAAGACCAAGAAGTTTAAAATGCCAAGGAATAAGGGGGAAGGGGTCTACATAGGCGAGATTGGACTCGCCCAACCCAGCTTGGCATCGGCAAAGGGATTCTGCACAGGCGAGTTTGGACTCGCCCAACCCAGCTCGGTACTGGCAAAGGGGTGGCAAGCCAGGTCTCAGGACCTCGCTGCAGGAAGGCGAGCCAGGCCAGGGCACTTCACCCCTTCGACTATTTTACTTGGAAGAATTTTTTTGTTCAACCTAGATGGCTCGCGGGCGAGATGAGGTGGCGTGACAAGGGCGAAGAGCAGCCCGCTCGCGAATCGTCTGAAGCTTGGCAAGCACCCAAAACGTACCCTCTCGCGGGCGCGTACTAATGACTATCCTACTCACAGTATCTGCCTGCGCGAGGTCGCCTGGGGAAGCACTCGCGGACATACAGAGAACAACAAATAGATAACAAAAAACAAAAATGGCATGGGTATGATCAAAAATCTTTCTTTCATTAAATAAAGGTGTTTACAAAAGATGTTTACAGGGGCCCGCCTCGGCGAGTAAACCAAAAAAGAAGATGTACAGATTCAGGCCTCCCCCCCCCCCCCCCCCGCCGAACTAGTCCTCCCCTTCACCCGTCTGGTCCAGAAAGCCCTTCCCGAACATCGCGTCCATGTTGTCCTCTTTCTCACTGGGCGGCGTCGCCGGGAACAAGCTCGGCATCAGGTCTCTGGCGGAGATCTCCTCGCACCCTTGCACCAGCACCCCCGTGTCCTTTATCATTTGGAAGGTGCACTCGGCCGCTTGGATGTAGTTGATCTGCAACCTCTCGGCGAGATCGGCCTCGCCAAAGATCCGTGTCCTCTTGTAGGGGAGGGTAGGGTCGACGTCGCGGGCTGGGAAGAAAATCTCCGCCTGGCGGCGGACCTCGCGGTTGAGGTGCTGATTCTCCTCCTTCAGCTTCGTGTTCGCCCCCTCCAGCTTGGCAAGGCGGGCGCGCAACTGGCTAATCTCCTCCCCTTGCTCGGCATTGCGAGCCTGAAGCTCCCCTGTGGCCTTGGTGTCCTGGTAAAGAGAAAATTCGGTTTAGTATCAGCGCAGAATGTTCTAAGTAAAAGAGAAGATGAGTGCTTGACACTTACCAACCCGTCGGCGGCCTGGGAGAGAAGACCCTCGGCGATGCCGAGCCGTCTCGCCTGATCAGCGACTTTGTCTTTGGCGACGTTGCGAGCCTGCTCAGCTTTCTGGAGTTGATTGTTGAGGGCGAAGCTGCGGCAAGTCAGCATGTGGTGGAGCTCCATAGTCCGCAGGTGGGCCTGCAGACCCTCGTGGCCGAGCTGCCGGAGGGTCATATTCTTGTAGGCCTCGGCATCCTCGCGGCCATAGAGGCCGAAGCCGAGGGCATAAGCATGATGGTGGCGGGCTCGCGGTCATGCCAGGATGGGTGCAGAGTAGAGATGGAGACCCGGTGGGCCAGCTCATCCCACTGCAGCATGGGCTCTCCCACCGAGTCCTTCCACCGCCCCCCGAAGTTGAAGAGGGGATGTTGCTTCGGCGCCCCGCGCTCGCGAGCCGCCATCTTCGCCGAGGGAGGCGTAGAGATCGCCTTCGCGGAAGATGGGGCCTCGCTACTCTTCCGGCCTTTGCTGGTGACCTCCTTCAGCGGGCTCTCTGGCGATGCGTCGGGAAGGGTCTCAGATGAGCGTATGTATTTGGGGTTGGGCTGCTGATGTTGTTGTTGTTGTTGTTGCCCCCGCGGAGCCAGCAGGGCTCTCCTCATCTTCTTTGGCAGCCGCTGGCGGTGTGGCGGGTTCGACCCCGCATCCTCAGGTCGCCTCTTGCTGGAAGAGGGTTGGGAGAGGGCCGCCTCATCTCGGCAGGCCGCCGCAGCCGCCTTCTCGCGAGCAAAGGGGTTCGGGTGCGACCTCGGATCCGCAAATGGCGGGTTCGCGGGAATTATCCGCTCCCCTGCAAGAAAATACTTGGAAAAAGTTAGAAGAAACTCAGTAGTAATGTGGCGAGCTCGGCCATCGGGTGAGCTCGGCAAGGCGGGAAGCAGTACCTTCACCGGGGAGGACAGGGGGAAGCGCATCGAGGCCCCTTCGCAGGAAGGCGACCTCGAAGTCTTTGGGGAGGAAGTACTTGTGGAGCTCGGCATCGTTGCCGGACACGGCCGGCGGGCGGTATACCTCCTCGCCCTTCTGCTGGGGTGAGTAGGGGATGTTGCCGAGATCGCCCTTGATGAAGGCGATCTTGGTCATCCAAGTGTGATGCTTGTTCGCGATCTCGCGAACCTTGATCAGCGAGCCGCCGAAGTAGGCGACCCCATCCAGCATCGCCTTGTAAGAAAAGATCTTCCTGAACACTGTCAGGTTGAACTCAATCCTCTCCCGCCGGAGGTAGCTCGTGAACGCCACCTTCATCGCGATGGCATTGGAATTCAACTGCGCGGGTACCGCGCCATATTATTTCAGGATTTGCCGGATCTCTGGCCAGAGGGGGAGGCGCAACCCCACCTTGAAATGCGAGATGGGGAAGGCGAGCTCGTCCTCGTAGAAAGTGTTGATAGCCTCCCCCTCCCTCGGCTTGCGCGCCTCGAAGCCCGGCGGCACATACTCAGCCTTGAACTCCGCGAGCTCCTCCTCGCTGGTGTGCCCCTCAAAGAAGCAGTAGTTAGTGAAGTGTTGCGCGCACTTGGAGCGGCCATCAGCATCAGGGTTAGCCTTGCCCATGTTCGCAGAGGAAGAAGCAGAGCGTGAGCAGAAAAGGAAAAAGGCGCAGGGAGAGAGCAATAAAAGCACAAGTACGGGGGTTGGTGAGGGGGGGGGCTATTTATAGGAAAGGAAATATAGGGTTAGGCCACCCAATCGGCTCAGCTCGCCACCCCAGCTGGCCACCCCAACTCGCCAACCCAGCTCGCCGACTTCCGGCGTGTCCCAACCAAGGCTAAGTTAAACATCGCAATATTCTATTTGAATAACGCATGTCCAAGAATATTCTAAAAACTACTTGTTACAGAAACCAAAGTTCAGAAATGAAAAAGCAGGGCGCGCGAGCAGGGAGAGCATCAGGATGCGAGTACCGGTCGGCTCGGAAAAGGAGCCGCCCTCTTACCTACCCCAGCCTCGCGGCTCCTGCCCCCCAGACTACCGCGCATGGAGCAGCTCGCGGATCCTCTCCGAATTCCTCTGCGCCACCGAGAGGTCGTCATCTATCTCGTCCAGAAGCTGGGAGGGGGACATCAGCTCGCCAACCTGGCCGCTTCGCACCTCGTCGGCAAGACGCGCGTAGTCGCGTTGTAGCATCTCGTTGACCCCCTGCACCTCGCGTAGCCCGCACACCAGCTTCTTGAGAAGCTTGACCTCCCTCCTCGTCAGCTCGCCTTGATCCACTTCAGGACCCAGGTAAGAGTCCAACGAGCTTGGGGAGGGGAGGGGGGAGTAGTGGGCTACTCGCGAAGATTCCTCGGCAGCGGACTGGATGGGTGGAGCTGTGAAGAAAAGTATCAGCAAGAAGGGGAATTCAGGAAAAGTTCATGGGGCAAGAGTCCAAGCAAAATTGACCTGACGAGCTCGGCAGCTCGAAAGAGATGCGGGGAGGGATGAACCTCAGATCCTTTTCGCGACCTGGGCCGTGAGTTCCCGGCGGGAGAAGCTCGAATCCCGGGGTCGGGATGGTCCCCAGACCCGCCCCCGCGGCCACGTCAGTTCGCCGAGGGGAGGGGGTGCGCACCGGAGAATTCGGCCTCTGCGAGCTAACTGGCAGTATCCCGAAGAGAAGAGTCGTGTCCCGGGGATGGATATCCGGTGTCATGAACCGCGAGTCTGTGAGAACAGCCTCACCTCGCAGTGTGGGCTTTCGCGGCGTGACACCCCCGCCATCAGGTTGACCGTCCGGGTCGTCGCCGACCACGACAACCTCTATGTCCTTCTTGAGAACTGTCCGAGTGGAGGAGCCGGTTCCCATCTCCAGGGTGGTCCTCAGGTCTTCATAAATTGGCTCAGCCGCTTTGGGGAATGACTTCGAACTCTTTGAGCCGGGCTCGACAGAGTCAACTTGAGGAACATTGGACGGGACCGCTGTCAGAGCGGCCATGCGAGCAGCCGAGGCCTGGCGAGCCCGGTTGGGGCGCTCTTAGATCTCCTGGGGGAGCGGCATCTTGGCAGGGTTAGAGCAAAGGGAAGGGCAAGAGCCAAGTAGGTATGCAGGTATATATATATAGCCGCAGGTGGACCCCACCCAAAGATTCCCTCCAACTCGCCACCCTGCGCTCGCCGCACACTTAGGGTTGGATGTTTCTTTCCGAGCTTTGCCAAGCTCAAAAAGAGTAGTGATTATGTATAACCCCGTGTCCGGCGAGCAAGGTCGCCAGGAACCAGACAGATCGGGTTGAAGATAGTGGGCGAGCTCGGCAGTAGAGAAGCCGAGCCCGAGCTCGGCATTCGTCGACCGGAGATCGGCATTCGTCGAACGGAGATCAGAATTCGTCGACCCTGAGCTCGGCATTCGCCGAGCTAGTCCAAGAATCTTCAAGCTCAGGTCAACTGATGGCAACCAAGGGATGGGCGAGCTCACCGTCCCAGCTCGCGCCCTCGCAACGGAGCTCGGCAACAGCAGGCGAGCAGGACCTGCCGAGGTGATCAAGCTCCCCAGCTCACCTGGATGTGTGAGGTACTTTTTACTGTTTTACCCCCGCTGGTCTGCTTATAGCCCTTCAAAACAGCGGAGTTTGGCTGTTGGCAGACCCAACCAAGGGTTTTTTTGGTAACTTCAGGTCAGTTCATTTGGTTATTGGCAGTTCAGATTCCAAAAAACTATAAATAGGACCCAAGGGGTACCCCAGAAGGCATGCTTCATGTGCTTTCCTGCTCCAGTTTTCAAGTGCTTTCTGAGGGTGCCTTAGCTCGGCCTCTGGCTAAGGAGGGGAAGCGCTCTGAGATCTTCCGGGTGTGTGGTGGGACCTCCCCGCAGAGCCCTTGGGTCGGTCTTTCCTTGTCTTCTTTGTTGTTTTGCTTGCAGGAGTGAAGTAGGTGCGAGACCACCCCTTCCCCAAGGGCGAACTCCACAGAAGACCGAGATTTTGGTTTCAACAATGATCACCACCACCGTGCCAAACAGACCCTTAGTAGTTGTTTGGTACAACAATCAACTTGTGTCTGCCTTGGTTCTAATTGACTAAAGAGCTCTAAGTGTTTTTTTAAGATGAAAATATAATATAAAATGTCTATTTTACAAAATCAAACCAAAAATGTAATATGAATATGATTTGAGATATTCATTTACTTTGCCCGTGACATTAATGATAGCAAACAAAATAAATTGAAAGTGTGGAGTAAAAAAGTTAGTTTGCCCACGACATTAATAATTGCATACAAAATAAAAACAAATGTGAAACACTAAATCTAGGCCATTGATAGATATAAGTTTATCTATTTCAAACAATAACATATTGTACAGAAGATCTCAAAGCAATGGTTCTTCCATGCTCCTACACTCAGAACATATTACAAGAAAAACTTCAAATAGCAACAATGAGAATCTCTTGTCAAATAATAAGATTTCTTGCTAATTCAAATTAGCGAGAAATGTTTGAACACAATCAATTCGTAGCTAATACGAGTATGGATAAATTTAGGAAGGAAATTTTTCTTTGCTAATTTTCAAGTGATTCTTAGCAATTAATTTATTTCTATCTAATTAGTAAGCAATTTCAAATTCCTTGCATATTTTTTCTTTATTATAATTAATGTATAAATCTCTTTTTTAAGAACATATTTCAACTATCCTTGGAATTCTATTTCTTTATTTTTCTCCTACACTCAAAACACAAGTCTCTTCACGGAGCTTGAAAGCAATAGATGGATTGCAAAGTAAAATCTCCAATTTTTATAGTGTTCACACCCCCAATAAAGATGAGATGTAATGTTTAAATATATGAAGTGTTATTTTTTGTTCTTCTGATGTTCATTCAAAAGTCAATGTAATAATGTACGCGTGAACAATATTATTTGCAGAATGACACAATGAATAAATAATTTATTGGACTATTTGTTTCATTGATTGAAGTATATATACAACCATCTTGCATGAGGATGAACAGAAGATAGTAGTAGGACTATGTAAGACACCCTTCCGAAAACTAGAAAAGGCTGAAGGAATTCCTATGTAACCACTCTGCGATAGTGCTAGCACACAAGCCAACACCTACCACATGACGCTTACCATGTCTGGCAAAACATCAAAACATCACAGACGTAATGCATAATTATGGAAGCAAAGAAAAGTGAAAGTACTAGCATAAATAACACATCATATTTATGCCACATACATGATAGAGTAAAAGAAATGTAGAATGAAGGGCAATGAAATGCTCATACAAATTGTTAACTAACTATTGATGCAATAACAAAGATTTTCATGTCTCTCATGTCATCCTATGGAGTGGTAGATGTTGTTGTGATGTGCGGTGACGCAAAATTCATCCTCACTGCAAATATCCTACCATTGTAGGGGTGGAAATGTCATTGCTTTGCCTGCTGGTGCTCCAACTATTGTGATTACTATTAGTCATGTGATAGCTCCACAATTGTTACAGGTGAAACCATTAGTCTAAGATACTATGCAACTTACACAACCACTCTTGTACATTGCCAAAACATCGGGAGAGAGAACAGGCACTCTGATGCATAACAAGTTGGCACAATATCATAGAAAAAAGTATATTTCTAAGTAGTGTTTATGCATCAGTATCATATAAAAATTTCCATACAAACTTATACGATAAGGTTCTGTTATAATGATAATAAAAAGTCACTTATTTTATTATAGTGCACATATAAACTTATATGATAATGATTTACCATGAAGGAATAATTAAGCAATGCAATACAGTAAGCTGAATAATATAAAGATATAATTCACACACTATATATGTCGACATAGATGATGACGCTTGAATTACAAATTTTTATTCTATGCTTTAACAATTATTATTTATTTTAAAATGAATAAAATCAGTTTCTTATAAGATTTTGTGTTAAATGTGTTTAAGTGTGTAGAAGCGGGTAATTAATTTCGGATTTAGACAAATGAGGACACTTTTAGGTTTAAAATATATCTAAATGATGAAGAGACACATCTCAAACAACTTGGTGAAGCATTAATTCATGGCCTAGAGCGTCATTAATATAAAAGATATATACAAGGCATACTGAATTGAAGAGAAAAATCATAAATTGTCGATATGTGTCGACTAGATCTCGACGCAATGTCGATTAGAATTCGATGTTACTTTGAATAGAAGTCAGAGCAACTTAATCTGGATAAGTCAATGGCAATTAAAGATTAAATCGACGTATGCTTCGACATTATCTCGATGGGATGTCAAATATGTATATTTTCATACAAACAGACAAAAATCAATGTTGCTTCGACTTGAACTCGACGTTACGTCGCCTGGATTTCTTAACAGAATTTGTTTTGTGGCTTCAATCTGATTTGAATCAACAAGTGGTTTACATAACAGATTCTTGGAGACGTTAGAGACAGTTGATCTATATATGTGGTGAGTTACAAAAAAACAAAACACAGATATGAGATCTATCACAGTTTATCAAATTGATTATCAATCAGTAGACGATCAAGAAAATATATATCAGATCGTGGGAAGATTGAATTCGACAGAGAAAGCTTGGGAGATCGTCTACATAAATTGAATAACTTCCAACATCAGTCAATTGGTTTAATAGTTGTTGAGTCTGATTGGAGAATTAGTACTTCTCGAGAGGAATTTATATCAGATTCAGAAAAGATTTTGAAAGATTATCTGGAGATTGAGCTTATAGTCTTTGGTATTTTGATATTCAGAGATTCATTAGAAGTTCTAGAGATCATCATTGATTGTCCTTAAAAATACAAAGAGAGGACACAAAGAGAAGAATCATTATAACTCAAATATTCTCTTATTTTACATTTTGTATTGGTGAAAAGAGTTTTGTGAATCTCTCATCAAAGGATTCTATGAGAGTTTCTAAGAGTCTCCTTGAGAAAAGACTCAGATTATAATCGGTTCAAGATCTCCTTATCAAAAGATCTGGTATGGTTCAAAGAGTCTCCTGATCAAAAGACTCAAATACTGTGATAATGAATTCCTACCAGACGGGTAGAAAAGTGGAAGTACCCAGGTTAAGGGTGAACCACTATAATCCTTATATCTTTTGTGATTTTGTTTCTTGTCTTATTTTCTATGGTGTTGTTCTGTGATTTTACTTTACTGAATCTGATTCTGGATAATTATTTATGTGAATGCAAATTTTGTGATTAGAATTAAGAATTTTATGATAATTTTTAATATCTTATTCACCCACTGTAGAGAAAACTCTCAAGATTATAACAACTGTACTACCATTTCAGTGTCCAACTTAACTAGGTGACCTCAATGGTTGAGTGTCTAAAGGCATAAGGTTGGCATAAACCATATGATGGATGCAAATAAAAAGTTATTCACCAACCATACAAGAGTTGTATGATGATGCAATTGACAAAGGTTGCCTATCTAAATAGATATACTATGGGTGATCAGCCAAAGTTGACTTATGTTGTTTGTGAAATACGAATCTTTTCCATTAGAGATGGGCTCGCATAAACTCTCTGAATTGATATTGAGGGTTATCAATTGGATTTAAAAATGAGAGTCCTTTTAATTAAATTCCATATTAAAATAAAATGTATTTTGAAATATAGTACTAAGAATATAACTTTGCAGAATTTTTGTAAAATTTCCATGGCAAGTGGATCCACTCCACCTTCCCTAAGGGCCATCCTTGAGAAGGACAAGCTCAATGAGACTAACTTCATTGACTGGTATAGAAATATGAGAATTGTTCTCGGGTAAGAGTGCAAACTCTATGTCTCAGAAGATGATCCCCCCGAAGTGCTAACTGGGAATTTGTCTCGGGCCGACAAAGATGCTTATAAGAAGTATCAAGATGATTCCTTCAATGTTGAATTCCCCATGCTTACTACTATGAACTTTGAGCTTCAGAAGCAACATGACACCATGTGTGGTTATGAGATAATCGAGCACCTGAAGAAAATATTTCAAGCACGAGCTCGGTAGGAGATGTTTGACATTGTTAAGGCACTTTTTCATTGCAAGATGGGAGATCGAGACCCATTAGGGACTCATGTACTCAAGATGATTGGGTACATTGAGAATCTTGAGAGATTGGGGTTTCCCTTAGTCCAAGAGTTGGCCACTGATCTGATCCTGCAATCATTGTTGGATAATTATGAGTAGTTTGTCTTGAACTATAACATGAATGAGATTAATAAGAAACTAATCGAACTCCTAGGTATGTTAAGAACTGCCGAGAACAACATGAAGAAGGTCAAGCATGCTAGCCCTATACTGATGGTGCATAAAGGCAAGGGCAAGGCAAAGGGATCCAAGAGGACTAAGGTAGGTCCTAAGTCATATCTTGATCCCAAGCCTTCAACACTAAAAAGGAAGGGTCTGGCGAAGGAAGAGAAGTGCCACCATTATGGTAAGACAGGGCATTGGATGAGGAACTATCTCCTCTATCTTGGGGATCTGCAGAAGAAGAAGGGAAGTGTGACTTATGCTTCAGGTATATTCGTTATAGAAATAAACCTTTCTGCCCATTCATCTTGGGCATTAGATACCGGATGTGATTCTCACATTTATATTAATGTGCAGGAATTAAGAAGGAGAAGAATGTTGGGTAAAGGAGAGGTGGATATGCATGTTGGAAATGGAGCAAGAGTTACTATAATTATTGTAGGTGTCTACCACCTTTCCTTGCCTACTAGGCTTATTATTGAACTCGATAATTGTTATTATGTTTCAGCTATAACTCAAAACATTATTTCTAATTCATGTTTGGAAATGAATGGCTTTTATTTTATAATTAAGAACAATTATTATTTTATTTATAAGAATGATGTTTGTTAAGGCATAGATCAATTGTTTAATTGTCTATATAGTTTGAACATAGACCAGCTGATCTATAACGTAAAGAATACTAAGAGCCTAAAAGCCAATGACTTGAATCCTATATACCTTTGGCATTGTCATTTGAACTATATAAACGAGAAGCACATATTCAAGCTCCATAAAGATGAATTGTTGGACTCATTTAATTATGAATCATTTGAGAAATACATATCATGTTAGCTAGAGGTGAGTTCTTCTACTTTGTTACATTTACGGATGATTTAAGTAGATACATATATGTATTTCTTATGAAGAACATATCTGAAATCTTTGAAAATTTTAATGAGTTTAAGAATGAAGTAGAGAACCAACTGGAAAAGAGGATAAAAGCAATCCAATATGATCTAGGTGGTGAATACCTGAGTCATGAGTTTCATAATCATCTGAAAGAGTGTGGTATTATATCACAACTCGCTCCACATAGAACACCACGACATAATGGTGTGTCTGAGACGAGGAATCATACTTTGTTAGACATTGTAAATTTGATAATGAGTTATGCAGATTTGCCTGTTTCCTTTTGGGAATTTGTTCTATAGACTACTGCTTTAACTTTAAATCGTGCTCCAACAAAAAACGGTTTTAAATACATCGTATGAGATATAGACTGGGAAGCGTCCTAGTATGTCTTTCATGAAGATTTGGGGTTGTAAGGTATACATGCAAAGTCAAATGCCTGACATGCTGGAACTTAAGTCGGATAAATGTTGTCATGTAGATCATCCTAAGGAAACCAAATAGTACTACTTCTACCTACAGTCTGAGCTCAAAGTGTTTGTCATAAGGGCATTTGTCTTTCTGGATAAAGTGTTCTTATCAAGAAAGATTGTTAAGGTAGAACTTGACTTGAAGAAATTCAAGAACCACAAACTGAAAAAAAAACCTAAATTGGAACCTAAGATAGGATTATTAGTTATTGTAGCTAGAGAGCCTGCTCAAGAAACACAAGTACTACGTAGATCTGATAGACCAAGATTTGAGCCTGAGAGATATGGATTTCTCGTGTCTCAAATAGGTAATGCGTTGATTATTGATCATAATGATGAGCCTGCAACCAACCAAGAGGATATGAATAGACCGGACTCTGAGAAGTGGCTTGTGGCTATTAAATCTGAAATGGACTCCATGTATGCAAACCAAGTTTGGATCTTGGTGGAACCATCTAAAGGGGTACGTCCCATAGGGTGCAAGTAGGTCTTAAAGAATAAGACCAACATGGATGTGAATGTACATACATTCAAAGGACGATTAGTGGCTAAATATTTCAAGTAAATTTTTGGTGTTGACTATTATGAGACATTTTCTTTTATTGCTATGGTAAAGTCCATCATAATTTTTCTTATTATTGATGCATATTGTGACTATGAGATCTGACAAATGGATATCAAAATTTCTTTGCTTAATGGAAACCTCCTTGAGGAAGTGTATATGACACAACCCAAGAGTTTTGTATGTCCAAATGAAATTTTTGGTGTTGATCTAGAATGACATTCTGACCCTACAAGTTGTTAAGAACATCCTAGGGAACTGCTTTTCTATGAAATACTTGGGTGAAATGACTTATATACTTGGTATTAAGATATATAGAGTAATATTAAAGAAGTTGTTGGGTTTGACCAAAGTACATACGTTGAGAATGTGTTGAAACAATTCAGTATGCTTGAGTCGAAGAATGATTTTTTATCTATATCTCATGTTGTGAGTCTCTCTAAGGACCAGTATCCTAAATCTTTGGAAGATAAGGATCACATGAAGTTGATTCCATATGCTTTGATAATTGGATTAATCATATATGTGATGATGTGTACTCGATCTGATATCTCGTATGCTTTAAGCATGACAAGCAGATATCAGTTTGATTCAGGTGATGGTCACTAGACAGCAGTCAAGAATATCTTAAAGTACTTGAGAAGGACTAAGGATGTATTCTTGGTGTTTAGTGGAGAAAAAGAGCTTGTTGTAAAGGGTTATACAAATGTAAGCTTTCTGACTGATAAGGATGATTCAAAGTCCCAATTAGGTTTTGTCTTTTTCCTGAATGGATGAGCTGTGAGCTAGAAAAGTTTCAAGCAGGAGACAGTTACTGATTCTTTAACTAAGGTCGAGTATATCACTACTGTAAATGCTGTGAAGGAGGATGTGTGAATTAGGAAATTCATCAGTGAGCTTGATGTAGTTCCTAGCATTATTGATCCTATAATTCTTTATTGTGACAATAATTGTGCTATTGCACAGGCTAAGGAACCTAGATCACATCATCACTCCAAGCACATACTTGGACGGTTCCATCTTATTCGAGAGATTGTCTATCAAGGAGATGTGAGCATATGCAGAGTACTTACTGAGGAAAATATTATGGATCCACTTACAAGGCCTCTTTCATAGAGAAAGCATGATTGTCATACTAGATCAATTGGTATTAGATATAGCAATGATCATCTCTAGTGGGAGATTTGTGGATTGTATGTGTTTCAGTTGTTATTTATGTGATGAATAGAGTACTATTTATTTCATTTAATGTTTGTGACAAGTTCTTTTATTATGTAAATTATTTTAATATGATAGATTGATTAACATAATAAATGCCCTTAGAATGTTTGCTTCCATAGGAATTCAAGTGTGTGACTTGAATGTGAGGGCATATGTTTATTAGAAACTTCATTCTTAAATGGTCCATGGTCGACATATCATCTTAGAAACTAAGGTCAATGATGATACATTAAGACTAGTATGTGTGTTGACTAATGACCGGTTCTCATATTTCATGATATTATGGTATCAAGTTATTACATAAGTACTTGTTAGTGAACATGTTGTACTGGACAGACCCACCGTGAGACTGATTTGTGAATTATTATATGAACGTGTCATAAGTAGGTCTCAAGTGACATTAATGTTTGTAGTTCTTTGGCCTGAAGTTACAACATTCATTAAGCGAGGAAGAACGTACTTTAATGCCATCAAAATTCTTCCTTGAGAAAGGTTTATGATAACAATGGTTATTGACTATGTTGCAAATCATTTGGGTCTTTATGTGTGGACAAAAAAGGATTTATCCTCCTATATGACAGAAGTTACATCCATGGGCCCATTGATGGAATGAGACTGAGAAATGCATGGTCATGCTTGGTTGAGTCAATATATGATATTGGACTCACCAATTTCTAGAATTCCATTCTAGACCATGAAATTGGATTTAGATAATTATGAGGGTGACACAGTACTTGCCTCTAGTTTAATCAAGATGTAATAGACAAAGGGACATGACAACACTGATATATTGGTCACAAAATACTTGTTGAGTTATGAACTCTTATTTCTTGGGTAACAATAATGTATTTCTTGATGCCGCTCATTGCTTGTAAGACTTTTGTTGATACATTCTAGATCAAGTGGGAGACTGTTGGTATTTCTATGGTGATCTGGAAGTAGTAAAGCAGTGAGTCTCACTACCAACGCGATTTGAGACTATAAGGTCGCACATAAAAGTATTTGGAGAAATTGGAGGAAGGATTGTGTCGGCCTCATTCATATGGGATATGAGTACAAAACAACTCCTATGATAGTAATGCTACTGACGGGTTGCGTCGAGTGCATATCGATAGTCAACTTCCTATCAACACAACCAAGTTCGATGTGTTTGCAGCCTTTAGTCGATGCTATGTCGAGTAGATATTGACGTTATGTTTGTTGAAGCCAGGAAAATCCTAACCTCAAAATTCGGACCAAAGCCGCCTAAGGTTACCGGCTCAGAAGCAAGATCAAACTGCTATGGTGACCAGAAAGAAGGGACAGGTCAAACAGGACCCCAAACGTTGCGGCAGGAAGGACCCACCACGTACCCGGATGCTCGAAAGGAGCAACCCCTTCTCAACCAAAAATGGCCGAACTTGGTACGAGGGAAGCTAGCTGGCAAAATCGCAAAGTCGCTAGTTGCTTTAAGGAAAAGGAATCTGAAGACTTAGCTAGTATCCCGAAGCTGAAGCGCGCGAGTATCCTGCTAAGGATTTCAAGTGCTCCACCTCATACCCCTGGGGTCCTATTTATAGGCAAAAGCAAGGGAAAGGGGGGGGGGTCATATTTATACCCCACCCCCGGGCGACTAGGCGACTTCCAGAGGAACTCGCATGGGCTGGGCGAGTATCTCGCCTACTCTCCTACCTGGCGAGTATGCGAGGGGAGCTCGCCTATACTCGCACAGGCCTTCCGCGATCTTGAATGCTGACTTTGACTCCTGCCTTGACTTGTTGACCTTGACTTCTGCTGACCTAGCTGTGGTAGGATCCACCCTCGACGAATACGGGTTGGACACAATCCCCGCTCTTTCTGAGGGACATCGGGGCTCAGAAAGAAACATCCAACACTTATTCGGCGAGCTGGTTTACCGAGTATCTAGGTTGCTCGCATCTTGTGACTGCATGCCGATCTCTATAAATAGGGGGGTCTAGTTCTTTAGCCGGCTCTTCATAACTCGCACATAATGTCGAACGCTGAGAAGTTTCTCCATGATAGCCTCGCCGCGCTGACAAGCGCTATTGGAGTCACTTAACAGAAGCGACTGCGCGAAGAAGATGTCGTCGCCGACTTACCCCCCCCCCCCCCCTCAAGAGGAAAAAGATTAAGAAGTCTAAGAATAAACCCGCCTCTGGTGATGATATCTCGCGGCCACCCCTTTCTCGACCCGCGACCCCCACACGCAACCCTGTGTGCTCTGCCAGCACGCAACAGTTGCTTAGCGACTTGGGACTTGACGACATTCCCAATGTCGCTATCTCTGATGCGAGCCTCCTCGACTCGCTTGACATCCCTGAGCTCGCCACTACCCTGCCCCCGGAACTCGCCTCCTCTCCGGCGCCACAGCAGGTTGAAGTCGTCGACCTGCCAGGTTGTCTTTATGCCGAGATGATTCCACGTTCTGACGGTTGTTTCTATTGCTTGCTAACTGGACCATGATACTCGCAGATTCTCCCCCGGGGGGTGTTGGCGTGGTTCTGAACGTCGCCCCGTTGAGTTCCGTGCTGCTGGTCGCCCTTCCTGCTGTGAGACAATTAAAGACCACGCACACAGTGCGGATCAATATTGGCGCCAAAAGGGCAGTTGAGGCCTCGGTTTCTTCGTCAAGCAAGGAACAGCCGTCGAAAAATCCTCCGCCAAGGAAGACGACTATGGCGAGCAAGGATCCTTTACCGAAGGACCCTCTGCCCCAGAAGGATCCGCCGGTAAGCAAGGGTCTCCCGGCGAGTTCTGCGTTGTCTGCGAGAAGTTCTGCTCTGCCCGCCACGAGTTTTGCGCCGCTTCCGGCGAGGTCTTCTCTGCCTGAGGCGAGCTCCTTATTACCCCCTCCGCCGCCGCTTACCAACGTCGCCACCCTCCAGTCGGTGACCGTATCTTTGCCGCCGCCGCCGCCTCTGGTCGCGCCCTCTCAAGTCGTCACAACGCGACTTCCTCTGCCACGTCCGCCGAAGAATCTCCAGCCACCGGCGAGTTCGTCGCTCCCTACACCTCCCTCACATCCCGCGGTCAGTAAGCCGGTCAAGCCGCGGCCGAGCTACTTCCCGCCAAGAGGCGCGAATGTTGGACAAGGGGGGCGCGTGCGAGGTAAGGCGGCCGAGCTCGCTGGTGGGCCATCGTCAAGTCGGCGAGATGAGCCAGCTCGCGGATCCCCTCCTCGCCGATCTAGATCTCCTCGCCGATCTAGGTCTCCTCGCGGCGGTAAGTAATGCTATTAATGTCGTATAGGATGGCTAAATATCTGTCTAATCTGGCAACTATCATTTGCTATCAGATCGGCCGGCGACTCCAGGGGTGGCTTTCATCGATGTCTTTGGCTTACCGGGCATGGAATATCGTCGTGCTGCTGCTCGCGCCTACTTGGAGCTGGAGAGCAAGTTTGACCAGCTAGCGATCCGCGAGCCTCATCGCCGAATATCATCGTTGGAAGTGCGGATGGCGAAGATGGAAGAGCTCAAGAGTAAGCTGGAGAGCAACGAATCCCGCTTCCACATGGTAAGGGAGAACGATCATCAGCTGGCGATTAACAATCATCGCCTCCAGCTCGTTCTTGACGAGGTTTCCGACATTCGCGCGAGTATGGGCTCTGTCGGCCGGTTGATGAGGATGGAAGAGCAGTTGCGACTCGGTGATGATGCGATGGCGATGGCAACCGATCACTTCCGGCGAGCGCGCGAGATGGGTTGGGCCGGGCGACATCCTCATCCACCAGAGAGGCTTAGGCCTTAGATTTTTTTCTTTTCTTCGACTATTTGGAACTCGCCCAATGCGATTTGAATGGTTTCAGATTCTGTAATAAGCGAGCTTCGATCTCGCACCATTATTGATTCTGTTTTTGCTATTTCCAATGTTTAAGCGACATCTGTCTGGATTGTGCAGAGTTTGTTCTGCAGGTTGCGATTATGCTCTCTCTGTTCTGTGCGACCTACACAACGCGTCGACTTACTCGCTAAAAGTGCGACTTGGTTTGATACTCGCCGTAACGATGGTATACCCCCCCCCTCCCCCTTGGCGCCTATAAATAGAGGGGGTAGGTAGGACATAAGTACGTTGTTGCACTTTTGACCTCCTAGCCACGTCGTGCAGGGGATAACTGCACACGCTCAGGCAAAACTCCACACCTTAAATTTTAAGGAAAATCGTTGATTAATTATGAAAGGAAACCAGTTATGTTGAATGGCCGTATCCCTCGGCACGGTGGATCAGCTAGTCCACAATTTAAATATATTTATACGCAGCAGAAAACACTTTGGTTCGATTAAGTTGACACCCTAGTGAGCATAAGTGTCCCCGAGGGACAACTCATGTTATGCACGACTCTAAGTGAATATAATAGATATAAAAGGTAGTCTTTTTACGCTAAGGAAATATAGTGTCTTTGTTTTATAAATATGCTATGCATGAACTACATATAATAATGCTTTTAGAGTTTAAAATATCTAACATGCAACCTAGCATAAATCCTTCCCAAAAGCAAGTAAACAACCACAAATAGGCAAAAAGGCAGCAGTTTAAGTTCATACCCAGCATCACAAGAAGCCACCAGTGAGCGTCAACAACCTGACACGAACCCACTGGTGAGTATGTATGTCTATACAAAAAGGTAAAGAACTACCTCAAAAAATCGGGGATCGGCTGTCTCAGCTACCCAAGAGGCCGCAAACCAGCCCCTCCAAAAGAACTAGCCGCTGAACCGGCTACAACCTGAACCTGAGGCATTCAAGAAAAGAACACCTCAGCAAGGAAATAATCAAAAAGAGTAAGTAAAGCATTAGAATTATGAGCAAAAAGAAGGGTTTACCAACCCGGCAACAAACTGTTATATGCGAAAGAAAGGGACATGACAATAATAAAAGAGCACTGTCTAAAACACAGCAAAGCACACCAAGTGCGAGCAATAAAAGCAACATGCCCAACGAATGAGTCTAACATTCCTAATACGTGGGTAAGTGGCAGTGGTCAAAACATGGATCTGAATACATAACCAAAATCAGATCCAAAAAGGGCTAAGGGGTCACCAGTGGCAGCTTTAGGGTCCCACAGACACCAACCCAAACCGGGGCAAAAAGGCGGTGTCCACAGCTCTCCACATCAAAATCCACCCCTCTAGAGGCCACTAAAACTCCACCACCTGCCACAACCCAAGAGTCGGCAACCAAAATTAGCCGAACACCCAATACCACCCCCTAGAGAAAGGCAAAAGTCACACTAACAACCCTAAGGAAACACACGAACCTAGGACAGAAAGGTCGAGCCCACTCGACGCAGCGTTGAGTAAGCTCCACTCAAATGACGCCTAAAAAATACTTAGCCGCAAGTCCTACGTTGGGTGACGGCGTTGAGTGAGCTCGGCTCACTCGACGCTGTCAGCGCTTTCCACTTAGGGTAAACGTAAGTCTTGTTAAAATCGCAGCCTAAGCTCTCTCATTGCGAGAAAGCAGAGAGTTGGAAATTTAATCCCAACCCTCCGTTCCGTCCTAACTACTCGGGACTATCGCAACCAAACCTGAACCACCTCTACCGCAGCCTCACCCTAACTCTAGCTACCCACTGAACACCAAATCTCAGACAAAAGAGAGAACCTTGGTTTAAAAGGACAATAAAACAGCCCATGGACGAAATGAATGAAGGAAACATCCTACTGTTCTAATTTCTAAGGAGGAAAAAAATAATGAAAACAAAAGTATTGCATAGGAAAAGAAAAGAGAACAGAGCAAGAGTTAGAATATTTTGGCAAGGGCAAGGGAGCCACTTGCCTCTACCTCTCCGGAAACATAACATCCACACAACCGCTTGGCTCCGGCGGCAAGATCGGCCACCTAGAAGACCAAAGCTGAAACTTGAGGAAGGAAAAGGAATCAGATGGTAGAAATTCCTGGAATCAACCCTAAATCAAGAAAAAAAAACTTACATGGAAGGGAAGATATACACGAGAGCAAGCCAAAACCGCTATCTCCCGAGAAAAATGAGCTCCCTCCCGCAATCGCCGGCCAAAACACCCACTGCCTCCTCTCAAAACCCTTCCGCTGGAAGCTCTCCAGACTCGGGAACAATGAAAAAAAATGAGGAGGAAAAACGGTTCACGGCAACAAAAGAGATTCTCAGGAAAAGTACGGAACACGCCCAAGACACGCCCGTGACACGGTCCGACACGCTCGTGTCACGAGGCGTGTACTAACTCGACGAACGTCGATCTCCACTCGACGAAACACGGGACACGCCCGCGACACGCCCGTGACACGGCCCGACACGCCTGTGTCACGGGGCGTGTACTCACGCACCTACCCACTCGACGAAAGTCGATCTCCGCTCGACGAAGCAAGGGACACGCCCTGTGACACGCCCGTGTCACAGGCCGTGTACCAACCCGAACACCGCCCGACGATCGTGGAGCGCCGATCGTCGAACACAGAGACATGCCCCAGTGTCACGCCCATGTCCGACACGACACGCCCGTGACACGGCCGTGTTCTCACTAAAACACCGCCTGACGACCATCGAGCGCAGCTCGACGAACCGAAGGGGGACACGCCCGTGACACGCCAGTGTCACGGCCGTGTTCCTACAAAACTCCGTCGACCAACAATTCGTCGACCAGAGAAACGGGAGCTCTACCCGAGCACGACACGCCCTGGGTCACGGGCGTGACCCAGGCCGTGTCACCCAAACTTACACAGAAAAAGAAACCTGCTATCACCTAGCAAACAAGAGACAAGGCACCAGCCTACAAGCTCAGCCACAACAGACCACGCACAGCAGAGCAAACATTACAAACTAGCAGCTAACCCAAGATGAACGTCGAAACGACCTGAAAGCAAACGATCCCGGATCTCGACCAAAACCAAAACCAAAAACAAAACAACGGTGAGGTCGAAGGCAACATCCGACGATCGCACACTCGGGCAACACCTCCCGAAGCCAAAACACAAGCATTTCCCTAAGAGGCCCAACCGAGTCACCAAAACAGACCCCAGCTAGCTGGGGAAACTTGTCAACTGGCTACAACCAAGCTACACAAGGAACCTACAGAGCTAGGACCGCGCTCTACAACGGCGAAGGGCCGGAAAATGCGTCATCGTAATGCCAATCCAATATCAAACAAAACAAAGAAAAACCGGGGGCGTTACAGCCACTCCCCCTAAAATAGAGTTTCGCCTCGAAACTTTACTCACAACACTTCTATGAAGAAGGAGAGAGAAAGAGCCAGGAAAGGACTATATAAACATAAATAAAACAGAACATACCAGGCACAAGTTCAAGGAAACAGATGAGGGTGAGCCTCCCTCATAGCCGACTCCAACTCCCAAGTCGCGATTTCTACATCCTGATTCCTCCATAAAACTTTAACCATCGGAATAGACTTCTTCCGCAGCGCATGAACCTGAGAATCCAGAATGCGGACAGTCACCTCCACATAAGAAAGATTCGGCTCCAACTGAGGCACAAAATCCAAAACCTGTCTGTCATTCGTTACACATTTCCGCAGCTGACTGACGTGGAAGACATTATGCACGCCAGGGAAATTTGCGGGCAACGCCAGCCTATAAGCTGATATCCCAATCCGCTCAACAATCGGAAACGGGCCCACATACCTCGGGTCCAACTTCCTGCTCTTGCCAAAACGCTTGACTCCGATCAACGGGGAGACCTTTAAGAACACTAAGTCCCCCACCACAAATTCCAAGTCCGATCTACGCCGGTTGGCATTTTTCTCATATCTCTCCTGGGCTAATCGAAGCTTTTCCCGTATAAGCCTCACAGCGGTTTCCATCTCCTCGAGTGCTTCTGGACCCAACAAAGGTCTCTCGCCAACCTCAGCCCAAAACAAGGGAGTCCTACAGCGCCTCACATACAAAGCTTCGAAAGGAGCCATTTGCAAGCTTTCTTGATAACTGTTGTTATACGCAAATTCCATAAGCCGCAAGCGCCCATCCCACGCTCCTCCGTGGTCCAGAATATAGCATCGGATCATATCTTTCACAATCTGATCACTCACTCCGTCTGACCATTGGTCTGCAGATGATAAGCTGTGGAATATCTCAAATCTGTACTCAACCCTTCTTGAAGGCTCTTCCAAAAACGAGACATAAACCTGGAGTCTCGATCCGATATGATACTTATGGGTACACCATGTAATCTGATAACCTCATCCAAGTACAGCTCGGCTATCTTCCTCATCGGATAATCGATCTTAAATGGTACGAAGTGAGCACTCTTCGTCAATCGGTCTACGATCACCCAAACTGAATCATGCCCTTTAGGAGATCTCGGTAAGCCTGTGATGAAATCGATCGAGATACTCTCCCACTTCCACATCGGAATCTCTAAGGGAGTTAGCTTTCCACCAGGCCTCCCATGGTCGGCCTTCACACGCCTGCAAGTGAAGCACTCAGAAACAAATCTGGCTATGTCCTTCTTCATCCCATACCACCAGACAATCTGCTTTAAATCATGGTACATTTTGGTAGACCCTGGATGGTAGGCAACACTAGATCTGTGGGCTTCTCTGCACACCATATCTCGGATATCTCCAACTGCGGGAATGCAAAACCTGCCACGATACTTCAAGGTACCCGCATCATCTATAGAGAAATATGGTAATTCACCTTTTTCAGCTCGAAGGTACAAATGCAAAAGATCGGGATCATCCTTCTGATGCAGTCGCGTAAGCGCAATCCACGAAGGTTCTGCCACTGCCAAGCTACTCTGCGAATCGCAGCTTCCCACAGAAATGTCCATCAAAAGGAACTCTTCTACTAGACGCTCGGCGGAGAGATTGAAAATCTTCCCTGACTTCCGACTCAGGGCATCGGCCACCACGTTCGCCTTACCCGGATGGTACTGGATTTCAACATCATAGTCGACCACGTACTCCAACCACCGCCGCTGGCGCAGATTCAACTCTTTCTGAGTGAAGACATACTTCAAACTCTTATGATCCGTGAAAATCTTGCACTGCGCACCATATAGCAAATGCCTCCACAATTTCAACGCATAGATCACGGCTGCAAACTCCAGGTCATGCGTAGGGTAATTCCTCTCATGAGCCTTTAGCTGCCTCGACCCGTACGTAATCACCTTCCCGCCCTGCATCAATACGCAGCCCAGTCCGACGTGCGACGCGTCCACATATATATCATACTCACTATATTCAGTAGGCAAGGATAAAATTGGAGCCGAACATAACCTCCTCTTTAGTTCCTCAAAAGCCTCCTCACACTTGCCATCCCATATGAAGGCTACATTTTTCTGCGTCAACCTGGTCAACGGCGCAGACAAGGTAGAGAATCCCTCTACAAATCTTCTATAATATCCAGCCAAGCCCAAGAAGCTTCTGATCTCTTTGGGAGTAACAGGCCTCGCCCATTCCATCACAGCAGCGATCTTTTCCGGGTCCACCGATATTCCCTCCTTATTCACCACGTGGCCGAGAAAAGAGACTTGAGGCAACCAAAATTCGCATTTGCTCAGCTTGGCGTATAGCTTGTGGTCTCTCAGAGTCGCCAAGACCAGACTCAAATGCCGATCATGCTCCTCCGCATTCTTAGAATACACCAAAACGTCATCTATAAAGACAATCACAAACTTATCCAGAAAATCCTTGAAAACTCTATTCATCAGATCCATAAAAGCTGAGGGCGCATTAGTCAAACCAAATGACATAACTAAAAACTCAAAATGCCCATGACGAGAGCGGAACGCCGTCCGCGGAACATCTGACTCCCGAATCCTCAACTGGTGATAGCCCGAACGAAGATCTATCTTGGAAAACACGGCACTACCACGCAGTTGGTCAAACAGATCGTCAATCCGAGGCAAAGGGTACCTGTTCTTAATAGTAACCTTGTTCAGTTCTCTATTGTCGATGCATAGCCTCATCGACCCATCCTTCTTTTTAACGAACAGCACTGGTGCACCCCATGGTGAAGAACTCGGCCTAATGAACCCTTTTGCCAACATCTCATCCAGCTGAATTCGCAACTCTTCCAGCTCTCGCGGGGCCATCCGGTACGGCGCCTTAGCAATAGGACGCGTGCCTGGCTCCAAATCTATAGCAAACTCGACATCTCAATCGGGTGGAAGACCGGGAAGATCATCAGGAAACACATCGGAGAAGTCACACACCACAGGGATCTCTTGCAAACACGGCACTCCAACAACTGACCCTACCAGAGAGACCAAACAGGCAAAACAGCCAGAACCAAGCAACTTTCGAGCACGCACCGCAGAAATGACTGGAGACTCCTGAAGAGAATACCCAAAAACGCTCCCTGGCTGACCGTTGCCCTTGACGAAGTCCAAGCGCTTACCCTTGCACTGGATCACAGCATCATACCTTGACAACCAGTCCATTCCCAAGATAACATCGAAGTCCTCCAGGTCAATCACCTTCAGATCTGCCTTGGCTACAAAATCCCCCAACAAAATCGGACAATCCAGGACACCCAGGTCCGTAACCACAGAGTCCCCGGAGGGGAACTTAACGCAAAAGGCACCACCAACACTATCTAGGCCCAAAATGAACCGCTCCACGAAGGCTCTAGCCACAAACGAGTGGGTAGCGCCTGAATCGAAGAGAACGCGCGCCCAGTGGTTCTTTACCTTAAATCGTCCTACAAATAGCGCACGTATCTAAGGAAACAAACGTTAAAATGAAAACTACAACCACAAAGGGATCATAACGAAACGACTGAGGAGAAGTCAAACCTGAGATAACCTGGGTCGAAGTCTGCGCTTCGTCTGCTGAAAGCACATTCAGCTTCCCCTTTCCTCTATCCAATTGCTGAGGCGGTGGCAAAGCCTGGAGGGGAACTGGCTGCAGAATAGGCTGGAGCTGTGGGCACTTTGTCTTGAGATGACCCTTCTGCCCACACTGAAAACAGACCTTATCTCTTAACCAGCAACGGGCAGCATCAAGCCCCTTCCTTCCACACAAGGCACACACCAAGTCTCCTCTGAGAGCACCCTGAATTGCGTGCACCTGTTCCTTCTTCTGCGCTCCAAACCTTTTGTAACACTTCTCAAATGGGTGGCCTGGCCGGCCACAAAAACTACAAACCTCTTTGTTCTTCTTTCTCGAGACCGCATCGGGTTCCTGAGGGCTCTTCCCTCCACCGGACTTCCGCTTATCCTTCCACAACTGCTGACCTCTATTCTTGGCATTCTCAATGGCCTCAACCCTCAAGGCAGCTTCGACCACGCTGGCATAACTGACTGCACCGTAGGCATTCGCTAACTGCTGAATGTCGCTTCTTAGTCCACCCAGAAATCGCTTAACTCGGTCTTCTTCAACACTCACCAGACCAGGAGCAAACCGACTCAACTTACTAAACTCAATCTCATACTCACTGACCGTAAGTTTCCTCTGCTTCAAATGGAGAAAGTCATTCATCAGCCGGTCCCTCTCGACTGAAGGCAAAAACTTACTCAACAGCATCCCTTTAAATGACTCCCAAGAGCATCCTGCCACCAAGCTTTCTTTCTCCCTCATCCACCAATTCTTTGCTAAGCCCTTGAGCTGGTAGGCAGCGAGCATCACTCTCTGATCATCTGTAATCCCCGAATAAGAGAACATCTCCTCAATAGTAATCAGCCAGTCATCCAAAATTATGAAATCTGCTTGCCCATCATAAGTAGGGGGTCTCAGTCGCTGAAACTGGGATATAAATGCCATCTCCGGGGGCACCACAACCAAAGGCACGGGAGGAGCAGGAGGGGCAGGAACAGCTACCCCCTCAGCGGGGTCCAGAACTCTCGGAGTCTGTCCCGCCACCACTGCTACAAGGGACTGAATCTGAGTCTGCATAGCCACCACCTGCCTCGATAAGGCCTCATTACTCTGCCGCAGGTTTTCCACCAGCGCCTCGCTCTGTGCTCCTGACGTCTCACCCTCGGATTGGGGGGTCGATCTCGTTGCAGGACGTCTCGGCATCCTATAATCGCACAAGCTTTAGACAAGACCTAGCCCAACAGCTAGAACAAAACTACCCGGTACAGACAAACACACTTAAATATGAACTTCAACTGCAAAACTTGCTCTGGGAGTTGTTTTTTTTGCCATGATGATGTTATGCTTAACCTAAGATGGTTCACCACCATCATACTAACTCATGTGCCTAAACCATGAATGCATGTATTTTTTTATTCTTTTTGACTCAAAATCATGTGTGTACATGTGTCATCTTGCAAATCTTTAGCTTGGCACGTTGTGCTTATGAAATGTTATGCTATGCATGATGTGCTATGCATTCTAAAAAGGCCTTAATGCATGCCATGGGCGGCGTACACATGAAAATGTTATGCATCTCATACTACATAACATTCCCATGCAACGAAAAAAGAAAACGTGCTAGCCGCATTCATGTGGTGAGGTTATGCATCCCATACTACATAACCCTCACATGTTGTCTCCTATGGTGGATCCATATACAAACACATATTATGCATCCCATACTACATAATATGCCCCGTATACTTCTTTATGCTCATGAGTGTAGTGTTCGTGCTTTAGCCAAGACGTGCTGATGACATATCGGTGTGTGTATGGTATGACGCTAACCCCTAATGCAGACGAGGGAAAGGTTGCCCGACCATTTGTCAAGCAACCTCCCTCTGATACCAACTGTCACAACCCACATTTTCTCAACGATAAAATCGTATCAGAGCTAGAGAAAACGCGTGCCGTGATGCCACGTCGTGCAGGGGATAACTGCACACGCTCAGGCAAAACTCCACACCTTAAATTTTAAGGAAAATCGTTGATTAATTATGAAAGGAAACCAGTTATGTTGAATGGCCGTATCCCTCGGCACGGTGGATCAGCTAGTCCACAATTTAAATATATTTATACGCAGCAGAAAACACTTTGGTTCGATTAAGTTGACACCCTAGTGAGCATAAGTGTCCCCGAGGGACAACTCATGTTATGCACGACTCTAAGTGAATATAATAGATATAAAAGGTAGTCTTTTTACGCTAAGGAAATATAGTGTCTTTGTTTTATAAATATGCTATGCATGAACTACATATAATAATGCTTTTAGAGTTTAAAATATCTAACATGCAACCTAGCATAAATCCTTCCCAAAAGCAAGTAAACAACCACAAATAGGCAAAAAGGCAGCAGTTTAAGTTCATACCCAGCATCACAAGAAGCCACCAGTGAGCGTCAACAACCTGACACGAACCCACTGGTGAGTATGTATGTCTATACAAAAAGGTAAAGAACTACCTCAAAAAATCGGGGATCGGCTGTCTCAGCTACCCAAGAGGCCGCAAACCAGCCCCTCCAAAAGAACTAGCCGCTGAACCGGCTACAACCTGAACCTGAGGCATTCAAGAAAAGAACACCTCAGCAAGGAAATAATCAAAAAGAGTAAGTAAAGCATTAGAATTATGAGCAAAAAGAAGGGTTTACCAACCCGGCAACAAACTGCTATATGCGAAAGAAAGGGACATGACAATAATAAAAGAGCACTGTCTAAAGCACAGCAAAGCACACCAAGTGCGAGCAATAAAAGCAACATGCCCAACGAATGAGTCTAACATTCCAAATACGTGGGTAAGTGGCAGTGGTCAAAACATGGATCTGAATACATAACCAAAATCAGATCCAAAAAGGGCTAAGGGGTCACCAGTGGCAGCTTTAGGGTCTCACACACACCAACCCAAACCGGGGCAAAAAGGCGGTGTCCACAGCTCTCCACATCAAAATCCACCCCTCTAGAGGCCACTAAAACTCCACCACCTGCCACAACCCAAGAGTCGGCAACCAAAATTAGCCGAACACCCAATACCACCCCCTAGAGAAAGGCAAAAGTCACACTAACAACCCTAAGGAAACACACGAACCTAGGACAGAAAGGTCGAGCCCACTCGACGCAGCGTTGAGTAAGCTCCACTCAAATGACGCCTAAAAAATACTTAGCCGCAAGTCCTACGTTGGGTGACGGCATTGAGTGAGCTCGGCTCACTCGACGCTGTCAGCGCTTTCCACTTAGGGTAAACGTAAGTCTTGTTAAAATCGCAGCCTAAGCTCTCTCATTGTGAGAAAGCAGAGAGTTGGAAATTTAATCCCAACCCTCCGTTCCGTCCTAACTACTCGGGACTATCGCAACCAAACCTGAACCACCTCTACCGCAGCCTCACCCTAACTCTAGCTACCCACTGAACACCAAACCTCAGACAAAAGAGAGAACCTTGGTTTAAAAGGACAATAAAACAGCCCATGGACGAAATGAATGAAGGAAACATCCTACTGTTCTAATTTCTAAGGAGGAAAAAAATAATGAAAACAAAAGTATTGCATAGGAAAAGAAAAGAGAACAGAGCAAGAGTTAGAATATTTTGGCAAGGGCAAGGGAGCCACTTGCCTCTACCTCTCCGGAAACATAACATCCACACAACCGCTTGGCTCCGGCGGCAAGATCGGCCACCTAGAAGACCAAAGCTGAAACTTGAGGAAGGAAAAGGAATCAGATGGTAGAAATTCCTGGAATCAACCCTAAATCAAGAAAAAAAACTTACATGGAAGGGAAGATATACACGAGAGCAAGCCAAAACCGCTATCTCCCGAGAAAAATGAGCTCCCTCCCGCAATCGCCAGCCAATACACCCACTGCCTCCTCTCAAAACCCTTCCGCTGGAAGCTCTCCAGACTCGGGAACAATGAAAAAAAATGAGGAGGAAAAACGGTTCACGGCAACAAAAGAGATTCTCAGGAAAAAGTACGGAACACGCCCAAGACACGCCCGTGACACGGTCCGACACGCTCGTGTCACGAGGCGTGTACTAACTCGACGAACGTCGATCTCCACTCGACGAAACACGGGACACGCCCGCGACACGCCCGTGACACGGCCCGACACGCCTGTGTCACGGGGCGTGTACTCACGCACCTACCCACTCGACGAAAGTCGATCTCCGCTCGACGAAGCAAGGGACACGCCCTGTGACACGCCCGTGTCACAGGCCGTGTACCAACCCGAACACCGCCCGACGATCGTGGAGCGCCGATCATCGAACACAGAGACACGCCCCAGTGTCACGCCCATGTCCGACACGACACGCCCGTGACACGGCCGTGTTCTCACTAAAACACCGCCTGACGACCATCGAGCGCAGCTCGACGAACCGAAGGGGGACACGCCCGTGACACGCCAGTGTCACGGCCGTGTTCCTACAAAACTCCGTCGACCAACAATTCGTCGACCAGAGAAACGGGAGCTCTACCCGAGCACGACACGCCCTGGGTCACGGGCGTGACCCAGGCCGTGTCACCCAAACTTACACAGAAAAAGAAACCTGCTATCACCTAGCAAACAAGAGACAAGGCACCAGCCTACAAGCTCAGCCACAACAGACCACACACAGCACAGCAAACATTACAAACTAACAGCTAACCAAAGATGAACGTCGAAACGACCTGAAAGCAAACGATCCCGGATCTCGACCAAAACCAAAACCAAAACAACGGTGAGGTCGAAGGCAACATTCGACGATCGCACACTCGGGCAACACCTCTCGAAGCCAAAACACAAGCATTTCCCTAAGAGGCCCAACCGAGTCACCAAAACAGACCCCGACTAGCTGGGGAAACTTGCCAACTGGCTACAACCAGGCTACACAAGGAACCTACAGAGCTAGGACCGTGCTCTACAATGGCGAAGGGCCGGAAAATTCGTCATCGTAACGCCAATCCAATATCAAACAAAACAAAGAAAAACCGGGGGCGTTACAACGGCTGTCGTATACTAGTCGTGATAGTCGTCTATTTACATTACTTGGCCTTTTGCAGAGCCAAACGAGCTCCCAACGAGGCCGCTTCCTCCAGCCAAAGAGGTCGCCACCTCGCTTTTTGAGCCCCACTCGCCGGCTGATATCGGCGAGAAGAAGAAAATTGCCAAGGGCAAAGGCAAAGCCAAGTCGCCGGGCCCCGCGACCAAGAAACAGAAGGTGTCGTCGCCACCTCTTAACGACCAGGACTCGCCGCCAACTTCAACCTGGGGCTGGACGCGGTGGACGCCTATGGTCACTCGTTGGTGACCTGGGTGTCGGACGAGCATTTGGTGACGCTGAGCACCAACCTCCCCTCTTGGGCGGAGGAGGGGGAGGATAAGGGTAAGGCCTTCGCCGTCCACCACGCGATGTATGGGCGAGTCGACGCCGAGTCCATGCTGGATCTCAGCGAGGAGGAACTCGCCCAGCAGGCGGCCTGCTCGATCGCACGAGCCGTTGAATTAAATCACTTCGCGGCGAGGAGGATGCTGGAGAGGACAAAGGCCTTGAAGATCGTCAGTAAGAAGACGATCGATCTCGGCATGGAGTCTACTCGCAGGCGAGATTATGAGGTAAATCACCTCTACGGGCGATGTCAATGTCTCCATGTGTGCTTCTTTGGCTGACTTCGTTATTTGTCGCAGGCTGCCGAGATGGAAACCGCCAAAAAGCTCTCCAAGTATGAGGCGGAACTCGCCAAGGCTCGGGCTGATTTGGAGGTAGCCCAAATCCGCGCTGCCGAGATGGAATCTTGCCTGGCCATTTTAGAAGCTGGCGTGAGTTCTTCTGCTCCTCAGCCGTGGCCGGAGGATGATCCACACTACGCCATCAAGCGATCTCGCATCCTGTAGGAGGAGAGGTCGTCGGTCCGTCGCGAGATAGCCCGCGCGGCAGGCAACATGGTCCTCGCGAGGCTGAGGATTAGCAGGAAGCTCGACGAGGGGGAGAAGTCGTTCACAGTCGACGAACTCATCCCTGAGCTACTCGCCAAGACGATCTCGCCAGATCGCCTGCCTCCAACATCGTCGGGCTCTGGCAGCAGCGACAGCAGTGACAGCAGCAGCGACAGCGGCAGCGGCGAGGAGGAAAGCGATGAAAGCGGCGAGGAAGAGGACGCCGACATTGGAGATTAGGAATATCGGCCTGATACTGGCGGCGATGAGTCCTAGTTGCTCGCTGATATTTCGCATACTCGCATGATAGCCGTCAGAGAATTTTTTGTAACCAACACTTGTAAAATTTTTGAAACATTAATAAAAGTTTGAATTAACACATTGTCGCGTTTTTTCTTCTCGCATGGTTGTTGATTGATGATACTCGCTAGGCTCATAGGCTCGGGGATAACGAGTGTTCGCGACGTTTGCTCGCACGTAGATATTGTTGATAATCACGTAGTTGATACTCGTACGACCGTAATCGTTCTTCATAACTCGCACCCCGGTACTCGCCCGTAGCTACTCGCCATCCAGTACTCGCACTTTGCCACGTCGTACTCGCATATTCGCCGATGCATGTGTGCATACTCGCCCCAATACTGCTCGCATCATACCGCCGAGAAGGTTGGTCCAACTCGAGGAGGTCGTTGACCAATACGCAGGAGAGGGGCTCGTGCAATGATTTGGACTTAATAGGACCTGTCACTCGAGGACTTGAGCATTGTTGGAGTAGACAGCTCTCAGGAGCCATGCTCAACTGGAGTGGTGTAGGTCGACTCGGGGAGGCAAGTAGTCGGTCTGCAGGAGAGGAGCTCGTACAGAGGTCTCGGACTACGGCATCACTCCAGCAAGGAACTTGATCTCACTCGAGGAGGTCTGCGGCCAATATACAGGAGAGGAGCTCGTGCAGGGACTTGGACTTACAGGGACCTACCACTCGAGGACTTGAACATTATTGCAGTCGATAGTTCTCAAGAGCTTTGCTCAACTGGAGTGGTATAGGTCGACTCAGGGAGGCAAGTAGTCGGTCTGCAGGAGAGGAGCTCGTACAGAGGTCTCGGACTACGGCATCACTCCAGCAAGGAACTCGATCTCACTCGAAGAGGTCTGCGGCCAATATGCAGGAGTGGAGCTCGTGTAGGGACCTGGACTTACAGGGACCTACCACTCGAGGACTAGAACATTATTGGAGTCGACATCTCTCAGGAGCCTTGCTCAACTGGAGTGGTGTAGGTCGACTCGGGGAGGCAAGTAGTCGGTCTGCAGGAGAGGAGCTCGTACAGAGGTCTCGGACTACGACATCACTCCAGCGAGGAACTCGATCTCACTCGAGGAGGTCTGCGGCCAATATACAGGAGAGGAGCTCGTGCAGGGACTTGGACTTACGGGAACCTACCACTCGAGGACTTGAATATTGTTGGAGTCGACAGCTCTCAGGAGCCTTGCTCAACTGGAGTGGTGTAGGTTGACTCGGGGAGGCAAGTAGTCGGTCTGCAGGAGAGGAGCTCGTACAGAGGTCTCGGACTACGGCATCACCCCAGCGAGGAACTCGATCTCACTCGAGGAGGTCTGCGGCCAATATACAGGAGAGGAGCTCGTGCAGGGACTTGGACTTACGGGTACCTACCACTCGAGGACTTGAACATTGTTGGAGTCGACAGCTCTCAGGAGCCTTGCTCAACTGGAGTGGTGTAGGTCGACTTGGGGAGGCAAGTAGTCGGTCTGCAGGAGAGGAGCTCATAGAGAGGTCTCGGACTACGGCATCACTCAAGCGAGGAACTCGATCTCACTCGAGGAGGTCTACGACCAATATACAGGAGAGGAGCTCATGCTGGGACTTGGACTTACGGGGACCTACCACTTGAGGACTTGAACATTGTTGGACTCGACAGCTCTCAGGAGCCTTGCTCAACTGGAGTGGTGTAGGTCGACGCGGGGAGGCAAGTAGTCGTTCTGCAGGAGAGGAGCTCGTACAGAGGCCTCGTACTACGGCATCACTCCAGCAAGGAAATCGATCTCACTCGAGGAGGTCTGCGGCCAATATACAGGAGAGGAGCTCGTGCAGGGACTTGGACTTACGGGGACCTACCACTCGAGGACTTGAACATTGTTTTTCCTGCTGCTTCCAGAGTTTGAAGATGGATTAAGCGCATCAATATCTTTGAGGAAGAAGAAAACAGAAATCGAATGACGATCTTGTCGACATCGAGTTGGGAGGTTGGCGTCCAACCCTGTTCCTGATAGTTCCTCCAGTCGGAGGAGAGATGCAATCGGGGGTAGCTAGGCCGACATGCAAGGGGGGAGCTGATCTCGGCCGTCAATGCAGGGGTCCGGTCTTACAAGGGCGCTTATATCCCGAGGCATCGTCCCATCGTACGAACTAGGCTATCCACGAGAAACAGGTTGAAGGCACGTTTCCCAGTCCAACCGATGTGATCGCTCTCAGCTCTGCCAACTGGCTATAAGCGCAAATGCAAGAGCGAGGGGTTATGTCTCTCCGAGGGTCCTCCAGGATGCACTCGCGACTAACATATTCCCTTGAGCCTATCATGGCTCCCTGGCTACTAGAGGGAAAGCCTGGCCAGGTTGATCCTTCCTCAAATCCGAGAGGTTGGGGTCCAGACCTGTTCCCGCTAGTTCCTCCAGTCGGAGGAGAGATGCAGTCGGGATAGCTAGGCCGACGTGCAAGGGGGGAGCTGATCTCGGCCGTCAATGCAGGGGTCCGGTCTTACAAGGACGCTTATATACCGAGGAATCGTCCCATCGTCCGAACTGGGCTATTCAGGGGGAACGAGTTGACTGCCAGCTTCTCGGATCGATCTTGAAGTAAAACCTTGAGTTCCCAGGAAGCTTGCGATAAAAAACAAGATGAACAGAAGAAGAATAGCTGTCATTGCATATATGTAAAAGTATGTAAACAAAATACATCATTGGCCGCTAAGGATAGAACCTTTTCATGTCATCCCCGCTCCAAGTACCTCTCAGCTGCTCTCCAACCTGATCCTGGAGATAATAGCCCCCGGTGGCCAAGGCTTCCTGGACAATGAAGGGACCTTCCCAATTTGGATGCAGCTTGCCCACTGTTGCTCTCCTTCCTGCGGCGTCTACCTTCTTCATAACCAGATCTCCGGCGAGAAAATGCTTTAGGCGGACGTTTTTGTCGAAGTGCTTCGCCATGCGCCGCTTGATTTCCTCTTGGCGGATGGAGGCCAGGTCACGAAGCTCTTCTATGAAATCCAGTGAGATTCTTTGGGCGTCCTCATTCTCCAAGCGCCATTCTTCGCCACCCTCTCCAGCTGCTATAACTCTCGGGCTCCGAACCTCGAATTCCACTGGGATGAGTGCCTCAGACCTGTGGGATAACTTGAAAGGAGTTTCCCTCGTGGCCGAGTTTGGAGTTGTCCTCAAAGCCCAGAGAACCGAGGGGAGCTGCTCCGCCCAGTTGCCTTTCAAGTTGGTGACTTTCTTCTTCAGAAGGTTGATAATCAACTTGTTGGCGGCTTCCACCTGTCCGTTGCTGCGAGGATGATGCACAGAGGCGAATCGAAGATCCGTCCCTAGCTGCTTGCAGAAGTCCTCTAACTCTAAACTGGCGAACTGCGGCCCGTTGTCGGTGACGATGGCCAGAGGAATCCCGAACCTGCATGCAATTTCCCCCCAAATGAAGTTCTTCACGATCTGCGACGTGGTCTTGGCTAAGGCCTTTGCCTCGATCCACTTGGAGAAGTAGTCGATCATAACTAGCACGAACTTGCTCTGTCCGCTGGCCTGAGGAAAGGGGCCGATCAAGTCCATCCCCCAGATGGCGAAGGGCCATGGAGTAGTGATCGAACGAAGGTGTTGAGCTAGTTGTAGTTGAAGAGGCGCGAAGAGCTGGCACTGGAGGCACTTTTTGGAGAAGGTCTCAGCATCCTTCCTAATGGTGGGCCAGAAGTATCCATGCCTTAGAATCCTTTGTTCAAGGGTCCGAGTTCCCGAATGATTGCCGCACTCGCCTGAGTGAATCTCCTCCAAGATACGAGGTATTTCAATCTCTGACAGACACCGAGACAGAGGACCTGAGATGGTTTTACGGTAGAGTTCTCCTTCTTGAAGCAAATAGTAAGCAGCTTTGTAGCGAAACTTCCTCTGGTCTTCTTTGCTGGCAGGTATCTGTCCCGTTGTTAGAAAAGAAACAAATTGATCCCTCCAAGATGCCCTCTGCTCGATCTCCATCATCTCCCCTTCCTCGATGGATGGTCGGAAAAGTTCAGTCACGATCCCCCCAGCCCGGGAACCGTATTTGGCAAGATAGTCAGCTTCTGAATTCTCCTCTCGGGGCACGTGCTCGACGAAGAAAGATTGAAACCCCCCAATAAGACCTTTCACCTTGATCAAGTACCGCTATAAAATCGGATCATTCACCTCGAACTCGCCTCTGATCTGGGAAGCAACTACCATCGAGTCGGTGAATGCCCTGATATCTCGAATCCCCAACTCCTTGGCGAGACGCAAGCCGGCCACCATGACTTCGTACTCCGCCTGATTGTTGGTAACTGGAAAGAGGATCTCGACCGCCTGCTCGATCCTGGTTCCATATGGGCTTACGAGCACGACTCTGTCTCCCACGGAGTATCTGCCTGAAGCCACATCCACAAACATCTTCCAGGACACTGTTCTAGAAGGGCCTTCCTCCCATTCTACTTCGGTCGAGAAGTCGGCAAGGAAATCCGCCACCGCTTGCACCTTGATTGTCACCGTTGGGGAGTATGAAATATCGAACTCGCTAAGCTCCACCGCCGACTTCGCCAGCCTGCCAGAGTGCTCCACTCCATCCAGGATACTCCGTAGAGGATGATCGGAGACGACCCTGATGGAGTGAGCTTGAAAATATGGATGGAGCCTTCGAGCCGAAACCACCAAAGCGAACACCAGCTTCTCCAAAATTGGGTACCTCGTCTCCGCCTACCGCAGTACTCTACTAACATAGTAGATAGGAAGCTGTCTCTTGCCTTCCTCCCGAACCAGCACCGAACTAACTGCTTCTGCCCTGACTCCCAGGTAGAGGAAGAGATCTTCATTGCCTCGCGGCCCCTGGAGGAGAGGAGCTTGGGTTAGCTGTTGCTTGAGCTTTCCGAAAGCCTCCTTGCACTCTGCTGTCCACTCGAACTTTTGGTTTCCCCGAAGGGTCTTGAAGAATGGAGAGCACTTCTCCCCTGTCTTGGACAAGAAACGGCTGAGGCCTGCCAGCCTTCCAGTCAGCCTTTGGACTTCCTTAGGATCCCTTGGCGACGCCATCTCCAGAATGTCCTTCACCTTGTCTGGATTAGGTTCCACCCCCTGGTAGTAAGGAGGTGACCTAGAAACTTTCCCCTTCCTGCACCGAAAATGCACTTGGCCGGATTGAGTCGCATCTTGTACTTCCTCAGGGTGGCAAAGGTCTCCACCAGATCCGTTATGTGCTCCGTGACTCTTTTGCTCTTGATGAGGAGGTCATCCACATAAACCTCCAAGTTCCGCCCCTTCTGCCCCTTGAAGATCTGATACATCATCCTCTGGTAAGTGGCGCCTGCATTCTTGAGCCTGAAGGGCATCATCTTGTAGCTGTAGCAGCCGTCACTGGTTATGAAGGAGACGTCCTGACAATTGGGGGGATGCATCCGGATCTGGTGGTATCCTGAAAAGGCATCAAGAAAACTCATCACAGAAAACCCGACGGCGGAATCAACCAGCGCGTCGATTTGAGGCAAGGGGTAGCAATCCTTCGGGCAAGCTTTATTCAACATTGAAAAATCGATACATAAATGTCAGCCCCCTCCAGGCTTTTTCACCATTACAATATTGGAGACCCAGCCTGGATACTGGATCTCCGAGACAAACCCTGCCTTCAGTAACTTATCCACCTCTTCCCTGATCGGCTCGGCCAGCATGGCGGCGCTCTTCCTCTGCTTTTGTCGAACTGGGGCCACCGCGGGATCTAGGTTGAGTCGATTACAAGCAACATCGGCGTCCACCCCCGGCATCTCGGCGGCGCTCCATGCAAAGACATCAACATTGTCCTGCAGGCAAGCAACCATCTCAATCTTCCCCCCAAGCGGCAAGGATCCTCCTACCTTCAGCAGTCCCGGCTCTCCTCCTCGAGAGATTACTTCTATCTCCTCCACTTACTCGGCAGCACACAACCCTTTTCCTTCTCCAGCAACTCCTCCAGCTTCTCCGCGTCACCTATCCAGCTGATGGTGCTGACGACATTCAAGTAGCACTCCCTGGATGCCTTAGGATCTCCCATGATCCTGATCTGCACATCTCCGCGGCAGTACTTCAGGCACTGGTGATAAGACGACGGAACGGCCCTGAAGTAGTTGATAAGAGGTCGCCCGAAGATGGCATTGTAACCGCTCGACGCGTCGAAGATGATGAAGCGGCATCGAATCGACTTCCCACCGAGCGTAACCAGCAGTTCCACTGCTCCCTCCACCTCTTTCTTCTCTCATGAGAAGCCAAAGAGCGGTCCATCTGTGGCTTGGACCCGGGATGCTTCCACCTAAAGCCCGACAATGGTTCTCTTGAAGATGACGTTCACCGAGCTACCGTTGTCCGTGAGGATTCGGTCGATGGTGAAGTCCTCGATGGAGGCTTGAATGACCAAGGCATCATGGAAAGGGTTCTTATTCCCCAACATATCTTCCTCCGAGAATGTGATCTCCTATAATGGCGGCGGGGTCTGCGACGTCGAAGCGACGTTCTTCCGATAGATTTGGTGAAGACTTCCCTTGCGGGAAGCTCCAAGTCCGGCCCCTCCATTGATCACACCTACATGCCCACCTCCTGGGCCATGTATGACTTCCCCACGAGTCCCCAGATCGACTCGGTCCTCATTCCTCCTCCTTGCCGGAGCTTGAAATGCCACCTGCCCCACCGGGGCCTCCTGCCTCTGTTTCTATCTTTCCGCTGCTCCTGCCTCTGTTGCTATCTTTCCGCTGCTCCTGCCTCCAGCCTCCTCCTTGCTTCCCAAAACTCGGGGCAAGCCAAGGTCTTGTGCCCCTCTACTCGATGAATATCCCAGTAAAGGGAAATCGTCGCCTCCTGGCGCATCGCTTGCCGCTCCCTCCGACACCTCTTGTTGTCTTGGCGAGCGATGGCCATTGTCTCCCTTCTTCCTCCTCCTCGACCTCCCTCCTGCCGATTTCCATTCCTCCTCTCTTCCTGATATTGTTGTCTTGCTGGTCAACATTGGGGGCTATTCTCTGGATACTGGAATCGCCTTTCCTCCCCTCCTCCTTCCCGAGCTTCCGTCGGCCTTCTCTCTTCCTGCCTTCGAGGCCTCTCCTGCCTCCTTTCTTCAACCCTCCTGGGTTCTTCTTTCTTCCTTCTCTCTTCTCTCCTTGGCTCTTCCTTCTTCCTTTCATCTTTACTTTCCTCCTTCCTTTCTGGCGTCCTCCTCGACTTTGACCCCGAAGGTCTCGTTCCCCTTCTCTCCGTCGCTATCTCCCCATCCAGCCTCGCTAAGAAGTCTTTATTCTTCTCCTCCCCTTGAACAAAGGTGTTCGCCTTCTCTATCATTTCTTCAAAAGATTTCGGGGAATTGGACCCCATCTCCAGACTGAAGAGTCCCTGCTTCAACCCAAACTTGAGGGCCACCATCAAAGTAAAACTGTCCACCTCCTCCACTTCCAAAATCTCCTCTTGAAAACGGTCGATGTAGTGCCCTAAACTCTCGTGTTGCCCTTGGACGATTTTGAAGAGGGATGTTGCTTCCTTCTTCCTCTTCTTCGAAGTCGCGAACCTTGCCATAAGGCCCCAACGCAAATCTGAGAAGTAGTACACGTACCCTGCCGGTAGTTGATGGAACCAATCCCGAGCATTTCCCTTGAGGGTGATGGAGAATAATCTGCACTTGAAGGCATCGGACATGTTACAAATGGAGACAACGTCCTCAAACCACTGGAGGTGTCTGACAGGATCGTCTCTGCCGGAGTAGTAAGTAAGAACGGGTTCCCTGAACCCTTCTAGAACTGGAGCGGCGAGTATCTCGTCACAGAAGGGGCTCCTCCCTCCCTGACGGTGACGAGTTTCATCCTCGCTGTAGACGTCATACTCGTTGTAGTGCCGAGTATCTCTGAACCTCACCGGCGACATTGGATCCCGAAAACGGACCCCCTGGCTGCTCGCCGGATAAAGTCGCGATTGCATTGGTCGCTCTTCCCTTGCCCAAGCGGGCTCCTTTCCAGCTCGCCTCGGTGGTGCTTCCTCTTCTAGTGGCGTCAGGCGACGAGGAGAAGTCGTTGTGACCTCTGGGCGTTGAGCGAAACCAGTGAGAATGGTTTGCTCGATCTTCCTCGCAAACTCTTCCAACGCGGCCACTGTTACAAACTCGCCACCTCGCGCGGCGTCTCCTCCTACTGCCGAGTTGCAGACCAACTCTCCTTGCTCGCCACCTATGACCATCTCTCTCAACTTCCAAACTTTCCCTCTTGGCTGCGATCCACGCTCACCGCACCAAGTGTTGAAGCCAGGAAAATTCTAACCTCAGAATTCGGACCAAAGCTGCCTAAGGTTACCGGCTCAGAAGCAAGATTGAACGGCTATGGTAACCAGAAAGAAGGGCAGGTCAAACAGGACCCCAGACGTTGCGGCAGGAAGGACCCACCACGTACCCGGATGCTCGAAAGGAGCAACCCCTTCTCAACCAAAAATGGCCGAACTGGGTACGAGGGAAGTTAGCTGGCAAAATCGCAAAGTTGCGAGTTTCTCTAAGGAAAAGGAATCAGAAGACTTAGCTAGTATCCCGAAGCTGAAGCGCGCGAGTATCCTGCTGAGGATTTCAAGTGCTCCACCTCGTACCCATGGGGTCCTATTTATAGGCAAAAGCAAGGGAAGGGGGGGGGTCATACGTATACCCCACCCCCTGGCGACTAAGCAACTTCTAGAGGAACTCGCACGGGCTGGGCGAGTATCTCGCCTAGTCGCCTACCTGGCAAGTATGCGAGGGGAGCTCTCCTATACTCGCACAGGCCTTCCGCGATCTTGAATGCTGACTTTGACTCCTGACTTGACTTGTTGACCTTGACTTCTGCTGACCTGGCAGTGGTAGGATCCACCCTCGACAAATACGGGTTGTACAACGTCGACTTCTTTTCGATGCAAGTGTGTCGTCTACCTGTCGACCAAAGATGCGCTGAGTGTTGTTGACTTTTTATCGATGTTGTATCAAGTTCTTATCGATGCATGTTGACTGCAAGTCAAAACATATCGACGCAAGTTAAGTTTTGGCGGATTTCTAAAAGGTTGTTGTATGTTTGATATCCTTGGGTATAAAAAGACTTGGAAAAGAGTTTTCATGTGTGTGTAACTGAAGTGTGTGCTTTTGAAGCCATCACTTGAGTCTATCCCTAAATCCTGACGTGACTTCTTGTTGTTGTCTCCTCTCTTGGAAACGAATCTAGCAATTTGTAGAAATGTAGAGAGAACTCCTTCTCCGACCCAGTTCTTGTGGGGCAAGACCTAGGGGTTCTCTTTCGCTCGTGTGGATACCTGTAGAGCCACAGATCTATTTCTGTGTGGACTCAGTAGCCTATTTCTGGACTGGATCTTTGGAGCATCTTGATTGAGTAGAAACTCGTTGCCACTCTGGTACAATGCCTTATTTTTTATTCTTATTTCTTGATTCATGTTTATCGCGAGATTCCGTACTCTTTTGGGTTATTCATGTATATTTATTCTGCTACGCCCATGTGATGTGTTGTTCCACTCAACATAAATAACCCAACAAGCACAAATCTATTACCTACAACAGTCACACCCCTATTAGGATCTAAATCACGAAGAACCACGTGGAGCTTGAGTTGGACTCAAGAGGCAGGGCGGAATGCTCTCCGCACTATCTATTATTTTCCCCTACTTTTGCAGGAATAAGCCGCAAGAAGAAATTCACGAGCATATATATCTTCCCTTCCAGCAATAAAGTATCTATTTCCCCTACCAAGACAGTAGGATCTCTGGAATATGAATAGACCCCATGCCCTTCTGCGATTAAGGCGAGATGGATGAAAGTCTTTCTGCACATCTTATTATTAAAGCGAGATAGACGAAAGTCATTCTGCACCTCCCAGGCGAGATGAGAAAAGGTCCTTCTACACCTTCAACCAGATGGGCCCCGAGTCCTCCAGATGCCCAAATGAACAAAGGTTCTTCGCCCCTCCACCAGGTTGAAACTGAGTCCTCCTAAGGCCTAAACGACAAAGGTCCTTCGCCACTCTACCGAACGGAACCCCAATCCTCCCGAGGTTCGAATGGATAAAAGTCATTTGCCCTCCACCTAACGGACCCCGAGTCCTCTTGAGAACCGAACGGATAAAGGTCTTTCGCCCCTCCACCGGACGGACCTCGAGTCCTGCTAGGGCCCGAACAAACAAAGGTGTCACAACCCGCATTTTTCACTGCCAAATAAGTATATTTGAGTAGGGAAAAATGCGAGTCATGATGCCACGTCAGCAGGGATAACTGCGGACGCTAAGGCAAAACTCCTACTTAACTGTGAAGAAAGGTTCTTTAAGTTATTTAGAGTTAAAATCAATTTAAGTATTGCGGATAGTCGTATCCCTCGGCATAGTGGCTCATCTAGTCCACAAGAAAAGTAGTTAAACGCTGCGGAAAAATACTTCTTTTATCGGAATAGGCATCCTACAAGAACTTAGAGGTTCCCAAAGGACACCTCAAGGTATGCAAGTTCTAAGTTTATAATAGTAATAAAAGTCTAATATGTTTTACAACAATAGTTAAGGGCGATTAAAGCCAATAATATAATATTTCATCAAATCACCACAATGCTACGAAGTTGAATAGTCATGACAAGAACTTATAAATTCAAGTAAATTCCAAGGGGTGTTAAACATATCTACAGTTGGAATGACCAAAGTGTAGAAGGATTAACGAACAAAAATAAAACAGTTACCATCAAGATCAGGGAAGAGGGGGAAGGAGGGAAAACCACCACTTGCTTTGGTTTTACCGAAAAAATTCTTCAAATCATGCCTCAACGAAGATCGGGGCTAAAGATGACGAGAGAAGTCGAAATCTAACAAGAATGACCGAAAATAGGAGTTAGGGCCGAAAACCCTGGCAAGAAATTCCCAAGGAAAGGGGAAGATTTTACCACGACGACGAAGCTCTCGCTGAGAGCATTCCGGATCTATATTTGGTTGAAGATTTCGAGGACCGAGCTCCGTCGGCGGCCACTGGAAGATTTACGAACGGGAGGGAGTCGCCGCTCTGGTTTCGGTTCGGTCTAAACGTGAGAAAGATGATGACGTTTTTTCTTTCTAATTATCCTTAGGTATAAGAATATATACATATATATATATATACATGTATTTATAAAATTTTTCTGCCTAAAAAGGAAGGAGGCAGACATTTTAAGTGCGGGTGTGCGGAAAAATGAAAATAAAGGTTTAAAATGACTCCAAATCGAAAAGTGCTATACATGAAAATTGTAGATCTCAAAATGGCGCCCGAACGCAGACTGGAACAGACTTCTCGGGAAGGACGACCGACTACTCGAGAACAAGTTTAGAAGTACTCGAGAAGAGGAAAACAGGCACTCGAGAACAAGAAGTAATTTACTCGAGAAGATGAAGCAGGTACTCGAGAACTAAAATGCTGCACTCGAGAACAGGGCCTGATATACTCGAGAACAAGCCAACATTAGCCCAAGAACATGCCAAACTACTCGAGAATTCAATTGCATGAACAGTGAATTTTACAAATATATCCAAAAAATTAAAGTATGGAGATGAATAGAAAATGACATTTTTGAATAGTGTTTTAATAATAAAATAATCATATTTATATATTTTTTAGCAAGGAAACACGAGTTCAAAACGAAAGTTCAAACGTGCGCCAAATCAAACGAAATTTGCACCGTAGGAGAACACTGACGCTACGAACCCAATGACGAAGTCAAAACCAAAATCTGACGACTCATTCCCGAGATATTAATTTCTAAAGTTTACGACAAACATAAATAATTCAAAACTACAAACGCGCGCCGAGACTCCAAAAATGCTCGGATCGCGACGAAACTTGACGAGCAAGTCTAAAATTACTTAACTTAATTTTTTAACACATAATTTTCCAATTACCACAAGAATTCACGAATTTGGCCGACTCGACCAAACAGACGCGAAAATGTCATAACGGCGTCGCGCCGTCAACTCGACGTTAAAAAGTAACGCCCTGACGTCATAACTATGACATTACCAAATCAAATAATTATCAAAAATTCGGGGGCGTTACAAAAGGGCATTTACCCCTCTAACTAGACGGACCATGAGTTCTCCTAAGGCCCGAATGGACAAAGGTTCATTGCCCCTCCAACCGGATGGACTCTGAATCCTTGCAAGGCCTTAACGAACAATGGTTCTTCGCCCCTCTAATCAAACAGACCTCGAGTCCTTTCGAGGCCCAAACGAACAAAAGTTTTTTGTCATCTCCACCAATAATGGAATGGACCCCAAGTCCTTACAAGACACAAAAGAACAAACGTTCTTTGACACTCCCACTAGAACGGACCTCGAGTCCTTCTGGGCACAAGAAAATAAATATCTCTTGCCAATGTCACACACTACTCAAGCACTAATTCTCAAGCCAAGCGCTAGTACGCAGCTGATAAGGCCAACGCTAAACATTGTGAGCACTAGATAAAACGAAGGAGCGTGAAAGGACAAAATGTTAAAAAATAGTACAGAAAATCTCCATTCAAACAAAAAACTACCCCATGAGCTATATTATCATAAAAGATTAAAAACATACAATGGTGCAAAGCTGCACCTACAAAAACAAAGCAGAAGCAAAGCAAATAGATATAAGAAAGATACAAGTAGATCATCCTTCAATGTCAAAGTCTGGATCGTCTTTCGAAGCATCCTCCATGCAAAGATCAGGGTTGTTGTGCAATTGGCACCTGCCCGCGAGTACGGAATTCGTCGCGGACAATAGCAACGGAAGCAAAAAACTTTGAACAAATAATGACGCGCACCAATCAAACAGTTCGAGTTTCCAAAACACAGAAAAAACCACAGACGACAAGAGATATATGTGGTTCGGAGTTAAGCTCCTACATCCACGGGGAGAGCGCGCCGGATCTACTAATCGAAAAATATCCGATTACAACACAGCCACTCAACGATCCTCAGCGGATCGACACTAATCTAAAATAGGAAATAAAGAACAACAATAAACCAAGATAGAGGGAAGAAAACTCCCCTATGCCGGCAGAAAAACTGGCCAATCTGAGCCTGGATCTGAATCTGATCTTCGCCTCCGGAATCTGCACCCAGCCACCGCCGTGAGCCCCCTCTCCTCCCTGGATACACCCGGCCAAGCCGCTGTCACACGCTGGAGATGAACCCGATGCGCCGCTGGTGCCCAAAACCGGGTAACCCGATTTTCCCTCCGCCACACGTCGTCGCCCTCCGGCCAAGAAAACCGCTGCTCTATTCAAAAATGAAGGAACCGCAGCCTTATGCCTTCTTTCACCGCCAAAGTTGCCGCCGCCGCTGGATCGCCGGAGCCGCCGGAGTTGCCCACCTTGATCGGTATCCCGATCCTTGCCGAAGAAGAACCGCTGGCCCAAGATTGGACCCTATGCCCGCTAGAGAAGAAGAGTCGGCCCAAGATCGGCCCTATGCCCGCCGATCGTCGCCGGAGAAGAAGCGCCTCTGCCCGATCTTGCCGCTGCCAGAGCCGAACCTCGCTGTCCCTGGATCTTGATCCCTGATATCGCCGGAGAAGAAATCGCCTCTGCCCAATCTTGCCACCGCCGGATCCCAAGGATGGCCGGACCTATGTAGCCCTAAATCGGGTCGATCTCCTCGCTGTCGTCGGAGAAGAAGAACTCGGAACAGTCGTCGGCCGTCGCCCGAAAAGAACTGTAGATTGGGTATTACCCCCGATCTCTTGCCGGAGAAGAATCGCCGAAACCCTGTCGCTGGAGGAGAAGCCGCTCGATCCCGCCCCGAAGCCGCCGATGATCCTCTCCGGAGAAGAAGACCCGCCGCCGATCGATCCTAGATCGGTTCTTCCCGATCTACCGCCGCGCTTCTCTTCTCCCTTGCACCCGAAACCGCCGCTCCAGGTCCTGTTCTTTCTCCCGATGTCGTGTCGCCTTCGCTCGTTAGGTTAGAATGAAAAATCGATATTGGATTGGGGGTCTTTCCTCTGTGCAAATCTATATATAAGAGATCAAAGCAACAGAACCGGACCGGTCCAGCTGGACCGGTCCGGTGGAGCATCACAACATAACAATCTCCACCTTGATGCTCCACGAACGCTAATACCGCATAAAACACACAGACCCCTACTGGCGACTACAAGCCCCCTTTCCCTGGGGCCGGCACGATCAACGTGCAACAGTCTGAGTCAAGTCAAACTTGACTCGGCTCACTGATTTCTCCTGCATGCTCGCAACGCATCCCTCCGTAGGAATCTCCCGCAACATCACGCCTCCACCTCGAGCGAACTCCCTCAACTCCCGGTGACGCACGTCGACGTGCTTCGTCCTTGCACGATAGACCGGGTCTACTGCAAGACGAATTGCACTCGAACTCTCACTGTGCAACTCCACCTTCTCCTGAGTGATCATAAGTTCCTCGGTGAGACCTCTGAGCCTGATGGCTCCTCTCGCGGTGTCTGGGTACTCATGAGATGACTCTCTACCCGTCTCCTCTACGGCTGCGAAGATTCTACCTCCGCCAAGGTCCTCTCTCTGTGCACACGCCCTTGCCACGAATCCTGCCACGCTCCTCCGCTGGTCCTTCCTAGCTTTTCGCTGAGAACGGTCTCTGCTCTCTAAAGCTCTATCGAAGGAATCGCGATCTGAGGAGATCGCCTGAAATGCATGCGCTACCGTATCCTGTAGCTCGAGAGACGGTGTGACCTCTCTCCTCGCATCTCCCCTGGCAATCGTGGTGCCAATCAGTATATAGAGCGATCCTGAATGCTCTCCTCTCAAGACTGTCTGTGCGCCTCTCCTGACCTCCAAATACCCGCTGCTACTGGTATAAGAATACCCGACAGCCTCCAAAGTGCCTAGAGAAAGCAAGCTCTTCCTCAACTAGGGCACATACCGAACGTCGGTGAGGGTCCTAACCACTCCATCGAACATCCTAATCCTGATGCTCCCGACTCCAGAAATCTCGCACTCTGACCGATTCCCCATCCGAACACGACCACCTCCACTGTGCCTAATACTGGAGAACCATTCAATGTTCGGGCACATGTGGAACGAACATCCTGTATCCATGATCCAGGAATCTGTGGTCCCGACTACCACGTCGCGGCTTTGTGAAACGTGCAAAACATCCGCATTGCTATCGTACCCGACTGCTATAGCGGCTCGTTGAGGCTCAGGTGCTTTCCCTTGAGTTTCCTCTTAGGGTAGTTCACCTTCCAATGCCCCTCCTCCTTGCAGAAGTGGCATTTATTGTTCTTGCCTCTGGACTTCGATCTGGGTCGAGAGTCCTTCTTGCCTCGCTCCTTCGATCTCCCTCGGGATGGGTCTCTGCTCTTCACGAGCAGACCCTCGCTCGCCCTCGATCCAGAACCACTCCTCTTCTCATTTGAAAGAAGCATCGTCACCACTTCCTCCATCTTAAGGGTATCCTTCCCATACAACATGGTGGTAACTAAATGATCGAACGACCTCGGGAGTGAGGACAAGAGGAGAAGAGCCTGATCTTCCTCCTTGACCTTCACATCCATACTCCGCAGATGGGATATCAGCTGGTTGAACACATTCATATGGTCCAACAACTGCGTTCCCTCGGACATCCTCAAGCTATACAGTTGTTTCTTAACATATAGCTTATTCGTAAGCGATTTGGACATATAAAGTTCTTCGAGTCTTTTCCATAGATCTGCTGTAGTCTGCGCCTCGACTACATTGTACATGACCTCATCTGCCAAGCACAGCTGTATGGTGCTGATGGCCTTGAGATCGAGCTCATCCCACTCGTCATCGTCCTTCACCTTGGTCTTCTCCTGTCCAAGGAGTGCCTTGTGAAGTCCATGCTGCACGAGTACGGCCTTTATGCGCTTTTGCCAAAGGCCGAAATCAATCTTGCCATCGTATTTTGGAATCTCGAATTTGGCCGCCATTGAATTTGCTCACTGGTCCGAAGAACGAACCTCCCTCTGATACCAATTGTTATGCAATTGGCACCTGCCCGCGAGTACGGAACTCGTCGCGGACAATAGCAACAGAAGCAAAAAACTTTGAGCAAATAATGGCGCGCACCAATCCAACAGTTCGAGTTTCCAAAACACAGAAAAAACCACAGACGACAAGAGATATACGTGGTTCGGAGTTAAGCTCCTACATCCACGGGGAGAGCGCGCCAGATCTACTAATCGAAAAATATCCGATTACAACACAGCCACTCAACGATCCTCAGCGGATCGACACTAACCTAAAATAGGAAATAAAGAACAACAAGAAACCAAGAGAGAGGGAAGAAAACTCCCCTATGCCGGCCGCAAAACTGGCCAATCTGAGCCTGGATCTGAATCTGATCTTCGCCTCCGGAATCTGCACCCAGCCACCGCCGTGAGCCCCCTCTCCTCCCTGGATACAGCCGGCCAAGCCGCTGTCACACGCTGGAGATGAACCTGATGCACCGCTGGTGCCCAAAATCGGGTAACCCAATTTTCCCTCCGCCACACGTCGTCGCCCTCCGGCCAAGAAAACCGCTGCTCTCTTCAAAAATGAAGGAACCGCAGCCTTATGCCTTCTTTCACCGCCGAAGTTGCCGCCGCCGCTGGATCGCTGGAGCCGCCGGAGTTGCCCACCTTGATCGGTATCCCGATCCTTGCCGAAGAAGAACCGCTGGCCCAAGATTGGACCCTATGCCCGCTGGAGAAGAAGAGCCGGCCCAAGATCGGCCCTATGCCCGCCGATCGTCGCCGGAGAAGAAGCGCCTCTGCCCGATCTTGCCGCTGCCGGAGCCTAACCTCGCTGTCCCTGGATCTTGATCTCTGATATCGCCGGAGAAGAAATCGCCTCTGCCCAATCTTGCCACCGCCGGATCCCAAGGATGGCCGGACCTATGTAGCCCTAGATCGGGCCGATCTCCTTGCTGTCGCCGGAGAAGAAGAACTCGGAACAGCCGCCGGCCGTCGCCCGAAAAGAACTGTAGATCGGGTATTACCCCCGATCTCTTGCCGGAGAAGAATCGCCGAAACCCTGTCGCTGGAGGAGAAGCCGCTCGATCCCGCCCCGAAGCCTCCGATGATCCTCGCCGGAGAAGAAGACCCGCCGCCGATCGATCCTAGATCGGTTCTTCCCGATCTACCGCCGCGCTTCTCTTCTCCCTTGCACCCGAAACCGCCGCTCCATGTCTTGTTCTTTCTCCCGATGACGTGCCGCCTTCGCTCATTAGGTTAGAATGAAAAATCGATATTGGATTGGGGGTCTTTCCTCTGTGCAAATCTATATATAAGAGATCAAAGCAACAGAACTGGACCGGTCCGGTGGAGCATCACAGCATAACACAGGGTGTGTTGGCAGCCTCCGAGCAAACCGCAATCCCTTATCGAATCCCAGGCAGAACGTGACATCCTACTCATCCTCCAAGAGTGGATCAACCTTGGGGGCCACCATCTCTGATTGGGCAGATTCTATAATCCAAGCTCGCTCCACCCTGAAGTGTTAAGACTCTTTGTATGCTGCCACTACAGAAGTTCGTGTAGCCTCAATATCCTTCTACGTTGAGGACAACTGGGTTCTCTCCTCCTTCAACTACTCCACTTCAGCTTCCAACTTGTACATCTTCACACTGACTGCCTCTGTAAATAAAGTGACTCTGCAAGCCACACCTCGACTGCTGCAAGCTTTCCTCAAAGCTCCTCAACCTCAGGCTGGAAGAGAGAAACTCGGACACTAACATGTCTAGAAGGTAGAGAGCCTTCTCCCTCCTTTTCCTAGCAGCATCCAAGGACTCCTCCAACAAGACCAGCTTCATCTGAAGAGGAAAAATTTGTTGTCATGGACACATAACTACTGTCTAAAGTGAGCAGGATCTCACTTAATTCATCTAGCTGCAAAGGCAAAAGCTGGATTAAGAAGATGGTAAAGTGTACAGCAAGTAGGTCTGATATCAAGTCGAGTTCGAGCGATTTTGGCTTGTCTCGAAATCGAAATTTTCGACTCGAACTCGGCTCGAAATCGACTCGAAATCGAAATTGATTTCGAGTCGAGTCGGCTCGACTCGAAATGACTTGATTCCGAGTCGGCTCGAAATCGAATCGAGTCGGCTCGAAATCGAATCGAGTCGGCTCGAAATCGAATCGGATCGGCTCGAAACCAAATCAAATCGGCTCGAAATTGAGCAATTTTTCGTTTTATTTCTAATTTGCTCAAAATTAAATAGGGAAAACTATAAATTTAGCAAATGAAACACTTAAAGTCTTTATTTTTTATTTAGATTTAAATTTTGTTATTTTTAATCTTAAAATAGGAACATATTAATAAATACATAATTTTTTTAATTAATTCGAGTTGATTCGAATCATATTTCGAGCGATTCAGGGCTGGCTCGAAATCGACTCGAAATCAGATTCGTGTCAAATTGAATCGACTCAAATTGAGTCGAATCAATTTTAACCGATTTCGATTCGGCTCAATTTTCGAACGATTTTCGAACGACTTTCGAGTTTCGAATAATATGCTCAGCCCTAATAGCAAGAGAGCACGCGAGCAAGACCATTGGCGCACCTTCGACATAATAACTTGGAAAGAAAAAGACTCTTGTTTCTTGCCTCATGCACCAACTGGCAATGACATTGTTTCCTTCTGCAATGCCATCTCTTCTATAAGCAACTATGGGGGATCAACTACCTCAAGTGCACTAGGAGGATCACCATCACCAAGTTCATCTAGGCCATCATGAGCGATCTTTATGGCGGTCTCGGGGGCAGCTAAGTATGGACCTGCTTCCCCCAACTTCAACGAAGAGAACAGCCTCTTATTCCTTCCCTGCTCCAAGGGAATGGCATAGCTCTACTCCACGTAGAGAGGCCCGCCAGGATCAGCCTCTTCTTGCAAACAAATGCGCCAATCCCTAGGAGCACGTCGATCAGCTTGCACGAGTTCTCAAAACCCAACATGAAAGTAACGTCGTACTCTTTCCCCACAAGATGACTGCATCGCCTCGGGAGCTCCCGCCAAGTCTCAGGAAGCTTCTAAGGATCCTGACAAATCCGAAGAGCGTCACTTCGTGATGATAACCTGTCATACTCTCGATTGTATGGCACTTATTGTTTCTCCTCACCTCGTTCAGATCGCCCGAGCCAGGGCATACTTCACACCACTCATAGATAACTGGACTGACAGACCAAAGACATGCACTCGAAAAATCACGAGAGCATCCTTAGTAGGAGGGATCCGAAAACGACCTCCAAGCACCGTTCTTGAGATCGTGAAATAACCCAAAGGAAGTTTCTGGACACGGTTTTGATGGAGAAGGAATCCAGTTCTCCATGTCCGCCATAATTCCAAAGCGCTTTCGCCATCGCTCACCCGATCTGCACTCAAGGTCCAGGGAGACACATTGACCTCAAAGGAACGTCGCGCCTCAGAGCTTGAAGAAAAAAAATAGTCGGCTTGGGGTAACAATAAAAAAATCTCAAACCCACTTAGAGCATACACAAACACAGGGGCAGCACCCCTCATGAGCACCACATCCTCGCACAAACACCGTACAGGTGCTGCGTACGCGACCCGCAAGCCACGTGCCCACACAGCACTGTGCGGTCATGCAGACATCGTACGTGTAGTCGTGCACATAAAGCCTGACAGACCCAGTTCAGGATCGGGCTTGCCTGGGACCAAGCTTTTTTTGCCCATGCCCAAGCTCAGGCCCCTTATATAAAGGAGGGCTAGTTGGGGCCTCTTCGGCCAGACTTAGACCTGGCCCAGGCCTGACCTAGGCCGATTTTAAAAAAAAAACGTTAATTGTTATATAAAAATTAATTTATAAATTCAGACTAATGTTAGAAGTAGAGACAAGAAGCGAAAAGTGAGAACAAACGAAGAGACTTTGGAATAATTGAAATTTTATATCCAAAAAAGGTATCTATTTACAAAGGTATGCCCTCCT